>BLSH010555921.1:708082-724185 GCA_018402905.1 Glandirana rugosa
CACCAGTGCCCCCTTACACCTCAGACCCCCCCCCCCCAAACCCCATCACATCACAGTCCCCCTTTCATGTCAAAAGCTCCCCATCACATTAGACCCCCCATCAAAGTCCCCCTTTCACATCAGATCCCCTGTTTAAATCAGAAGCCCCCCTTCACATTAGAGCCCCCCTTTCACAACAGTGTCCCGTCTTTCACATCAGAGTCCCCCGTTTCACATGGAAATATGCCCTTTCACATCGTAAGCCCTCTTCGCAGAGCCCCATCCTCATATCAGAAGCTCCACATCACACCAGAGTTGCTTTACCAGATGAAATCTAGCAGCAGACCGGACGTGGCCCTTGGGATGCAGTTTGGAGACTCCTGAACTATAAGAAAGCACGAGGAACCCTCTAGTAATGCAGAGTTTATATGGAGAAGAAAAAATATAAGTCCACAGTAAGAATATTTAAAATCTGGGTTTTGCCCTGTCTATGTGTATTGCCAGTTATCTTCATCACTTCACAATACACATCCTGGATACCAAGCTACAGAATATTATTCCAGAAGTCTTTCCGTGATTGCTTACCAATACCTCCAGAACATATTAACTCCAAACTGATGTCACTATTTCCCAAAGTGGACTAACTGCCACAGGACGCACCGGAATCTGTTCTGTAGAACAGGAAAAGATGAGATGTTGCTGGCATTGCCGGGAGGAAAATCATCAGAAGTGAGATGTATTCTCTGCGGACTTCTGCAACAAACATGAGATCATGTATTTTTCAGCCCACCTTGGAGAAACAAGTTGCTAAAAAGCCCTTTGACTCTCTGTGCCATGTTCAACTGCTAACTAATTACTGAAGATTTAATTTGACTTTGGAGACTAAAAAGGGACTGACAGTTACACCATGAAATATAGATGGAGCTTTGCGGTGTTTACTAAATAGCTTTTTCCATAATAAAATCTGTAATGAGATCAATGTGCTTCCAACAAGGGATGGCATGAGTGCCATTGCTGGTTGGTTTCATTTCAAAGTATTCAACAGGAAAGTTTTGACAGGACCCATAATAGAACCTCCAGGGGATGAGGCATTGAAGTTCCTAGCAGGGTGGGAGACCAGTGGGGACTAAACTGCACCCCATTCTACAATGAAACTGATATTCTGGGGCACAGCCAGCCCACCAGCCCATTTCATGTGGCCATTGCACCCAGGGCTTTTCTTCACCCAGAAAGTGGCAGAACTCTGCTCACCACTGTCTCTTGTAAACATAGAAGCCTTCTATGTTTACAAGGACAGCTTTGGCGGCTCATGGCTCTCACAGATCCATAGGTCTATTGCATTAAGGTGTACCCCATAAAGCTCAAACACAAACATGTGTGTCCATATATATATGGCCCCGGCACACTGATCTCCCTGCCGGGACAGTGAAAGAGTAATGCATAAGCCCTTGTCTTATGGCAGAGCTGGTAAGAGAGAGATCTTTCCCATCTTCCCGCTGGCACACAGAATGATAATGTTAATGCGCATGGGGTGATTAGGGTGTGCCCAGGCACATCTGGCACATCTTGTACGCATGCCTATGCGCAGATCCCTGCCTGCCCTGCAGGTACTAAAGCCAGGACGGGTAGAAGAGGTGCGAGAAAGCTTTTGGGGAGGGATGGAAGATGAGGGTTGTGGAGGGAGATGTGTACAGAGGTAGGGGGTGGCGAGAGTGGTGGAGAGAGGTGAGAGTGAAGGAGGAGGGTAGAAGTGAGATGTGGATAGCCCATGAACGAGAGTTCAACCCTGTATTCTGTGCATAGCACACCCCCAAACCCTTAACTCTGTATGTAGCTCACTCCTCAACCCTTTACTCTGAACACAATGCACCCCTGAACTCTGCACTCTGTACACTGCATACTACTGAACTCTGAACTCTGTACATAGGGTACTCCTGAACTGTGCACTCTGTATGTACCTTACTTCTAAACTCTACACTGTGTAGCATACTCTTGAAGCCTGTACTGTGTGTATAGCGCACCCCTAAACACTGCACTCTGTACATAACACACTGCTGCACTCTGCACATTGCGTACACCTGGACTCTGCACTCCTGAAATAAGAATACATCTTACAGATACAATGGTCCCTTTGGACAACAGGGTGAGTCTGTGATGGAAAAGTATCTGGGAGCCCTCAGGCAATAACAGCCTGCAATGCCAATTGCAGCTTCAAGAGTACTTGCTTGTATTCAAAAATGCATAGACTCAAGAGAAAGAGACAGGATCTTACCCCTGTATAACGTGTTAGTAAGGCTTCATGCTGGTTATGTAAATAGTGATGACCTAAACCACCCTGGATTCAGTTTGAGCAGGGTTTAGCAAACTTTAAAAAAGTTTGGGTGCCAAGCCTGAACCCCATTTAAATCAATGGGAGCTGTATCTGTCAAATTAAAAATACCAATTTTCTGGGCTGATAGGCCAGGGGGTAAAAAAAATAGCATGGGGTGGGCACTGCTCCGGTAAACATGTACCAGTGAATTAAAAAAAAAATCCATCCAGGATGATTTTATAAATGTTTAAAGTAAAATATTAAAAATGTGCAATTCCTTTAGATGGCATGCCTGAGAGGCATCCTAATCCTGACTGTTAAGGGGTACATCTTTGTGGTGTACAGAAAGTGCTACATTTACAAAGGAAACATGTTTACAAAGTGCCAGGAAATTACTTTGACTTACTTTTTTTTTAAAGTACACAGACCCTTCAAAGGGCCTGCAATGTATTTTGGAGGACATTTAAAAGAGTGCTGTTTTTTGGGGGGCAATTTAAAGAGTAACTCCACTTTTGTTGAGAAAGAAAAAATTCCCCTCTGGGTGATCTATGTACATTACAAGCATTTTAACAAACTTTATTGCAGATTCCTACCTTTTGTTATTCTGAAGATCCCTGTGTGTTTGTCTGTGTCCATGTGGTAAGTGTATCTAATGAGAGTGGTTTCATAATTATCAATCAGCTGCTGCACCTGCAGGGCTCTAATGAGGAAAGCTGCTGGGCCTGCATCACTTTAGACATAATCTCCTATTGGGAGTATCTCACAAAAAAATACATCTTTGTTGCAGGGGATGCCTGAATTCTGACTTGTATCTTAGTGCAGACTTCTGCAAAAATCAGTGAGCCAATCACATAAGCAGGAAATTATGTCTCTGGGGGGGGGGGCATTCTGTATACATTGAAAATGGAATTGCGATTGGAGAGACATGGACTTTATAGGCATGCGTTAAAGATAAAAATTATACTTTATTTGTTACAGGTGGCTCAAAGGCTCATATCAAATAGGACAATTCATAGATTTAAAAATACGACATCACAATGATATCAAACATCATTAATATGACAAATTCCATTTGGTTAATAAATAGGATGTGGCATGCTTCTATTTAGAAGGCTGTCCCCAGTATTCCCGCACTGGTAAAGGATTGGCCCTTTTCTTCCCTTTTCTCTCATTTGTTAATATTGGTATACATTGAAAAGGAAAGGTCATTTTTAATAACATTCAATTACAATATGACTTGAGTCGCAATTGTATACGCTATATTATTATTTATTTATTTTGATATTTTATGTTCCCACCAGATTGTAGTTACCCTTTAAACTGTATACTTTTTGTTCTTTGTAAATGCACACCCTACAGCAAAAATGAAAAGAAATGCATAGAATCCTCCCAAAATGTACTGTATACTAGACCCTTTGAATCTGGTATGGATGTTAAGGGGGTACCTCACACAAAAAAAAAAAAAATGTGTGAGTGCTCCCTAGGAAATCCATACCAGACCCTTTGGGTCTGGTACAGATTTTAAAGGGAACTCCACAAAAAAAAAAATCTGTGAGGTTCTCCTAAAAGTCCAGACCAGAATCCTAATCCAAGCATGCAGCCTGGCTATCCAGGAAAAGGGGGAGGGATGAGCCTGCAGCCCTCCTCTGCTGAACCATACCAGGCCATATGCTCTCAGCATCAGAGAGGGTGCCTTACTTGAAAAATCATCTTTCTTCCACAGATCTCCTCATTATGTTGGCGATGTCAAAGGGAGGTGGGCTCCATGCTCCACGTTTCTGGTCATGTGAGGGTCTTAAAGATTTTTGGTTACAAATCAAACACTGGATTCAGAGGTTTACTGATGTGCAGATGCTGGACAATGCAGCTGCTTTTCTATTGCATTTGACCCTTATGTCTTTGAAACATTACAAATGTTCCCTATTACTTTATTTGCTGAACACTGCAAAGGCATGTATCCCACTATTCTGGAAACAAACCACAGCCCCTTCCATTAAGACTTGGTTTGCCAAGATCAATGAAGTTCAACTAATGGCTGTGGCACACCATAGAGAGGAACGGGCAGCACACACACTTTTCTTTTCCCTAGTCCCCCTTTTTCCCCCCTTCCTCCTCTCTGGCTCCTTCCTTCCTCCTTTACTTTTCCTTTCTTTCCTTATTTTAGTCTTTTTCTATTAATATGGGATATAACCTTGTCAGGGGGTCCTTGGGCAAAGGGAGCTACAGGGCTACTATTTTGATAGACTTTATATCTTTTTTTTCCCAGAATTTACTCTCAGTATGCTGGCCTATCTGCCGTGATTCTACAGTTGACTTTGTTTCTGTATAAGTACCTTGCTCCTTGCCCATGCTGCTTGTTGTTTTGTAGGAGCCTGCAGGCCCGATAATCCCTGTATGATGTAAATACTAATAAATAAAGAATTAAAAGGTATCCTTTCATATCTCCTTTCAACACAGAGTGTTTCTTGCCTGCTGGCCGTCTCTTTCCACAACTTCTTGGATTCCCTGCATGCTTTGCAGCTTCTCCTCTGCTGCTTATTTTTAATTTAAAAACTACATATCCCATGGTACCTTGCTGCCTGCAAGCGTGACTCCCCCTCATGAAACTCCTCCTCTCAGCACCTCTGTAGATCAGAAGGTAGGCTCTGTGAAATGTGTGACACACTAGTGCCCACTCACAGGACATAGTCACTACATGTCACAGGAGGAAGTAAACGTGTGGGGATCTTTACAAAGTGATTTTAGAAATTTCAAGATTGTTTAGTTTTTTTAGGAGTAGACTTGAAATAAATGAATTACAATGTGATTTAACTGGTTCCCACCCGGCCTATGGTCAGATGATGCCGGCACCGGCCTCTCATCAATCCAGGTGGACATCACTTCACTTCTTCCTGGATCACACCTTGGGGCCGCACAATGGCTTCATCTGTCACCGGCTGCATCTACAGGACACAGCCAATGACTGATTACTGTACCCGCTGCTGGTATGCTGGTGCCATGTGACTGCTGTAACCAATCACAGGTCACATGACAGTTGTAAACAAAGGCTTCCTTTCTAGCCCTCCATTGTGTATAATTGTGTTGCTAGCTGTGATTGGTCACAGTGATCACATGGTACAGACTGGGCCAATCATGGCTCAGTGCCATGTGATCAGCTGCGGCCAATCACAGCTAACCACAACAAAACAAACTGAATAAATCAATTTCATTCAGTAAAATGCTTGCATATAGCAATTAAGTTAATTCATTCATATGCAAACATAATGTGTAAAAAAAAAAAAATACTGATCACTTCCCCAAAGTATTACATCGTTACTATATTGCTCTGATCAAAGTGTGATAAAAAATTGTAAAAAAAAAGAAAAATATATATAATAAAAAAATAGAACAAATCATTGTACCCCAGGCAACACCTGATACTTTGGCACCTGCCACATTCCAAAATAATGTATATACAAAAATTGGAAGAACGGGACTTTGTAGGCAATGCCAGACAGTCAGGTATAGAAATATATAAATTGTATTGATACAAAAAACTAAAAAGGGGTATAAAGTTCAAAAAGGTGAATAAAATCACAATCACTTGACAAGAAACAGCACTTATAGTAGCATGGAACTCCAACGTTTCAACTTCTTACAGTCTTCATCAGGGAGTTAATTCCATATACAAGTACATTGAATGCACTAAATAAATGATAGTGAATATCATACAAATCAGATAATAATGACACATATATTACATAATAAACATGGAGCTTGCCCAACAACTCAAAAAAGTGGGTAGGCAAACTTACAGTGCTGGTGGTAAAAACAGATACCCGCCAGTCGGGTCCCTCCGTAGGGCATCAACCAGATCCAAAACCAAACAAAGGAAGATAGGGGAGGTCTGTGTGTATAAGATGTATCACATGAAGTGTATATTTTCTTCAAAAAATAATTAATAAAAATGAAGAGAATAACTATATAATCCCAAAAGTAGTACAGTTGTACTTACTTGGAAAAATGTACTTGTACAATGAAAATGGTATGATCACAGAGAGGAGGGGGTGTCAAGGCTGATAGTGTAGACTCAAAGAAGAGTTCCAGTCAACTGTCAGTAATGATCGGCTAATTTGGAGGACCAATAACCGGAAACCACCTATGGCGTGCGCTCCATGCCGAGGCGCTCCCTCCATCACACACAGCCGAAAAAATAGGTGTTGCCCGGATGACGGGCATCATTTCCGGGAGAAGCCAAGAAGTCGGCGGTGTCTGCATCTGTCAGATGCGGTGATGCCAACACAATACTCCACCACCACCAACAACACAGGGGAGGAAACCCCCAGTGGCAGAATGGGAGATTGCGCCCTGGATGGTAAAGGAACGCCAGAAGCTGCCCACAAGGGACAGAACCGGAGTGCGCAGTGCACCCCCACTCCAAACTATCACTAAGTAATGGGTCGTGTGGGGGCCACCTGTGCCGGGATGGTATGGACCATGACACACCACGAAGGAAGAACAACGGGGGCAGTCCAACCAGCAAAGTTTACAAAATAATGAATATACATACATAATAAAAATTGAACATTGAAAATCTATCCCGGGGGGACAAGAAGGGGGAGGGGAGAAACAGGGGACACAGGAGGTGGAAAATAATAAAAAAATTTAAAAAATTGGAAAAACCTGATATTTTCTTAATTTTCCAAAAAATGATGACAAAAAATGAAAACTTCAAAAAACTCACCATGCCTCTTACTAAATACCTTGGACTATCTACATTCTGTGTAGCAGAATACATTTTGACCTAAACTTATGAAGAAAGATTATATATTTGCAAAATTTTATAACAGAAACAAAGAAAACATTTTCGGTCTTTTTTTTGTTTATTTAGCAAAAGAAAAAAAAACAGTGGTGATTAAAATGATAAAAATTTAGTTTGGGTACAGTGTAGCATGACCGCGCAATTGTCATTCAAAGTGCAGCAGTGCTGAAAGCTGAAAATTGGCCTGGGCAGGAAGGGGTAAAAGTGCCCAGTATTGAAGTGGTTAACCATTCGGGCTAACACACACTTTAACCACTTGCTGACCGGCCGCCGTCGCATGACGGCGGGAATGTGGCTCGATATCGCAAACCATGGTCACAGGCTGCGAGATCCTGGATTGTGAGCGCACACACACTGCCGGAGGTGCGCTTTCACTCTCACTGTGTTCCGGGGGAGCCAGGGAGCCGGTAAGGAGGACTCGATGTCCACTGGCTACCCGTGATTGCTCCCCCGGAGTGACAGAACGGGGGTCTGTGTATGTAAACACACGGATCTCTGTTCTGACAGGGGGAAGTGCTGTGATCGCATGGCTCCCTGTATATGGGAGCCGCAATCACTCTCCTCCCCCACTCAGCCCAGCCCCCACACAGTTAGAACACACCCAGGGAACACAGTTAACCCTTAGAGCGCCCCCTGCAGGTTAACCCCTTCCCTGCCAGTGACATTAA
The DNA here is from genome assembly GCA_018402905.1 of Glandirana rugosa. Lineage (NCBI taxonomy): Eukaryota > Metazoa > Chordata > Amphibia > Anura > Ranidae > Glandirana > Glandirana rugosa. Next base: position 715,842 of record BLSH010555921.1, read on the forward strand.
CACAGTAATCAGTGAATTTTCATAGCACCGATCGCTGTATAAATGTTAATGGTCCCAAAAAAGTGTCAAAATGGTCCGACATGTCTGCCGCAATATCGCAGTCCCGCTAAAAATCAGATTGCTGCTATTACTAGAAAAATTTTTTAAAAAAACATAAAAACCCCATAAATTAATTCTCATCATTTCTAAACGCGGCAACTTTTGCGCAAACCAGTCAATATACGCCGATTGCGTTTTTTTTTTTACCAAAAATATGAGGAAGAACATAATTATAAATCGGACAAAACCGATGAAAAAACACTTTTTTTTTTTTGGATTTGCATTTTAGCAAAAAGTAAGAAATATTGGGTTTTTTTTTTTTCCCAAAATTGTGGCTCTTTTTTTGTTTATAGCTGTATAAATGCCAATGGTCCCAAAAAAGTGTCAAAATGGTCCGACATGTCTGCCCCAATATCGCAGTACCGCTAAAAATCGCAGATCGCCACCATTACTAGTAAAAAATACAAAAAAAATTAAAACCCCAGAAATGAATTCTCATCGTCCGTAAACGTGGCAACTTTTGCACAAACCAATCAATAAACGCCAAATGTGATTTTATTTAGCAAAAATGTGAGGAAGAATATAAATCGGCCAAAACTGATGGGAAAAAAATGTTTTTTTTATTTTTTTTTTGGATTTGTATTTTAGCAAAAAGTAAGAAATTTGTTTTTGTTTTTTTTTTTTAAATTGTCGCTCTTCTTTTGTTTATAGCGGTGATCAGAAATGATGCAGAGGTGATCAAATACCACCAAAAGAAAGCTCTATTTGTGGGGAAAAAAGTTTGCAAATTTTGTTTGGGTACAACGTCGCACGACCGCGCAATTGTCAGTTAAAGCGACGCAGTGCTGAATCGCAAAAAATGCTCTGGTCCTAAAGGGGGAAATCCTTCTGGGGCTGGAAGTGGTTAAACAAAAAAATTGTCTGAGTTAGGCTTTAAGGATCTGTTGATGTTGATGAATACATACGGGCGATTTCATGGTTTGCCTATATTCTGGGTTTAGATCTAAATATACAAAACTAAAATGCCTGGAAAGCAATTGTTCAGAATTATTGTTCAGAATTATTTATTGATTTTGTAAGCTGGAGGAGAGGGCAGTTTATTAAATGTGGATTTATTTGTCTAGTAACCATAGCCAGTTCATCTTATCTTAATGTGAAAGTGATCTTTTGTTATGTTTGTAGAAAACGCGGCTTGATTAAATAAAACAGTAGGGTTTTTTTTTTTTTTGCAGTCCATTTCCTTCAATGTTGGCATTTTTCGACTCCTGATCTCGAACCGTCTCTGAATATATATCGAAAATCTGGATTCCTTTAAGGTGAGATCATGAAATCATTTTTCATGTCACAAGTAATTTTCTCATAAGACATATTTTGCAAAGTGACAATTATTTGATTTCTGCCCACAGTGCTTCCATTCACGGGGTACCGGCCCTGGCCACAGGCACACCATGTGCTCCTGTTTATGCAAATCTGACATCACTGACAGAATGAACCTTCACTTGCAACTGACATTAGAGCAAATATTTTGCTTCCACACCAATTTTCCCTTTTTTTTTTTTTCCCCTGCGGTCTGCAGATTTCTGATGTCCTTTCCCAGACCATCAGGACAAAATATACATTGGCAAGGAAAGGTTTTTAAGGAAAAAGTTTAAAGTATGTTTAGTTTTTACTATTTATTGCAGTGTTCGTCTTCAATTAATAATATTTGTTGCGACTTGCAAATTTACAAGCTTGATCTTCCATATTTTTGGACATAGTTTCAGAGGCTGCTGCTTCTCAATATTTAACCGCTTCAATACCGGACACTTTTACCCCCCTTCCTGCCCAGGACAATTTCCAGCTTTCAGCGCTGTCTCACTTTGAATGACAATTACCTAGTCATGCAACACTGCACCCAAACTGAATTTTTATCATTTTGTTCACACAAATAGAGCTTTATTTTGGAGGTTTTTAATCACCATTGGGTTTATTTTTATTTTTTGCTAAATAAATGAAAAAAGACTGAACATTTTGAAAAAAAAAATGTTTTTTCTTTGTTTCTGTTATAAAATTTTGCAAATAAATAATTGTTCTTCATAAATTTAGCCCAGCATGTATTTTGCTACATTTCTTTAGTGAAAATAACCCAAATCAGTGTATATTATTTAGTCTGTAGGAAAGTTATAGAGTCCACAAACTATGTATATATATATGAAAATTGACCAATCCTGATGTACTGATGGCCGATCTCATTTCATGAGACCCTAAAATGCCAGGACAGTATAAATACCCCAAATGACCCCTTTTTGGGAAGTAGACCGTCCAAGGTATTTAGTAAGGGACATGACAAGTTTTTTGGAAGTTGTAATTTTTGTCAGAATTTTTTGGAAAAAAAAAAGTTCACGTTTATTTTTATTTTTTTTACATAGTGTCACCAGTGCAGCACAGAATCATCATATGGTGTGGCAGTGATCAGGGACACTGACTGATGACAGTACAAAAAACAATTATAAATCTTTTTACATTAAAAAAAAAAATGTATTACATTTTTTAAAAAAAAGTTTTAATTTTTTTTTGAACACAGTGACTATAGCAAGTATAATGTTACCATTGTACCACTCTGAAGAAGTGATCAGGATTTTTTTTTACACATTATATTTGCTTATAGCAGGGGATCACATTACTATAAGCAAGCATTTTACTGAAATTCAGTTTGTTTTGTTGTGATTAGGTGTGATTGGTCAAAGCTAATCACATGGAACAGGTGGGCTGTGATTGGCCCTGTCTATACCATGGGATCAAATTGACCAATGACAGCTAGCAACACAATTGTACACAATGGATGGCATGAAAGGAACCCATCCATTGGGTACAACTGTCATGAGATCTGCTGTGATTGGTCATGGCGGTCACATGGTACCGGCTGTGTCCAGTCAGGATGCGAGGGCCCCCGCCCGGCTGTCATTCTGCTATAGGGAAAGCATTAAGTTCATTAAGCTGAGCAACTATTGTCTAAATATATTTGTCATGTGTATTCCTAAATCTTGGTGTGCTCTGTGTATTTCTTCTATATCTGTGCAGTAATCCAAAGACATGCTGGTAGGTTAATTAGATCCTGTCTAAAATTGCCCCTAGTATGTGTATGAATGTGAGTTAGGGACCTTAGATTGTAAGCTCCTTGAGGGTAGGGACTGATGTGAATGTACAATGTATATGTAAAGCGCTGCGTAAATTGACGGCGCTATACAAGTACCTGAAATAAATAAATAAATAATCCAGTATGAGACTTTTCCTCTGTGCAGGAGCTTCCTGTAATGAAGACCACTCACTGCTGCTCTCTCTCCTTGTGCAGGGTGACTGGTCTTGTCTCCACCCCCTCCTGTAGTTTTCTGCAGGCAGCCTGTAGTGGGTGGAGCCTGCAGGGTCCCTCCCACAGCTCTGCTCTCTGCGCAGCCTATGTACAGCACAGTGATGATGTCACCTCTACTTTTACCAAGTAATATCATGGTTTGAAAAGGCATTTGGTGCACACAAGCGAATTGACATCCTTTATAGCTATTGAGAAATACATTTGAATGAATGTTTTTGTGCCAGGGTTGCAGCTTTAACTACTTCAGCCCCGGAAGGATTTCCCATGTTAGGACCAGAGCACTGCGTCGCTTTAACTGACAATTGCGCGGTCGTGCGACGTTGTACCCGAACGAACTATTCCACAAATAGAGCTTTCTTTTGGTGGTATTTGATCAACTCTGCGTCATTTCTGATCGCTGCTATAAACAAAGAAAAACAGTGATAATTTTGCAAAAAAAAAACAATATTTCTTACTTTTTGCTAAAATACAAATCCAAAAAACAAAAAATATATAAAAACAAATTTATTCATCCGTTTTGGACGATTTATATTCTTCCTCATATTTTTGGTTTAAAAAAATCACAATCAGCGTTTATTGATTGGTTTGCGCAAAAGTTGCCGCGTTTACAAACCATGAGAATTAATTTCTGGCATTTTTACAATTTTTTTTTTTTACTAGTAATGGTGGCGATCTGCAATTTCCGTGATATTGGGGCGGACATGTCGGACATTTTTGACATTTTTTTGGGACCAATGACATTTATACAGCGATCAGAAATTTAAATATCCATTGATTACTGTATTAATGTCATTAGCAGTGAAGGGGTTAACCTGGGGGGGGGGGGGTGATCTAGGGGGTAACTGTGTTCCCTAGGAGTGTTCTAACTGTGAGGGGGCTGGGCTGCCTGGGGATTAGAGATCTAACTGATCCCAGTGACAGGGATCAGCAGACCTCTTAGATGCCGCCTGACAGCGTGGGGAACCGCCGTGTTCACATCGGCAGTTCCCCGTTTTTCTTCTGTGCTAAGCAATCACGGCTCGACGGCGGACATCGAGTCCACCCGAGCCGCGGGCACACTCCTGCAAAGTGCGGCGGGCACGAGAGAGCGCCGCCGCTGGCATGCTTCCACCCGGTAGCTGTGCATGCGCGAGTCGCTGTTTGTAGACGCCGATTTGCGCTACAGAGCCGCTCTGCAGCAGTAAATGTACGCGAGCCGGTCGGGAACTGGTTAAACTAGAAGATAGCATACAAGGAAAGTATTTATAGAGTTCATTACCTCCCCCAGAAATCATAGTACTCCTTCTGATGCGCCTTCAACTACCTTTAGGTTAAGAGGAATAGCAGTGTTTCAGGCATTATCCATTGTCACCGTCTACATCCTGGACTGAGATATCGGCTCAGAGACGGCACAGTAAAATTCCTAAATACGTTCAGCCCTCCTGCTTAAAGTGGAACTTCAGTCATTTTTTTTTTAATCTTTCCATTTATTAAATCTTCTGCCCTTGTTGTTTTAACTTTGGATAGTAAAACATTTTTTCTGCCAGTAAGCACCTTATACAGCCCCCGCTTCCTGTTTCTTGTCTGGAAAAAAGCCTGGGCGTATGACATCATGCACAGCTCTCTCTCTCACTCTCATGAGAGTTTGCCAGGAAGGGGGGTGGAACGAGTCATAAGAGGGCCAATGAGAGCTGCAGAGCTGAAGGTGTGTCTGTGTAAATCCAGGAAGGGAACAGGCAGCAGTTTCAGCTGCCCACAGTCAAAATGGCTGCAGCCAGACTCAGTGGAGGGAGACCTCTGCAGCATATTTGGCAAGTGCATAATCATAGTATATATAAAATAATATGCAAAGTGGTTGGAGGGAAGCTTCAGAATGGCAAAGATGTTTTTATTACAAATTATATGAGCAGACTGCAGTTCCTCTTTAACAGCCTTTGAGATAACATGTCTATCAGATGCATAGGGAGGGCATTGTGAGTTATAGGGATTCACTTACTTAAGAAGCAGAAAATGTTCAAATAACAAAATTAAGTTGTTTTTACAAAGAACACATAATCATGTGTAAGAGAATTTTTTTTTAAAAATCTGAATATTCCATTGCAGAAAACTGGATAATTGAAGTGAACACAGCTTTTCAAAATTCACTCCTGTTAATGGACATTAAAAGTCTCAGGATCAGATTGGATGATGGGTGCATGACCATCATAAGAACATTGATATGCTCTGCTGGTAGGGTCATGAGCCCAAACCCCAGTCTTTGGTCATGTGATCAGTACCGAAAGGAGCCTGGAGCAGAATTTATCTCAGGAAAGGTAAGTAATTTAGCCTATGCATTGCTTTTTATCTGTCCATCTTAGCAAGACTGCTGACATAGTGTCAGGGCCCGGACTTGAATCTAGGACCTCTGCTGTGTCTGGCAATGACTCTTCTCGCTGAGCTACCTGAGATGCTGGACAGAACCCTGTGTGATCCATTGGACAACCCTGTCTTGCTCCATGACTTCTGCTGAACCTTGAACTCTTTCCTCCTCCCATGAACCTCCTGATTTAAGCCATGTCTCTGCACTTCCTGTTTGCCAGATTATTGTGCTCTCTCTAGCCAATATCTCGCTTTTGTCTTCCCTGCTGCTGTCCATGCTTTTGCTACCACTCGTTACCAACCTTTGGCTTTTTCCTCAACTACGTTTCTGCCTGATCCCAATATGCAACCACTTGTTACAGACCCTTTGGCTTGTTTACTAACTACATTTCTGCTTGATCCTTACCTGCTATATCTGCTACTGGACCCTTACAGGACCCCGGCTTACTCACCTCCTGGTAGGGCGAGGCTCAGGACCACGACCTGGTACTAACATGCAGAAAAACCCATCTCCATGATCAGGAGCTCTGGTGAACACTGATTAGTACTTAAACTCAGTGACTTAGACTCGTGAGCCCACTTCACCCGCAAGGGTGACCTGCTTGTATATGCATCCTGCTGATCTGTGGGATTCCCCCTACTGCTATAGCTACTGGTCTCCGAGCCTGACCCATGTACCTTTAAGGAGGGATGGGCTCCTTCTAGACTCACATGCCCTCTGTCTATCCATTAAAATGCATGTGCTCCCATTGTTGGGACTCTCAGAATGTAGAGTTAGGACTACGGAAAACGGGGTGCCTTGTATTTGCAAATGTGTGCAGACTAAACCCCTGTTTTTAACACATATTGTTAGATAGGTCAATTCAGTTGGTTGCAGGCTGGCTAGTAAATTGAGCTTGGAAATCTCTTTGGTTTTGTTTGACATACGTTGCCCTTCCATTGCCCCTTGCTGCAAAGACCAGTTATACAGTAGGTGGGGGCAATGCCCACTTGTTTGTATTTTGACCCCTGATTGTGACACATATAGCCTTGTGTTCTGATTCAAATTCTGACTTATGCATTGACATACCTTCTTAGTTACAGTCTGCCTGGATAGTGTGACCACCTGCTGACCTGGCACCATCTACAGGCAGCTCAACTCTTCAATAAGACACAGAAGTTGAATCCAACACAATTTTACCTCAGATAATTGCTGTAAAGAGGATGTTTTTCCAGTCTTTTGAAGTGTAAGAAGACAATGCCTTTCCTAAATGCTGTCTCTGTATCTGCAAATTACCATTCCCGACTGAGGGAACATGGAAAAGATTGGGAGGGGCTAGGATTGAACTAACTAGCACTAAACAGGAGGGGAAGACAGGGAGATGCCAAACCACATAGCACACAAGTTGTAATGACCCTAAACTTTCATTTGATGCCAGCCTGCTACAGAACAATGGTAACCTGATGCAGTTCAATAAACCACATAGAAAATACATATATGTGGGACAGAACACTTTGGCTTTAACCACTTGCTGACCAGCCGCCGTCATTATATGGTGGCAGGTCAGCGTGTTCCCGCTAGTCGCTGTACCTGTATGGTGGCCCTTTAAATGACTATAGCAGGAGCGCGCCCGCTGCACGGCAGGGAGGCTGATGTGCATGGCCAGCGGCCGCAATGTCCGCCAGCCATCCGCGATCGCGGTAAAGAGAGGCAGAACGGGGATCTGTTAGTGTAAACAAACAGATTCCCGTTCTGTCAGGGAAGTAGAGAGAGATCTGCTGTTCCCAGAATCGGGAACAGCTTTCTTTCTCTACCCCCAGTCAGTCCACTCCCCCCACAGTTAGAAACACCTCCCTAGGGAACATGTTTAACCCCTTGATCACTCACTAGTGTTAACCCCTTCCCTGCCAGTAACATGTATACAGTAATCAATGGCTAATTTTAGATCTGATCGCTATATGAATGTCAATGTTCCCAAAAAAGTGTCAAAAGTATCCGATCTGTCCGCTGCAATGTCACAGTCCCGCAAAACATCCCTGATCACCGCCATTACTAGTAAAAAAAAATATTAATAAAAATGCCATAAATCTATCCCCCATTTTGTAGATGCTACTTTTGCGCAAACCAATCAATATACGCTTATTGTGATTTTTTTTTAAGCAAACATATGTAGAAGAATACATATTGGACTAAACTGAGGAAGAAATTAGTTTCTCCTTACGTTCACTGACAGACGCAGCTTCTTCATTAACTTCATGGGGTTTTATGTTCGTCCAACTAGGAGTTAACTAGGCAGGGAAAAGATCAGCTGGCCCCTCCCTTGGGGGCCGTCCTCTCTTCCTACATAAAATCCCCTCACAGCATAGCTCTCCAGTTTCAATGCCTAGTTCGCAAGGAGTTGACCTGGCTTCCCCATAGGGAACTGCGGTCCTGAGATGACCATTTTCTTTTTTTTATTTTTACTTTATTTTTTTACTGCAATCAAGATGATCTGCTATCAAGAAGCCGGTCGGGGCATAGAGGGCCCTGGTGCTCTGTACTTTCCCCGACCCGGCCGACATGATGCGAGCCAGTCCCGTTCAGGGGGTCACGCCGCATCTTTCCCGTTCATACGGGAGGCCCGGGCCAAGTCCCTCCTC
>BLSH010555921.1:728785-748875 GCA_018402905.1 Glandirana rugosa
ACCGTTGTGACCCGTGACGCAGCGAAATTGACTGTTAACGCGCCCGCACGCTACAACATGGGTTTGCTTTAACTGCAGGAAAAAAGGGGGTGTTTATATCTAAAGAAAACCACCATAAACTAGGGGAGACGCCAAAAATAAAAAACGCGATATTTGTTTTTTTCTCGCTGTTAAAACTTTTTTTTTGTTGTTATAAAAAATGAAAAACGATATTATTTATAGGGGTTTTTCCTAGTTGGACGAACATAAAACCCCATGAAGTTAATGAAGAAGCTGCGTCTGTCAGTGAACTCGGAGAAAAGGATTTTACGGTAAGTTTTAATAAAATCCCTTTTTTCTTAATTTTTTTGGGGATATTTATTATAGCAAAAAGTAAAAAATATTGTTGTTTTTTTTTCAAAATTGTCGCTCTTTTTTTGTTTATAGCGCAAAAAATAAAAACCGCAGAGGGGATCAAATACCACCAAAAGAAATCTATATTTGTGGGGGAAAAAAGGACGTCAATTTCGTTTGGGTACAACATCGCACGCCCGCGCAATTGTCAGTTAAAGCGACGCAGTGCCCAGTGTTGCCAACCTCCCGCAGCATTTTTTACTGGCAAAACATGGAAAATTTACTGGCGGAGAAATTTTTTACTGGCAACCTGAAAAATAACAGAACTCCCATTAAAAACTAAAGCAATTGATATTCAAACACAACATGGAAACACTGGCAATACCCATATCATGTAATTTGATTGGTTTACACTTAAAAAATCAGCACAGCACAACAAATTATCAGACCCTGATATTCATAGACTGTCAGTAAATTTACTGACGGTTGGCAACCCTGGCAGTGCCGAATCGCAAAGAAATGGCCTGGTCATGAAGGGGGTAAATCCTTCCTAGGCTGAAGTGGTTAACAAATATTTTTTCCCTTTTTTATTTTGATGGGTCAGCTGTGGATAAGTAAAAGTGTTGTAGAACTGCTTTATCTCATTTCCTCCATTGTTCACCTGGTTGGTTTTTCAGGAAACAAGGAACCAACTGCTTCACTGGGTGTCTACCTAATGAAGAACAAGGGTACCATCCAATACTGGCGGTAATGAATATACACCATGTTTTTTCTCAGGATGTCCTTGGAGATGTTCTTATATTCTGGAACATTTGTCCTCAGTCATTCAAAGATCCTCAGTGCCTTAGACCGTGCCGTTGTGCAGGCAACGTCCTCCGAGGTGGATCCAGATTACCACCCAAAAGAGCCATTTGTCCTTTCCTTTTCCGTTTTCCAACGTTCCTTATTTTTGCACATGCAGTCACAGCGGGGGGGGCAATGCAACTCGGGTCCGGACATACGGCGGCCATATGATTTATTTCTTAATAGATTCAAGGGCAACCGAGCCACATTCTGCAGTCACTCATTTCAGAAGAATGATCAATGGCTCTCAAAAATGAATGGTGAAAACCTCCTAAGGATATTCAGCCTGTGGTTCTTCAGATGTGGGGGGCCTATAAGCTCAGCATATCCTAACATATAATAAGACATTTAATGTATTTAAATAATATGGGAAATGCTATCAATTTTAAAGCTGTAAAGTATAATCAACCTCTTTCTCTATATCTGAACATATCTGATAGGAATTCATTTCATTACGAATCAAAATTCGGACCAAATTTGTGTGATTCGGATGTATCCAGATCTTTGAATCACAATAATAACACATTTCAACCCATTTTAAATAAATTATAATGAATACAACAAATTTATTCATATTCATTCATTTCATTCGGATGACAAGATGTGATAGTTTGTGCCTTTTGTTAATGTTTCAAGCATCTGAAATAATATAACAACATAACGAATGATCCAAATTGATTCAGATCTATTCGCTTGTATTCTAGTGAGCGTAGTGTGAATATTCAAATAAGATTCTTGTTGTATTTGGGATTAAACCTGAGAGACCATTCGTTTATTTTGTATGTGCGCGGCCCAACAAAGAAAGTAGTAGGGAAAAAGGAAATGAATTCAACTTAAATTTTTAACCACTTCATCCCCGGAAGGATTTCACACTTTAGGACCAGAGCACTTTTTGCGATTTGGCACTGCGTCGCATTAACTGACAATTGCGCGGTCGTGTGATGTTGTATCCAAACGAAATTTGCGTCCTTTTTTTCCCACAAATAGAGCTTTCTTTTGGTGGTATTTGATCACCTCTGCGTCATTTCTGATCACTGCTATAAACAAAAGAACAGCGACAATTAAAAAAAAAAACCTAATTTCTTACTTTTTGCTAAAATGCAAATCCCCAAAAAAAATGAAAAAAACATTTTTTTCCCATCAGTTTTGGCCGATTTATATCCTTCCTCATATTTTTGCTAAATAAAATCTGTGACAGCTTGACTGGTCCCGAAGTCCTCTAGGACCTGTCATGTGTCCTAGAAGACTTCAGGAAGGAGAACTTCTGCTTCCAATCGCCTAAGGTGACCGGAACGGAAGTGGGAGCAGTTATCTGTCAAAATTGTGTGCCTGCTCCCCCCTCCTCCTCAAAAGCTCCGTTTCACAAACAGGAGCCGGGGAGGAGGCCTTAAAGTGGAAGTTCCACATTTGGGTAGAACTCTGGTTTAAAGTGGTTGTAAAGCCTCAAGGTTTTTCACCTTAATACATTCTATGCATAGAGGTGAAAAACCTTCTGTGCTGCAACTCCCCCCCCCCCCCAAACCCCTCCTTTTTCTTACCTGAGCCCGATCCAATCCAGCAATGTGCACGAGTGCAGTGGCTCCAGCTGCTGTCTCTCTCCTCATTGGACAGATTGATATTAGCGGGAGCCATTGGCTCCCACTGCTGTCAATCGAATCCAGTGACGTGGAGGTCTGTGTCAATGGACGCAGCAGTGGGACTCTGGGAGTGAGCACGCAAGGTTGCCCCCAGGGCTTTCCGAGGGGGCAATTAATGAAGAGGAGGAGCAGGAGCGCTGGTGGGGAGCCCCAGAAAAAAAGATTGGGGCTGCTCTCTGCAAAATGATTGCACAGAGCAGGGAAGTAGTGGCATGTTCATTATTTCTATAAAAAAATTAGGGTTTACAACCCCCTTAACCACTTCCGGACCGCCTGCCGTCGTTATACGTCGGTACTTTGACCTTATATTCCGGGATTATGGCAGAAGATAGCTGCCATAACTCCGATATTTTCTTAAACGGCGGATGGTCCGCTTTTTGGTAAAAGTGTTCTCCACAGTGGATTTGCTGCAAGATCACTTTTATCGGCGGCGGCAGAGGTGACCACGCTCCGGCCGCGTCCCAGTTGTCTCCGCCGGTTACCGTATCCGTCTGTAGCGGCGGAGACAATCCGGTCCTTTCTCCTGAGAAGCAAGAATTCGAGTGAGGAAATGATAGCCCCCAATCGACTTAATGCCATTGGATGATGGAAGCAAAATCTTCATCATCTTCATCATCACTTCTGCCCTCCGGCCTTAAAGGGATGATTTTTTATTTTTTTTTAATTGATTTTAAGTGTAAATTTGAGATCTGAAGTCTTTTTGACCCCAGATCTCATATTAACCACTTCAGCCCCGGAAGGATTTCACACTTTAGGACCAGAGCCCTTTTTGCGATTCGGCACTGTGTCGCTTTAACTGAAAATTGCGCGGTTGTGTGACGTTGTACCCAAACGAAATTTGCGTCCTTTTTTTTTCCACAAATAGAGCTTTCTTTTGGTGGTATTTGATCACCGCTGCGTCATTTCTGATCGCCGCTATAAAGAACAGAAGAGCGACAATTTTGCAAAAAAACCCAAATTTGTTACTTTTTGCTAAAATACAAATCCAAAAAAATATATATAAAAAAACTTTTTTTTTTCATCGGTTTTGGCCGATTTATATTCTTCCTCATATTTGTGATTAAAAAAATCGCAATCAGCGTTTATTGATTGGTTTGCGCAAAAGTGGTCGCGTCTACGGATGATGAGAATTCATTTCTGGGGTTTTTATTTTTTTTTTTTTTACTAGTAATGCGATCTGCGATTTTTAGAGGTACTGCGATATTTCAGCGGACATGTCGGAACATTTTGACACTTTTTTGGGACCATTGGCATTTATACAGCGATCAGTGCTATAAAAATGCACTGATTACTGTGTAAATGCCATTGGCAGTGAAGGGGTTAACCTGCAGGGGGCGCTCTAAGGGTTAACTATGTTCCCTGGGCGTGTTCATACTGTATGGGGGGTGCCCTAACAGGGGAAGGGAAGTGATCACAGCTTCCATGTAAAGGAAGGCTGTGATCACAGTCCTTCCCCCCTCACAGAACGGAGGTCCGTGTTTACTTACACGGACCTCCGTTCTTTCACTCCGGGGAGGGCATCGCGGGTAGCCGGCGGAGATCGAATCCGCCGCACCCGCTCCCTGGCCCTCCCCGGACACAGTGAGCGCGAGGGCGCGCCTCCGGCGGCGCGCGCGTGCTCACTGTGCGCGATCTGGCAGCCACCGTCATGTGACGGAGTTTTGCCTTACAGAGCCACTCTGTCACCGTCAAATGCCGATCAGTGGTCGGCAAGCGGTTAAAGAGGTCCTGTCATGCTTTTTTTCTATTATGGGATGTTTACATTCCTTGAAATAGGAATAAAAGTGATGCAAAATTTTTTTTTAAAGGGACAGTGTAAACTTAAAAAATAAAAAGAAACGCATACGTGGCTTCAGGTGCCAACATCGTGGGATCCCTGGACAGGTAAGTGCCCTAATATTAAAAATCAGCAGCTACAGTATTTGTAGCTGCTGACTTTTCTTTTTTTTTCACCCAGGCAGAACTCCCCTTTAAGTGGTTAATAACAACAAATGAATATGTATTAATTCGGATTAATTTGTTTTATTTGGATGAGAGCAGCCACAGTAGTCTTTGACTCTTGGGTAATTAGCTGATTCTTTTTATAATTATTAAAAATGCACTATAAATAAAATGGAAACATATTGCAATATAAATAAAATGGAAACATATTGCAATAAATACAGTAAGGTAAAAAAGTTAAATAATATGGATTCCTACTTAGTGTGTTTGGGTTGTTTGGAGGTGGATCCATCAGGATCTCCGAATCATAACATAACAAAAAAATCCAAAATTAATTTAGTTCCATTTGTTACTTTTGGATGCACAAGACTCCAGTCAATATTGCCCAATCAGCTCATTCCATTTATCTTTATGGGTTGGACTAGCAGGAGTGCATAAGTAAACCACCCCCCCCCCCCCCCCAAAATAACAATATGACACGTTAAAACGAAGATAGCCAATCTTCTAATACAATGAAAGAATGACAGAACTCCTGAAAATATGGACTGATTCGGAACAAATATATACCCTCCCAAAATAATCAGAACATTCTGAAAACGAATCACTCTAATGTAACGATTACAATGAAGCAAAGTTAATTAGTTAATGAATGAAACCAAAACAAACCATTTTTTTCCATCATGCACATCTCTTTTTTTTTTTTAAATTCCAGTATGTTCTTTTTATTAGAAAACAGAGCATGATACAGGTCATATCAAAAACAGCGTAAGTAGATAACATCAGCATGGTGTATATCAGCAACAGGGTAAGTAGTGCTTTTCAATCAAGAACCAAAAAAGAAAATAAAACATAGAAAAGGAGAAAGTTCAGACTAGTTTCACATTTAAGAATTAAGCCCCAGACCAGCGTGCCGACCAACAGGTTACATTCTACCCAAGTACATATGCGGACCCCTTGGAGCGTCAGGCCAGCCATGTCCCTCAGGGCATTGACTCATAAGGAAGGACGTCTACTCCATGGTCCATGGCTGCCAGACCTTATCGAACTTCCATGGGCAGTTCCTGCTAATATAGGTCAGTCTGTACATAGGCAACACCTGGTCAATAGACTTCTCCCAAGATGCTACCGAGGGGGGGGGACGGGAATTCCATTTAAGTATGATTTCCCTTTTCGCGTAATACAACAGGTAAGTAATCAATAACCTAGTGCATCTGGGTCTCTGCTCATCACTCTGCATACCTAGAAGGCACAGCTCTGGGGCGACAGGGCAGGTCAACTGCAGACGGTTATTTATATTGTCAATTATCTCTGTCCAGTATTGCTGAATCTTGGGGCAATCCCAGAACATGTGGGCATATGTACCTATGTCTTCTCCACACCTAGTACAGTCCGGGGATCTCAGTGGGTAGATCTTTTGAAGTCTCTGAGGTGTATAGTATACCCTATGTAAAAATTTTATCTATATCAGTTTATCTCGAGAGGCGATCAAGGGGCTAACACTGTCTTCAAGAGAGTCCTCCCAATCCTCCCTATCTAAGTTGGGCAGGTCCCTCTTCCACTGCTCCCAGAGGCGCTCTATTTTAGGAGAGTCCACACTAAGTAACCCTAGATACAGAGTAGACAGTGTTTTCCCCAGAGATTCTTGGGCCAATAGGTCCTCAATCGGATCTCTTTCCAGGCTAGGGGGGTCTGCAAATTGCGCCCTCACTGCGTGCCGCAATTGAAAATAGCGGAATAGCATCCAACCAGGTAAATGAAACCTGGCCTGCAGATCGGCAAAGGAAAGGAGAGAGCCAGCCACTACTATGTCCCCCAGCACTTTGATCCCATATCGGGCCCACAACTGAGGATCCGGAACAGATCGGAAATGGTGCAGGTTCGGATTGCCCCACAACGGGGTGGACGGAGACCACCGTTTCGGCTTACGGAACCTGGTCCTGGCCACTACCCAACACCTAAGGGTGGTTCTAGTAGGGGACGGTAGCTGGGAATATGCCTTTCCACCCCTGTAAACCAAATTCCCAAGCTCTGTCAGGGACCCCAGGATGCTCGCTTCAAGACAGGTCGCAGCATTAGTCCTATCAAGAGTGAACCACCATCTCACCGTTACTAATACCGCCGCCTAATAATACACTCTGAAATCCGGCATAGCCAGCCCCCCGCATCTAGTGGGAAGGATCAACGTTGAGTTTGCCAGCCTAGGGACAGCTCCACCCCAAATAAAGGTTCCCACACACTTTTGCACTTCCTGGAACAGGGAGTTGGGCATCCAGATTGGACTATTCCGGAAAATGTACAAAAATTTTGGTAAAAAAAACATCTTCAGGAGATTAATCCGGCCCAGCAGGTTCAACGGCAGGGTGGCCCAAGAGGCGCACCTGGTCCTCAGCTGGGTCAGCAGAGGTAGGACATTCAACGCCAAGAACTGCTGCGGTTGCCTACTAATCTGGATACCCAAATATCTAAATTGCTCAACCCAATTCAGCTGCGTAGGCTGGGCTGTACTACTAGCCCCCAAATCCAAGGGAAATAGGGTAGATTTATCCCAGTTAATCCGGACCCCTGAGAACCGTCCAAATTCAGTAAAAATGGCCAAAGCTGCCTGAAGAGAGGAGTTTGCATCCTGAAGGTATAGCAGAGTGTCATCCGCATAAAGCGAGATTTTCTCCTCAAGAGCTCCCACTTTAAATCCCTTCACCTCATGAGATCTCCTAATCAGAATAGCTAAGGGCTCCAGAGCAAGGGCAAATAGATAGGGGGAGAGAGGGCACCCTTGACGGGTGCCCCGCTTAAGCAGAAATGATTCCGACAATTGATCATTGGTGCGTATCCGAGCGCGCGGGGCCCTGTAGAGCATCTGTACCCATTGGATAAACCGCGGGCCAAACCCAAATCTATCTAATACTTCCCACAGGTATCCCCACTCCACCGAGTCAAACGCCTTTTCGGCGTCTAGTGAGGCGATGACCCTTTGACCACTGTTCTCGTGTGGGATGGATAGATTGAGAAAGAGGCGGCAGAGGTTGATGTCGGTGCCCTTCCCAGGCATGAAGCCCGTCTGATCCGAGTGGACCACCTCCTCTAGGACCCCGGCGAGACGATTCGCCAGGACTTTGGCCAAAATTTTGGCATCCACATTGAGGAGTGAGATTGGCCTGTATGAGGAGCACTCCTCCGGGTTCTTTCCCGGTTTGGGCACCAGCACCACCACTGCCTCCGTCATAGAATCAGGGAGTACCCCCATATTAAAGAATTCCTCTAACAAGGACGTAAACCGGGGTGCCAAGAGCTCCCCTTGCTGTGAATAGGATTCCACAGGGAGCCCATCAGGCCCTGGGGTTTTCCCTGCCTTAAGTTGCGTGATTGCTAGTTGAACCTCTTCTAGGGTAAGATCTCTGTCTAGGATAATACTGGTTTCAGCCTCAATAGTAGGGAAGGAAACCCGGTCCAGATAAGCTCTAAGGTCCAAGGCACTGTAGTCTACCCTGGACGAATATAGGAGTCTATAATAGTGCAGGAATCTATTGCTAATATCACTCGGGGCTCTCAACAGAGTACCCGAGGGATCCCTGATGCCACTGATATGTGTCATGTCGTGCTGTCCTTTGGCCAACCAGGCCAGGAGCCTACCGTTTTTATTGCCATATTCAAAGACTCTTTGTGCTGTACTAAGTCGGGACTTTTCCGTCATGTCAATCCTCTTTAAAGAGACCCGTTTGAGTGCACACTGCCAGTCTCCGTAAGTGCCCTGGTCAGGGTTAGCTATATATGCCTCCTCCGCCATGCTAACGTTCTCCTCTAATTCCTCCAAGGACCGTGTAGCCTTCTTTCTGACAGCAGCAATACGCCCTATGTATTCTCCCCTCGTCCATGCCTTAAAGGCATCCCAGGCCACTGTGCACGAGGTGGATTCTGCATTAAACTGCCAATATTGTGCAAGAGCCTCCTGGAGGCCCTCCCGAACCCCAGGATCCTCTATCCAGATCATGCACATCTCTAATATCTGAACATACTTGCAATAAGAAGATGATAATTTACACCTAAACGCCATTATATACAGTATAAATATTTTATTCTATCTTTTCATATGACAACACTGAAGAAATGACACTTTGCTACAATGTAAAGTAGTGAGTGTACAGCTTGTACAACAATGTACATTTGCTGTCCCCTCAAAATAACTCAACACACAGCCATTAATATCTGAACCTCTGGCAACAAAAGTGAGTACACCCTAAGTAAAAAGGTCCAAATTGGGCCCAATTAGCCATTTTCTCTCCCCAGTGTCATGTGACTTGTTAGTGTTACAAGGTCTCAGGTGTGAATGGGGAGCAGGTGTGTTAAATTTGGTGTTATCCCTCTCACTCTCATACCGGTCACTGGAAGTTCAACATGGCACCTCATGGCAAAGAACTCTCTGAGGATCTGAAAAAAGAATTGTTGCTCCACATAAAGATGGCCTAGGCTATAAGAAGATTGCCAAGACCCTGAAACTGAGCTGCAGCACGGTGGCCAAGACCATACAGTGGTTTAACAGGACAGGTTCCACTCAGAACAGCGCCTCCCCATGGTCGATTAAAGAAGTTGAGTGCACATGCTCAGCGTCATATCCAGAGGTTGTCTTTGGGAAATAGACGTATGAGTGCTGCCAGCATTGCTGCAGAGGTTGAAGGGGTGGGGGGTCAGCCTGTCAGTGCTCAGACCATACTCCGCACACTGCATCAAATTGGTCTGCATGGCTGTCGTCCAAAAAGGAAGCCTCTTCTAAAGATGATGCACAAGAAAGGCCGTATACAGTTTGCTGAAGACAAGGAGAGTAAGGACATGGATTACTGGAACCATGTCCTGTGGTCTGATGAGACAAAGATAAACTTATTTGGTTTAGATGGTGTCAAGCGTGTGTGGCGACAACCAGGTGAGGAGTACAAAGACAAGTGTGTCATGCCTTCAGTCAAGCATGGTGATGGGAGTGTCATGGTCTGGGGCTGCATGAGTGCTGCTGGCACTGGGGAGCTACAGCCCATTGAGGGAACCATGAGTGCCAACATGTACTGTGACTTACTTAAGCAAAGCATGATCCCCTCCCTTCGGAGACTGGGCCACAGGGCAGTATTCCAGCATAACGACCCCAAACACACCTCCAAGACGACCACTGCCTTGCTAAAGAAGCTGAGGGTAAAGGTGATGGTCTAGCCATGCATGTCTCCAGATCTAAACCCTATTGAGCATCTGTGGGGCATCCTCCAACGGAAGGCGGAGGAGCGAAAGGTCTCTATCATCCATTAGCTCTGCAATGTCGCCATGGAGGAGTGGAAGAGGACTCCATTGGCAACCTGTATAGCTCTGGTGAACCCCCAAGAGGGTTAAAGCAGTGCTGGAAAATAATGGTGGCCACACAAAATATTGACACTTTGGGCTTAATTTGGACATCTTCACTTAGGGGTGTACTCACTTTTGTTGCCAGCGGTTTAGACATTAATGGTTGTGTGCTGAGTTATTTTGAGGGGATAACAAATTTACACTGTTATACAAGCTGTACACTCACTACTTTACATTGTAGCAAAGTGTCATTTCTTCAGTGTTGTCACATGAAAAGATAGAATAAAATATTTACAAAAATGTGAGGGGTGTACTCACTTTTGTGAGATACTGTAACTGCAGATTTTAAAAATAAGTCATCCACATGCAGAATAATTTGTAGATATTTGGCTCCTCTTCTTCTTAACATGTGACAGTTGTCAAAAGTGGGAGTGGCCACAGGCAGAACTCCACCTACAGACTTTCAGGAGTCTTCAAATTATTTTTCCTGCTTTTGAAAACTTGACAAAAGTGTTGGTGGGTCATATTTCCTGCAGTCTTCTAGCTGATCCGGTGGCATCATGTAAGCTACCTCTTTTTTTCTAGGTGGCAGCAGGGGTCGGTCAATCCTCCTGGACTGAGCGGTGCTCATGTAATGATGTGGGTCCAGATTATGTTATGACATGTGCCCCCAGGGGGTGAAAGTCAATGACAGGCTGGGCTCACAGAAAATGGGCAAAATTATGTGAGTGCCAGACTGAGGAAAAAACTAGGGACAGCAATGGTGCGTAAGGGTAGGTACTGCTTGGGCACTTTTATCTTTAATACAGTGGGGGCGACTTACTGTAAGAATAATAATGAAAAAAATAAAGTGGGATTTCACTTTAAAATATAATGAAACATATTTTTACAGCATCTGTTGTTCGTATCAAAACCTTTCTTGATGTCAGCCTTGTAATCCCCTGCACAGCAGCACTTAGGCTGGGACAGGGAAGGGAAGGGCAGGACTAGGAGACATTCAGTTGGCCGGGTGCACATCTGCTAACAAGGAAAATAGGATTAGCAGGCAGAGAAATGACTCATCAGCATTCTGCTGCTCCTTTACTGTATATTTTCGGGGTGAAAGATAACCATGCTGTTTTCCTGCACTGCAGTTGGGTCACCAATCTGGCTGTGCGGTTTAGCAGGGTTGTGTACATTTCAGAACTATCTGAACAGAATTAAAAAAAGGGATTTAAGTGACTTTGAACGTGGCATGGTTGTTGGTGCCAGACGGGCTGGTCTGGTTATTTCAAAAACTGCTGATCTACTGGGATTTTCAAGCACAGCCATCTCTTTAGGATTTACAGAGAATGGTTAGAAAAAGAGAAAATATCCAGTGAGCGGCGGGTGTGGAGGAAAATGCCTTGTTGATGTCAGAGGTCAGAGGAGAATGGGCTGACTGGTTTGAGATGATAGAAAGGCAACAGTAACTCAAATCGGAGCATGTTGGGTCGGTGACATCACATGGAGGCAGTGACTATTTAAGAACAGTCAAACGGAGGAGCAGGCAGACGGCAGTTAGCTTTCATCACAAGTAGAGCTTTTTTGTCCACTTTTTTCGGGTCCGGCGTTGGAGGCGTGACATCAGGGACATTGTTTTTTTATTTTTAATAAAGGAATTGTCAAAAACTGTGTGAGTTTTTTTATTTCTTTTTGACACTTTTTTTCTGGTGAATAGGTAGGGGTACAATGTACCCCATACTCATTCCCATGGGGTGAGGCCAGGATTTTGGGGTCCACTTGTTAAAAGAGGGTTCCCTATTTCTATAAGTCCCCTGCCCCCAGACCCCCACAACCACAGCCCAGGGCTGTGGGGAAGAGGCCCTTTTCCCCATCAACATCGGGATAAGGTGCTCTGGGGTGGTGGGGGCAGAGCAAAGTACCCCCCATGTTGAGGGCATGTGGCCTGGTATGGTTCAGGAGGGGTTGGCGCATCCTCGCCCCCCCCCCCCTTTCCTGGCCTGCCAGGCTCCATGCTTAGATAAGGGTCTGGCATGGACTTTGGGGGGGACACCACGCAATTTTTTTAAAACATTTTGGCGTGGGGGTTCCCCTCAAAATCTATACTAGACCTAAGGGTCTGGTATGGATTTTAGGGGGGGACCCCATGCCATTTTCTTCACACATTCAGCAATGTTTATTTTTTCATTCAGCTGTCAGCGGGGAAGCCTGTTGACAGCTAATGACTCATCTGTTGCTTCCCGGCCTGCTGCTTAACAACCAGCTATTCACTGTGCCTTGATTGGGCAAAGCCTTGCACCTGACCAGCAGCCAGGTGCATTGCTTCAGCCAATCAGGGCTTAGAATATACAGTGCAGGGCATTGTGGGGCGCTCTGCGGGCGAACATCCCGCAAAGCTCCCTGCAAATTAAGCAGTTCAGCGAACGGGCGATGTTCGGGTTGAACTTATACTTGGTCCTAAATGCTCGCCCAACACTAAACATGGCAATGAGTTCACTGTACTCCAATGGCCTCCACAGTCACCAGATCTCAATCCAATAGAGCACCTTTGGGATGTGGGGAAATTGATGTGCAGCCAGCAAATCTGCAGCATCTGCGTGATGCTTTCATATCAATATGGACCAAAAATGTTTCCAACACCTTGATATATCTATCCTGCAAAGAATTAAGGCAGTTCTGAAGGCGAAAGGGGGTCCAACCCGGTACTAGATAGGTGTACCTAATAAAGCGGCCAGTGAGCATATATAGATATAAATGAGCCCTACGCTGTGTGCAGCAGATAAATGTACTCCTCTGAGATATGCGTTGTCCCATGTTACTACACACCTTCCTTGTGTATGTTGCATTTAGGAGTAAGGTGCTGAGCCTGCGCCCTCTCCACCAGTCCAGCGTACCTCTGCCACCTCATTCCAGTGACAGAATGGGGTCCTACCAAGCACTTAGTGTGGACCTCATGCATGCTCTCACTTCAACTCCTTCTCTCCTGTACCATGCAGCCAGGTACATGAGGTCTCTCCCAGATACTTTTGTGGAACTGACCGCTAGGGAGCCAGAACACTGTCCCCCTCACTACCAGAGGACCTGTCACCTTCACCAGGTACCACGCTTCATGAGCAGCTGCTATACACTTCCAACCAGTTCCTTGTTACCCGTGGCAACCTATGCTCTCTAACTCCAACTCTTTCCTGATTAATTCAACTTTTGCAGTGGTTTTACTTCATATCCCATGTGTGCTTCACATGCCCTAGTCTTCTGATGCACCATATTCTACCATGAACCCCTTGAATAACTTCAAGACCGGGCTTGAAACATTTTAAAATTTTGCAGAGAACTTCTCTTGGCAAAGATCATGCCAGTGCAATACATTCTCAATCCTAGCTACCTACACTGAGACTACCCAAACATACCTTAATAAGGTGAAAGTCCATGATTGGCATTCTCTGGATATTTGGTAGAGTCTTCTGTTATGGTGTTCCATTGACTACATAGTGCAGCAGCCCCTTCTTGGTATCCCAGGTGTGATCTGGGCTTCCCCCTCTTTTTATATAACAGGATGGAAAGGCAGGGCCCAAAAAAAAGCCTGGGAAAGGAGTCTGAACCCAGCTAACCCCTTCCCAGCCTGTGCAGGCTAGTTAACATGCAAATACCAAAACCCACATTGTATGCAAGCTACATTGTGGGTTTTGGTTTTATGGCTAAACAATTCTCGATAAAAGCAAAGAAAAATTAATCATTTTAAATGCTAAGAATAGTTTTCATTGATTTATAATGTGCCTTTGAACTTACTAGAAAATGTTACTACTTCAGGAAGAGTCAGTTTCCTAGCACAGCCCCCTCCCTCCTTGCATGTTATAACCCTCTCATTTACTGGGAGTGTCTAATTAGTGTATGTGCTGGCCCAGCTCCTTTGTCCCTAACCTCCCCAAATAACTGTGTATGTAGCTGCCAGGGAATTAGCAAGAATACTATAGAATGTCACTTGAGTAACAGCTCTGTGCCTGCTGGGGCTGCTGACATCCCACTACTCAAAATGGTGGCACCCAACAGCTGTCTCACCAACTGCAGTCTCAGGGCTTCTGGATGCCAACACAAGGGAGGCTATTACAGGTAAATAGTATGCATATAATATGTTAAATTCACATACAGCATAATCTCATGAAAAGATTTTTGTTGAAATTAATGACCTGGCAGCAGCTGGTGTTTTCGAAGTGTTAAACATTAGCTCATTTGTTGTGTAATGCTAAATAACCCTTGGTGAGCCTAATAGCATACAAAGCCCAAATCCAGACAATATTTTTTGTAAAGCCCTTTTGTAAAAAAGAAGAGAAATACTGGTTGCCCTTCAGTAGAAAAAAACAACAACTCTATTCTGGATGTGAACATTCACTTTCTTAAAGCGGTAGTCAAGTCCGCTTTGTTATTTTTACCTGCCGGTAAGCCTTATTATAGGTAAAAATGAATGTCTCCTAAACCTGCACCATGTAGGAGATATTCACCCTGCATGCAGCCGCTGACGTCAGCTTCTTGTCGGAAGTGAAAGCTCCCGCACGTATGTCCCCCCGACCACTCACAGTGCAAACCCGGAAGAAAGGCCGGGGGGACATATCAGCCCTCTCAGCGGTGACAGCCCGCCGCTGGAAGGGCTTTGTTCTAAGGTAAGTATTTCATACTGCAATGCATACTAGCACATCATGTCATTGTTTTACAGGTGTTTTTTTTTTGTTTTGTTTTTTTTAATTCTGCAGCGGTTTACTACCGCTTTAAGTGAATAGCTTCTACTCCTATAGAAACAAGCCCCAGTCTGTAGCTGTAATCTTCCTGGGTCTCCTGTTAGGCTAGGTTAACACTATCCGACACAAAAACGGTCCGACTTTGATCTTACTTTGCTCTGGGACTTGTGTCCTACAATGGTCCTACATCGGACCTACATCGGTCCAACTTCTGTGAACAGGGATCAGACTTTGATCCTGATAATACCAGGTACCTTGTGCTCTGGGGATCTTCGGTCTGGTATGGATGTTAAGGGGAACCCTCAGCGTGAAGTCAACATGTGAAGAAGAACAGAGGAAGAACAGAGGGAGAAGACAGCGGAGAAGACTCAGCAAAAGAGCAGAAGACACCGCAAAAGAGCAGAAGACACCGCAGAGAGGGAGAAGAACTGGCAAAAGAAAGAAGACCCCTCAGAAGAAAGAAGACCCCGCAAAAGAGCAGAAGAAAGTAGACGCCAAAGAGGGAAGAAGAAATCGGAGGGAGAAGACGCCGGAGCTGATTTAATAAAATGCTTTAACCACTTGCTTACTGGGCACTTAAACCCCCCTCCTGCCCAGACCAATTTTCGGCTTTCAGCGCTGACGCATTTTGAATGACAATTGCGCGGTCGTGCGACATTGTACCCAAACAAATTTTTTATCATTTTTTCCCACAAATAGAGCTATCTTTTGGTGGTATTTGATCATCTCTGCGACATTTCTGATCGCCACTATAAACATGTGAGTGCGCGCCAGGAGCGTGCACAGGGGATGACGTCCATGGACGTCGTCCCGGAAATTCGGATCCGCGCTGGAGCCATACTTCGGCAATAGCGCGGGTCTGGAAGGGTTAAAAAACTGTGTAGTGTGGTGTGTTTTTTCACTTTTTTTTAGGTGAATGGGTAGGGGTACAATGTACCCCATACTCATTCACATAGGGTGGGGGGCTGGAATATGGGGCCCACTTGTTAAAGGGGGTTTCCAGATTGCGATAAGCCCCCTGCCCGCACACCCCGACAGCCACCGGCAAGGGTTGTCGGGAAAAGGCCCTTGTCCTCATCAAAATGGTGACAAGGTGCTTTGGGGTGGGGGGGCGCAGAGCCCCCCCTGCCCCAAAGCACCCATACTCCCCATGTTAAGGGCATGCAGCCTAGTATGGTCCAGGAGGGGGTGCTTGCTCATCCCCACCCCCTTTCCTGGCCTGCCAGGCTGCGTGCTCGGATAAGGGTCTGGTATGAATTTTGGAGGGGACCCCATGCCGTTATGTTTTAAAAATTGTCGTGGAGCTCCCCTTCAAGATCCTCAGAGCACAAGTTGCATGCCAAAGTCGGATCAGTTAAAACAATGATCCGACTTTGATCCGACTTCAATAATATTCAATGGGCTGAAGTAGGATCAAAGTCGGACAAAAGTAGTACAGGAACCTTTTTCAAAGTCGGTCTGACTTGTGTCCGACTTGTGTTCGACCAGTTAAGACGCCTCTCATAGGGAAACATTGATTTTGTGATGTAACATAGAAACATAGAAAAGTGAAGGCAGAAAAAGAGTGAGTAGTCCATCGAGTCTGCCCCTTTTTATTTTGTTTGTTTTTGTTTTTTTTTTTGTTTTCGCATTGACCTTGTTGTCTGACTATAGATTTATGTTTATCCTAAGCACGTTTGAAGCCATTTACTGTTGACTGTCTCACAACCTCTGTTGGTAGTTTATTCCAATCATCAACCACACTTTCAGTAAAATAATGCTTTCTAAGATTAGTTTTGTACTTCTCTCCAGTTAGTTTGAGGTCCCCGTGTTCTTGATTTTGGTTTCATATTGAAAAGACTGCCCTCCTGAACCTTATTCACCCCCTTGATGTATTTAAAAGTTTCAAACATGTCTCCCCTCTCCCTTCTTTCCTCCAGACTGTACATATTAAGTTCCTGAAGTCGCTCTTGATATGTTTTATCCCCCAGATCTTTCACCATTTTTGTTACCCGTCTCTGAACTCGTTCTATCTTATCACTATCTTTTTGTAAGTGAGGTCTCACTAAAGATCTATATAGAGGAATCAGAACCTCCTTCCTCCTGCTGGTGATCCCTCTACTGATACATCCCAGAATTCTATTTGCTTTTCCCACTGCCTGGTCACACTGTTTGCTAATTTTGCAATCATCTGAAATAAGCACCCCAAAACTTTTTCTTCTGTAGTGCTGGCCAACACTGTGCCCCCAATGCTGTACTCTCTAAGGGGATTATTTTTCCCTAGATGCATTATTTTACATTTAGAAATATTGAACTGCAGTCTCCACTGCTTTGACCAATCTTCCAGCAATGCCAAATCATGTTCCATGTTACCGACACCTCCAGGGATATCAACCCTATTACACACCTTTGTATCTCAGCAAAGAGACTTACATTGCCCAACAAACCTTTAGTTATATCACTTACATATAGGTTAAATAGAACAGGACCCAGTACAGAGCCTTGTGGTACCCCACTAGTGACTGGTCTCTGCTCTGAGTGAACCCCATTTACAACCACACTCTGGGATTTATCCTTTAATCAACTGCATAGCCACTGAACCACCCAAGGGTTAAGTCCCAGCTTGTACAACTTTTGTATCAGATCATTATGTGGAACTGTATCAAATACCTTGCTGAAATCAAGATACGCTATGTCCACAGCAACACACTGGTCCAAAACACTGACAATATAGTCAACAAATTCAATTAGATTTGTCTGATTTGATCTGTCCTCCATAAAGCCATGCTGCTTTGGGTCCAGCAAGCTGGGTGATCAATGATCCTTCTTTTCAGAAGTGATTCCATTACCTTGACTACAATTTATGTTAAACTCACTGGCCTGTAATTGCCAGCTTTTACCTTGCTGCCCTTCTTGTGGATAGGTACAATATTAGCTATCCGTAAATCATGGGGAACTTCTCCTGTTAGAAGAGATTGATTAAAAAGATCTGTTAATGGCCTTACAATTATTTTGCAAAGTTCTCTTAGAACTCTGGGATGAATACCATCAGGGCCCATTGCTTTATTGAGCTTTAACCGAGCCAGTTCCTCTGCTACCTCTGTCTCCAGAAATCCTAGAAATGAACCATCATTACTAGAACCAATATTATTCCCTAACTTGTTATCATTAGGGCAGTCTATTTTTGAGAAGACTGAACAGAAGTAATTGTTGCTACATCCTGGTCTCCCTCAACACACGGGTTGTGCCCAGTTTTCATTTTAGTGATCCCATTGTATTTTTTTTATTCTATCACTAATGTACCTAAGAAAAGGTTTTATCTCCTTCCTTAATAGACTTAGCAATTTCCTCCTCTTTCTGTGCTTTTGCAGCACAGATAATGTGTTTGGCCTCCTTTTGCTATTTTTATATTCCTCTCTGTCAGCTACCCCTCCTGTTTCCTTGAATCTTCTATATGCCATTTTTTTCCTCTTTACTATCCTACTTACCTCTTTGGTGAACCATATTGGTTTTATCTTCCATTTATTCTTACTAACTTGCCTGACATATAATCGAGTTGCCTCCACGATGGTAGACTTTAATAGTGCCCACTGATTACTTACTCCTGTCATTTTACTCCACCCTTTCAGTTCATTTTTTAGAAATGTCCCCATTTGAGCAAAATTTGTCCTTTTAAAATCTAAAACTTTTGTTTTTGTATATGATTTTTCAGTGTTTTAATATCAAACCAAAGACATTGATGATGGCTAGAACCCAAATTCTCTCCCACCTCAACATCAGGCAGTTGATCCCCATTTCTCAGTACTAGGTCAAGAATATGATATGGGCTTTTTTGTAACTGTTTTAAAGAAACCCCATTCAGTGTTTCCATTACATCCCTGCTCCTGTTTGTAATAGCAGTTTGAGAATTCCAGGCAACATCAGGCATGTTGTAATGTAAAAAAGGAGAGGGATCCTAGGGCGCTTCCATGCAGGTAGTAAAACTGAGATGGTAAATCACTATGTTGAAAATTGAGAATGGTTGGATGAATGAATTGAAGAAATAAACTGTTCTTGGGGCTTTTTTTTTAATTCAAAAAAGCATAGTAAGTTTATTAAAATGGTAAGCATAAAAATAGTAAGCATAAAAAGGGGCACTTGCATCACATAACAGAGCTCCGGTCACTCCTGGGAGCCAAGGAACATGTGTTCCAAGATGGAGGGGTCTCTCCAGTTATGTCACTGGGATGGAGGTGCTGAGAGCAGGGATGGTGGATTAGCCAACGCCTGTTGCTGTCAACTGTAGGGGAGACACCCACTGGAGCTCGCAGGGTGGCTGTTGTGAACCGAGCATATCGGTCTCCGTGCTATGGACAAACTGGTGGAGAGGAAGGACGGGAGCGTTGCCCACAATGACGTCACTCACTGGGCTGCGCGGACCTGTGGCTGGCGGGTGGACCGGTGAGGTGCTGGAGAGCTCTGTTGGAAGGTGCGGCTGGTAGGGAGAAGCTGACTACATGTTTCGCCTTTCTGCTTTGTCAAGTCACGTGACGGGACGGGACTGGTCAGCTTATGAAGGCAAGGAACGGAAATTGATTGGAAGCCTGTGTGGTGGTGGTGGGTGGCTGAGGGGATGTGATTAGACCCCTCCATATTGGAGCCCATACATTAAAACGACAATGAGCACGTTATCAATATACATTAGTGTCTCAATGCTTAACCTTTCATTTTGGAGATGTGACTGGTGATTGATGTGTGGATTATTGTGTTGGGATAAGAATTTGCTAGTTATGAAAAAACTAGAAGAAAATTGAAAGAAAATTGGAATTCAAAATGGTGTAACCATATACAGTTGTGTTCAAAATTATTCAACCCCCACTGAAATTGATTGTTTTGGTCGGTTTGACATTGATTATGATCATTCAGTCATCCTGCTTACAATTAAATCAAAGAGGCACGTGTAGGTCAGACAAATATAACATAACATTTATAATGAAATAACCACAAATGTCTTTTCTGAGCTCACATCATTATTAGTTTTATTCAACCCCCAAGTGACATTCAATCTTAGTA
Organism: Glandirana rugosa; assembly: GCA_018402905.1. Lineage (NCBI taxonomy): Eukaryota > Metazoa > Chordata > Amphibia > Anura > Ranidae > Glandirana > Glandirana rugosa. The sequence continues at coordinate 748,602 of BLSH010555921.1, forward strand.
CTTAGTACAACATCCTTTTACAGTTATAACAGCTTTTAAACGTGAAGCATAGCTTGACACAAGTGTCTTGCAGCAATCTATGGGTATCTTCGCCCATTCATCATGGGCAAAAGCCTCCAGTTCAGTCACATTCTTAGGCTTGCGCACTGCAACTGCTTTCTTTAAGTCCCACCAGAGGTTCTCAATCGGATTTAAGTCTGGTGACTGCGATGGCCACTTCAAAATGTTCCAGCCTTTAATCTGCAACCATGCTCTAGTGGACTTGGAGGTATGC
>BLSH010555921.1:749437-761765 GCA_018402905.1 Glandirana rugosa
AAACATCAAAAAGTGTATCTTCCTTCAAAACTTTAACGTGACTGTATATACATATATAAAAAATGGCCATCCTATCCTCGAATTAGTTCCTCCAGGAACCCTCTTTTTCCCCTTCTAAGTTACAGGACGAACCAAACGACAGATCTACTCGAGACACCTATCTCGTTAAGTACACGTTTTTTCGTCTCCCTATCCTTAATGTTTTTTTTCCTCTCCCTAAGATCCCGCGAAGGTACGTCCATGATTTTGACACTCTACCATTTAGTGATACAACTTTTAACTCTTACAATTTGGTTAACCAACCTACTTAACTTCTTTATTTATTTCGTATATATTAACTTAGTTTACTTAAGAAGTCCTTGTAGGATTTCATTCAGAATACAATTACAAATGTACACTAAATTCCCTAAAACCATTTACAGCATTGGGGGTTGAATAATTTTGAACACAACTGTATGTTGGAAGAACGACATTTTCATTTGATTCAATTATATATGCTTTATTTATTTCTTCAATTCATCCAACCAATTGGTTTAACATTCTCAATTTTCAACATAGTGATTTACCATCTCACAGTTTTAGTACCTGCATGGAAGCGCCCTAGAATCCCTCTCCTTTTTTTTGTAATTCCTATCCCTCTGCTTTTTTGCACATGAATTGCTCTATCCACAGAGCTCATCTAGACAGCAAACCAAGCAGGACATTGAATCTTCCCCTTTTTCTCCCAAGGACCTCCTTGATTAAGCTCCTATCCTACCGGTAAAAAATATATACATATATGTCAGTGCAATTTCAAAACTTCCTTCTATGTGAAAAACTACAAAAAGGATGCTTAAAGCCACAAAAAGTGAAGGGTCCCATCTGGTGTATGACCCAGATAAATGCCCTATTGATTATTAAAGAACACAGCAAATGTGCATAAAAGTGTATGTATCCATTAGCTCATAGTCCAGAAACCACTATCCTTTTAATGGATAGATAAACTTTTCCAAACTGCAATGCCAGAGAGAAACCACGTGGCGGTGTTCCCGTCACGGTCACAAATAGATGTACTCACCGCTCTTCCTATATATACATGGAGGATTACTTGCCAGACCGGTTGCCAGTCTTCATAACCGCCTCTATCCTCCTAGTGTTTTCCTGTCGGATCCTCATGTAAAATAGTAAGGCAAGAAACTTCCATGGTGTAAAAACATTCAGTGGAGCAGTCGTGCACACGCATCCACTTACTTAGCTGAATGAGAAGTCAGACGTGTAAGCCAAAGTGATTCCGCTTCTGCAATTTGCGTTCCATGGGCATAAACCGGAAGTGCATAAGGTCGCCATGGCTCCGTCTTACGCATTTCGTCACAGGGACATCATCTGAGGCCTTCGATTTCAGGGAATACCTGTGCAAACTTGAGGTCTATGGATCTCAACTCTCATGAAAGTTGGACCAAAGTAATGCAGGGGCTACTTTGAAGTCGGCATGACTCGAAGTCGTACATATATAAATGGCTGTCATTGGAAATCATGGGGAATGACTTGTCATGCGACTTTGCAGTCTAAAGTCACAGGACAAGTCACACAAGTGTGAAAGGAGCCTGAGAAAGCGTGATACAGGGATATGCAAAGCTGATCAGGTAAATAATGGTGTCACCTGGCAGGCCGTGGCGGCAGGAGGCATGCACAGAAATAGACTGCCTGAACAGAATTAGAAATCCTTTGCTATGTAAAGTTAAGTAAGCTCTTCAAATTTATGCAAAGAAAAAAAAATATGCTCTTTTCCCGTTAAAAGAATTTCAGACTTCCTTTTGTGGTCTGGATAAATGAAGTCAGACATTTTTGAATTGTCCATTCAGAGGGCAGGGCGCAGTACGTCACCGTAGCATGCAAACAAGTGAACTGCGTCTGACATTAAAGAATTATTAAATAGCAGATGGTTGTCTAGATGACGAGAAGACGGCTGATGGCAATCATTATCAGCTGCATTGACCATTTGTTCAAGATTTCAGCTCCATTTGAAAATATTAGTCTATAAAGGGGGAACTAATACAAGGCATCTGTTATTCTTGAGTTGGAAGGTTAGGAAGATGATTTGATCTGCTAGTGCCAGTTTCTAAAAAACTGAGCTTTTATTGATAGAAAAAGTTCACTCTTGAACTGAAAGACAGCTTCACTATGCAGCAAGGAGGTAAAAAATTGAAATTAAAATTATTTCTGTCAAGGCAAGAAACTTTGGTACCTCCTTAAAGCCCTAACCTCCCTTCATATTGGTGTTGAACAAAAATTGAATACCCATTGTCTTTCATATTGGAATCAACTACTGTGAGGTGTATTCATTTAATAAATAGATTCTGTGCTTAGTACTCAGCCTTGGGAATCTTATTAACAAATATTTAATGCATGCAGCTGTTGGTGACCATAATTCCTGCCACTGACGCCAACAAGGAGGGGACACCATTCCTCTCATTGGCAACAACAATGGAACATTATTCCTTTCACTGACACCAGGGATGGTGCAACATTCCTCCCACTGACAGGAACTGGCTCTTGGGGGATCAGGAGGGATTTTTTTCCCTGCTGCAGAAAATTGGATCACACTTTTATGTTTTCTTTTTGCCTTCCTCTGGATCAACTGTCCAAGATTGTACATTTTTTTCCACCCTTTTATTGTTTGAACTAGATGGACTCATTTTTCAACCAGACTATATGTAACAATGGGGCATTATTCCTCCCACTGGCACCAATGATGGGGTACTATTCCACCCATTGACACCAACAATAGGGCACCATTCCTCTCACTAACACCAATGATGGGGCACCACACTCTCACTAACACCAAAGATGGGGTACCATTCCTTCCACTGACACCAATAATCTGGCTCTATTCCTTACCCTAATACCAACAATGGGACACCATTCCTTCCCCTGACACCAATGATAGGGCAGTTTAGAGACCCCTGGTCTATGTCATGGCTAGGGTAATTTCCATGGAACCAAACTCACCCACTGAATGGCCATATCCAACCATAACCATCCCTCTTAAGTTTAGTACACACGATCAGAAAATCAGTTTAAAAATACAGCTTTTGAAGTGATCATACGATAATCTGATCGTTAGTACAGAGCTTTTGAGAGCCGATCACAACCTATTATCCGAAGGCACAAACGTGAAATATTTTCTCGTACGATACCAAATTGTACGATTTTCATTTAATCAGCACAGTTTTCATCCGATAATATAATACAAATACAATACATTACATCACTTCTGAAGTTCTATTCTGTCGTAAGGGAATTTTTGTAAGTTGAGTAACCTCTTTATTTTTGATATGGAGACTTGCACCCAAAAAAACCGAATGCTCGTTCATCCGATATTCTCATCATGTGTATGAGGCTTTAAACAACAAAACCAGACCACGCTCAACTGGATTTTTCTTTATCATTAACTTTTTATTAGAACTTGTATAAAAGGCAGTACAAACACGGTATACATTACTTCACATTGTGTAGTCCGTGCTCACAATATTGTAGGTTGTTAAACAGTAGAATATTAAACATCAATAACAACTCCAAATATGGAGAGAAAACATCATGTCAAGTTTCCAACAATAGTAGTGTAATGTAAATGGAAGGTGTCACATCATTCACAGCAATTCAATAGTATTTCATTCAATAGAATCTCTTACATCGGTTAGTGATGGTGGGATAGATAGCATGGAGAATGTCTGGCGTCAGGTACCAGAAGTAGAGTATTTTATATGAATTTTCTTTAAAAAGAGTGCAAAGGGAACTCTTAGCTGCCTGAGACCAGACCACCTGCCACGCCTCTAAGGAGAGTTCTTCACCTAGGATCCTCTCCCATTTGAACATGTAAGAGTACTTACCACGGCTGGATATGCGTTCAAAATCTTATAGACATCTGAGATTAAGTCCTTTTGAGAAGGACCTTCCAAGATCATTCGTTCAAAAGGGGTCAGGTTAGAGAATTGTAGCATAGGGGTAATAGACTGGGCATAGAGGCAGATTTGTAAATACCCATAAAAAACCTGGCAGGGAAGGTCAAATCGATCTTTAAACTCCTCAAATGGCGGGAATTTAGGAGGCTGGGGATAAACCAATTGGCCAACGTGAAAAGGTTCTGTGTCAACCAAGGGGAAGACATTGGGAATGTCAGGTTATCTGGTAGCCTAAGGTTATACAAAAAGGCAGTCTTTAACAGGTTCCCCACCACGCGCCGTCTTTTCACAGTTGGGGAGCCCTGCGCGAATCGCCGTAAATAAGCGGCGATCTGCTTTTGGCCACCAGGGGGCGCGCACGCGCACCCGCCGCACTCCTGGGGAGTGTGCCCGCGGCTCGGGCGGACCCCATGTCCGCCGGCGAGCCGCGATGAGCGGCTACTGGGAAAGAATGGGGAACCGCCGATGTAAACACGGCGGTTCCCCGCCCTGTCAGTGGGGCATGAGAGATCTACTGATCCCTGTCACTGGGATCAGTTAGATCTCTCATGCCCATGTTAGCCCAACCCCCCCACAGTAAGAACACACCCAGGGAACACGATTAACCCCTAGCTCTCCCCCTGCAGGTTAACCCCTTCACTGCCAATGACATTTATACAGTAATCAGTGGACATTTAAATTTCTGATCGCTGAATAAATGTCATTGGTCCCAAAAAAGTGTCAAAATGGTCCGACATGTCCCCCCCAATATCGCATTACCGCTAAAAATCGCAGATCGCCGCCATTATTAGTAAAAAATAAAAAAAAAATAAAAACCCCAGAAATGAATTCTCACCATCCGTAAACGTGGCCACTTTTACGCAAACCAATCAATAAACGCCAATTGCAATTTTTTTTATCGCAAATATGAGGAATTATATAAATCGGCCAAAAACGGTGAAAAAAACAGTTTTTATATAATTTTTTTTTTGGATTTGAATTTTAGCAAAAAGTAAGAAATTTGTTTTTTTTTTGCAAAATGGTCGCTCTTCTTTTGTTTATAGCGGCGACCAGAAATTACACAGAGGCGATCAAATACCACCAAAAGAAAGCTCTATTTGTGGGAAAAAAAGGACGCAAATTTAGTTTGGGTACAACATCCCACGACCGCGCAATTGTCAGTTAAACCGACGCAGCGCCGAATCGCAAAAAGTGCTCTGGTCCTAAAGTGGAAAATTCTTCCGGGGCTGAGGTGGTTAAGGAGGCTTCTGACTTAACTGGATTTTAATGGCCAGAGAAGCCTTTTATTACAATACATGTTTTAAACAATTGACAATGAAAATAGGATTTGGCTTTAAGCTCTTAAAAAACAATGATAAATTTATCTGCAAATCCAATTCCATGCATTAGGCCTCTGGTCAGAAAACTCCACCTCGGAATCAATTATCCAAAACTGCATGCAGATACCATTTGATCAATATAAAACCAATCCAGCATACAGCAAAGAAGTCACGTTCTATTTTATGGATGTTTGCTAAGATGTGCAGCAGACATATAGAAGTGGCTACACCACGAGAGAACAGCATATTTCTCAGGTCTGGTGCCAGGATGAGGTCAGGATGGAGCGGACTTCTGGAGAAGGTGGTAAGAGGCCTGGTATGATGAGCATTGAGAGCCAGGAGATGTTTACATCCATAGAGACTAAATATGACTAAGATTACTATACTGATGTAATAACAAAAGGGCATAAACTGTATTTGACAAAAATAGACATTGAGCGACCACTGAATTTATGCTAAACATTTTAAAGTGTGACCTTTTTTTTAAATTTTAGTTTTGAACAGTGTGAGGGAGGTTTTTATTGCAAGTGAACAGCAGAAGCCAGCAGACCAGGATCACATCCAGCAGCTTTACTGAGGTCCCATGGCATGGAACCTCAGAAAACCTGTTGGACGTGATCCTGACATGCTGGCTTCTACTATTTACTGGATCTAAGCAATGCCACCATTCCAAGCCTTGCACTCATGCCTTTTCCATGAAAGTCTGTGTGGTACTGTTTCATTTTTTTGAAGGTTTTTACTGCTGCCTAAGATCCCATTGAAGAGATTTCCCATCTTGTCCTGTTCCATTGACAATACAAATTTTAATGGATGAGAGCAAAACACCATTTGTTTATAAACTGTTCATAAATTAACAGATGGTTGAGAACCCCAACGTTAGGAACTATCTCCAATAAATGCAAAAACAAACTAATTATAACTTTTTTAAAAACTGTTTTGGAAGGGTTAGACCTCCTGAGTCTTCAATGGAAATATATTTACTAAAATTTTATAAATTTTATTTGCCAGTTCTTATAGAATATTTGCATGCAAATGACTTAATGAGTTAATTTATGACTTTGCAGTCCATAAATAAATAAATTTGGTTACAAGGGTCGTAAGCACAGCATAGAAAATGAGTTGACAACAGAAGATTGTGAGTGAATAGAAGTCTGTAAATGTAGGAAAGTAAATGGTATAAGGCTGAATCATTCAGCCACAAAGGTTAATGTGAGCGACGCAGGAATTTTAACGATTACAATTCAGAAGGATGAAGGTAAACGTGAAAATTGTTGGGACAGTAATACTTGTTTCTGCTGATTCTTAGGTCATGGGTCTGAATTTCCCCTGTCTGCACTCAAACCTCGAAGAGAAAATGCAATTCAAATAAAGAAACAAAAATGAACTAAAGGAATGATTTTGGGGTCACTTAAAAGGGAAAATGCGTGCGTTTAGTACTAAAGAAAAGTATTCATTTGTTTTGTTTTCATATATAAATAGAGAGGAAGGATCACTGGGTAATCACCTAGTACCACATCCCCAACTTTTTTAATATATTTTTTTATAGAAAATTTTAGAAGAAATGCAAAAACACTTGGTGGCACGGCCCACACAGGAGTGTACCAACCGACTGAAACAAAGAAAATGGGCAAGTAGTCCCTAGAATTGGAAAATTAAAAAAAAAAAAAAAACGGAACAAAAAACTACAACTTTCCAATGCAAGTATGTGTGGCTCAACTAAAGTAGTGTTCCACGCGTCAGTGAAGTCATTGTGGTGGCTGCCTCATCCCTGTATACTAAGTAGAAAGAAAGTTATCCCCCTTGGTGGGACTTTAAATAGGCAGCAAACCACCACAATAGGTCAAAATTGTATCAAAAAATATTTTTATTTAAAAATTAGGGTTCTCTTGTGTACAGTAGACCCTATGTAACATATAGTTAGATCATATATACATAGAGTGGATCACAATGTTTTGAAGAGTATGTCAAAGAATTCACCATATACAAAAGAATGTACATATCTTAAAAGATAATGAAGGATAGTCCGTTGATCAAAAAGGGGGGAGATGGTGTTACGATGTCCCAAGATCCTCCAACGTAAACGTTTCGGGTCCCAGATAGACCCTTCCTCAGGGAAGATATTCAACGGGATCACTCGTTTGTTTTTAATGTAGTTAGGTATATGGCTTTGGATCCATTTCGACAACCATGCGTCTTTCAGATATAGGCTATACGTCATGCAGTCAGTTTGGTCAAAGATATTGGTTGTTTAGAGCCCCTGAGAGTCTGTCTGTCTCAGATAGAGCATATTGCGCCGCCGTTTTAGTATTGATTGTCGGTTAATGATTGGATTAGATGTGTATCTATTTAGGTGGTCGGAGGGATCTGCCATCGGTCACCATGTGACCTGAGAGGGGAGATATCCGTCCATCCCAGATCTTGTGTTTCGGGTCTATGTTCCTGGCATGGCACCACTAAAAACATTGTACATGGTAATAAATTAAAACCATAACATACAGATACAAAGAACTTTCCCAGATAGAAGATGGTATCCCCCTATCTCTGTATAGGCTCACCCATTTAATTTAATAGTCTTTTTAGGCTCCAACTAATGACTTACAAACCGGTCGTTGGATTACAACAAATCCTACTGTCCCAGCACGATGGGAAGTGGTTTTTACACTTGGTGTGAGGAATCCATGGGAGAGCAGAGAGTGCAATCTTCCCTCCTTTACTATTTTCCATATGTAAGTGACTCTGAATATGAGCTGTGTTTGAGTCACCATTATAGTGATATAAAACAAATCAAAATCTATGTTGTACACAAAGTATTAGTATGTATACTTTTCTGTATTGCAGATAATGGTATCATCCCTGAAGAAAGAATTTTTATAAATTATATTCTGAAACACGTTGGAGGTCCCCATCAACAAGTGATCACCTCCTCACCTGAGTGTGTCCTTATTTTGGTTGGGGGGATACCATTTTCTATCCGGGAAAGTTCTTTGTATCTGTATGATATGGTTTCTATTTATTACCATGTACAATGGTTTTAGTATAAAAAAAATGTATTACTATTAATTAATTAATTTAATAAAGATTTATATTTTTATAACATTTTTCTGTGACTTTTCAAATTGCCTTAAAAATCCCACCCTAAAGGGGCTATCTACTTGTTTTTGTTACTGACTTTTGGCTTGCTTACTGACTATGTTTCTGCTTCATCCCAACCTCCTTATCTGCTCTTGGACCCCGACTTGCTCACCTCCTGTGGGGCGCTGCTGAGGACTGTGACCTGCTTCTAACATGTAGCAAAACCCATCTCCACCATCAGGAGCTTTGGTGAATACCAGTAAGTACTTAGACCCCACACCTCAGGTGAACCCATGTTATCAGCCAGTGTGACCTGCATGTATATCTGTCCTGTTTGTTGGTGGGTGCTGCTCCACTGCTATAGCTATTAACATCCAAGCAAACAATCTAATAAAAAAAGGGTATTTTTAGATAGAATTATTATCAACAAGGTTTTAAAGGTATACTGCCACTAGCGATGGTCCCGATTTCGAACGTAAGTTTGACTTGAACATCAAGTGTTTGTTTGTTCGCGTAACAAACAAACATATGGGGCGCTCGCGGGAAGTTTGCCCACCGCAGAGTGCCCCATAATGCACTGCGAGATCGCGAGTGCGAGTGCATAGACGGATGCTGATTGGCCAAAGCATGCACCTTACCTGCATGCTTTGGCCAATCACAGTGCAATGTACTGTGAGAGCCATGATTGGCCAAAGGCAGGGTGCCAAAAAAAGTGTCCCGCGATGTCCATCCATCTTCAATCACGCCGCCTGACGGACCCGAAAAATGGAAAAAACAAAAAAGTTCCTCCTCCCGCCGACTGCTGTCTCTTCACTTTGACAGTTTATTTATAGACAAGGGCAGGGCCACTTGGTAACATAACGACTGACTCCACCCCTTCTGACATCATGTGATGTCAGAGGGGGTGGGGTCACCTGGTTACATCACCAGGTGGCCCCGCCCTTGCCTATTAATAAACTGTCAAAGCGAAGAGCCAGCAGTCGGCGGGAGCCCTCCCATCGGGAGGAGCTTTTTTGTTTTTCTATTTTTGGGTCCGTCAGGCAGTGTGATTGAATATACGCCTATTGCGATTTTATTTACTAAAAATATGTAGAAGAATACATATTGGCCTAAGAAACTGGGGAAGAAATTAATTTTTTTAACATTTTTTTTGGATATTTATTATAGCAAAAAGTAAAAGCACCCTCCCCATGTTGAGGGCATGTGGCCTGGTTCAGGAGGGGGGCACTTGCTCGCCCCCCCCCATCCTGACCTCCAGGCTGCATGCTCAGATAAGGGTGTGGTATGGATTTTGAGGGGCACCTTACATAAATTTTTCTTAATTGTGGCGTGTAGTTCCCCTTAAAATCCATACTAGACCTGAAGGGCCTGGTATAGATGGGGGGGGGGGAGACCCTACATAATTTTTTCATTGATTTTTCATTTATATTGCCGGGAGCAGGCAATACATTAAAGCCATGAGCTAGTTTAACCGCTTGCCGACAGCCGATCGGCATCTGACGGCGGCAAAGTGGTTCATTCCTGCAAAACGTCGTCATACGACGGCGGCTGCGGGATCGAGCTTAGTGAGCACGCGCGTGCCGCCGGAGGCGCACCCGCGCACTCACTGAGTTCGGGGAGGGCCAGGGAGCGGGTGCGGCGGCTTCGATTGCCGCCGGCTACCCGCGATGGCCCCCCCGAGCGGAGGAACGGAGGTCCGTGTATGTAAACACGGACCTCCGCTCTGTGTGAAGGGGGAAGGGCTGTGATCACAGCCTTCCTGTATACGAAGGCTGTGACCACTTCCCTTCCCCAGATAGTGCAGTCCCCCTACAGTTAGAACACGCCCAGGGAACATAGTTAACCCTTAGAGCGCCCCCTGCAGGTTAACCCCTTCACTGCCAATGACATTTACACAGTAATCAGTGCATTTTTATAGCACTGATCGCTGTATAAATGCCAATGGTCCCAAAAAAGTGTCAAAATAGTCCGACATGTCCGCTGAAATATCGCAGTACCGCTAAAAATCGCAGATCACCGCCATTACTAGTAAAAAAAAAAAAAAACCCCAAAAATGAATTCTCATCATCCGTAAACGCGACCACTTTTGCGCAAACCAATCAATAAACGCCGATTGCGATTTTTTTTATCGCAAATATGAGGGAGAATATAAATCAGCCAAAAACGGTGAAAAAAAATGTTTTTTTATATATTTTTTTTTTGATTTGTATTCTAGCAAAAAGTAAGAAATTTGGGTTTTTTTGCAAAATTGTCGCTCTTCTTTTGTTTATAGCGGCGATCAGCAATGACGCAGAGGTGATCAAATACCACCAAAAGAAAGCTCTGTTTGTGGAAAAAAAAGGACGCAAATTTCGTTTGGGTACAACGTCGCACGACCGCGCAATTTTCAGTTAAAGCGACGCAGTGCTGAATCGCAAAAAGGGCTCCGGTCCTAAAGCTGGAAATCCTTCCGGGGCTGAAGTGGTTAAATTCATTTTTTCCTTTAGAAATGACATTATTGCTGTGGCATGTTCTAGACATCGCGCAAATGTGCCACTTTAAATGCAGACTAAGAGGACCCCCAGGCACGATATTTAAAAGAATATTTCATTTTTATTGTTTCACTTTAAGCATTATTTAAATCACTGCTCCTGAGAAAACGATTGTTTTAAAAAACTTTTTTTTGCATTGATACATGTCCCCTAGGACAGGACCCGGGTCCCCATTCCCTTTTTATGGTAATAACATTACATATAAGCTATTAAAATGAGCACTTTTGATTTTTCATGTTCGTGTCCCATAGACTTTAGAAGGATTTGCATGTTAGCTAGAACATTTTGCCTGTTCACGGTGTTCTGGTGCGGACCGAACCGGGGGGGAGTTCGGATCATCCCTAACTGCCACAATGTCAATGTTGCATATACAATTATTTTTCCTCTTAAAATGCCTTCTCACATATCCTTGTCACATTGAATACACGTAGTAAACCATTAGCAAATATACAATTTCCACTCAATAAATAGGATAGAGGTGGTATCTTGTTCTTCGACATGTTTTGCAGTAAGCTTCACAGGGAAGATACAATAAGTAGGAAAAGAGGACGCCAAAAGTCCAAAGCCCAGAAGGCAATCCAATGGAGTCATCCAGGGACCACAAGGGGAGGAACAAGCGAGTGCACTAGCTTGTTATGTACCTATATGATGACAAGGGTGGCCTCTTGCACAGTTCCTGTCCGAGCACTTCTGGAAGGAAAGGCACAAATGCCAAGGTGTAGACACTGTGAGAGGAACTTGGGAGTGCTGCTATATGACGAGCAGAGGTACAGCTGTGAAGAGGCCAAGGACAGTTGATAGTGAAGTCAGGTCTCACACCTAGGCAAGCATCAGCCAAATGGAAGGACACCAGGATGGTGTAAGAAAAATCAGAATCAGGAACAGGCAGACGTTGGCAACAAAGGGGCAGTGATGTACAGATTCACTGTTCAGTAGACCAGGCCAGTGTTGGTAGCACAGTCAGACAGTGAACATGAGCAGACAAGGGTAATACGAGAGCAAGATCAGTGGGGAAGCCAGGTTAGTAACAAGATCAAGGATGCATATCAAAAACTGGATCACAGGAAGAAGGCTGAAGACCATACAGCAAAGAACTATTGCAGAGTTCAGGTTTAAATAGGCTGCTTGGCGGTGGTGTACTTGTACACATGTACGTGCGTGCACTTACTGATACCTGTGGGCAATAATGTACATGTAGCCCATCTTCTATGAGCAATGGTATATGTGTAGTCCTTTTTTTGGGCAATGAAGTACATGTTGATTGTCTTCTATGGACAATGATGTACGTGTAGTCCAACTTCTATGCTCATAAAAATGTGCACCCCTATGCCTATGTGCACACACATTAGCCAGACTGCACTTCTTAACCTGATGGCTGGCACCATGTTCCTGACATAGCTCCTCGGAGTAAATGAAAGGGATAACATACAGGGCTGTAGATAAGGGGGGAGGTTTGGGGTGTTCA
>BLSH010555921.1:783696-802837 GCA_018402905.1 Glandirana rugosa
CACGTCCTCTCTTCACTTCCTCACGTTGCAAGTCGTTCACAGTCACGACTTCCTTCTTCCTCTCATATATGCCTCCACATATATCTACCAGGTTAAAGAACTAGATAACCCTTAGGGTGTCAGTGGGGATGGAGTAGGTTCACTGTCCACCTGGTGTAGTTGGTCGGGGGGGTTCCCCCAGTAACCGATGTGTACCATATGAATGGACGAGACACGTCAACCAAAACGTGTCTCGTCTGGTCTAAGAGGAGAAGAACCCAGGAAACGGCCGCGCGGACCGGGGAGGGAGGACAGTTCACGGGGGTGCCGTTCGACGAGACACCCAATAGATCAAGAAATTGGACCATCTATATACACCTCCGTATATACTCTCCTTCTTCCTTCAGCACTGACACTTGCTGAACGTTGCACTCCTTCACTTCTCTCCTGCACAAAGCTTGCTTTTTCTCGGTGAGGCCTAAAGGGATATTTATCAGTCCTCCATTACATCTTTCCCCACCCTAGCTAGCACATGGTAAGGCCTGCGTTCCTGATGGCAGGACCTCCGGACCGCCCATTACAGGCAAGGGCCACGGACCCTCAAAGTGTAGCTGAGCACAAATGTACTAGCAGGGTTTGATGGACTACTGCTCCCAGCCCATCCTCTTCCAGGCCACCTCAGCCTTCCTGGCTGCTCCAGCCTGCTCCACTGCACAGTGACACTGCTCGCTTGACTAGCTCCTCTGACCTCCACAGACTGTCCACTGTATCCTCCCAGGCTGTTCCAATCCTTTTCTCCAGCTCCAAGGTATGTCACTCACCGACACCGGTGGATCCTTTAAAGAGTCTTTCCTGTAGCCTCTCTGTTGCTCTCCTGCTCCCTTATGTCACTCCAGGATCTCTCTCTCCTCCTGGCTGCACCCAAGCACCCAGGCCTCAAGGTCACCCCCCCAGACTGGGGGCTCCCAAATATGGCCTCCCCAACCTCTGCTACATCTCCACTCTACCACCCAGCTGGGCAGACCACAGTATTTAAGGAGGCCTGCCCCCAGCCAATCCAGGTTGGGGATTGGTCAGGACTCCTTAACATGCTTCTGATAATCCTACCTCCTCTTCCATCCCATTTTCCAGAACCTTCTGGAAACAAAGGGGAGGGGTAACCAAGGGGTGTTCCTTCCTGCAGTTTCCAGCTCTTCCTGGGCCACTTCCCTGCCCAAATCAAAACATTCAGGCCTGCACAACAGTCAGGCCTGACTAAATTTGCCTCTCCTAACAAAAATCTATCACCTAAGCACCTATTCACTATGGGGACACTACACATGTTTGTTGTTTTTAAACAAAAACAAATAATATTGTTTGGTGTCACTTTAATTAATGAAACGGTTATTCACAACATTGTAGATGAATAATAGAAGATTGAATGCCTTGGTTAGGTGACAACTTTTTAAGAGGAGATTTAACAAACTTAGGAGAGATTTCCTCTTAGTTTTTATTATGTCCACAGGATAGAATGTAAAATATCTAAAATGGGGCACAGATGGCAAAAAAACTCACAGAGGTTTTATTTATTCCCCACTCTGTACATAATAAAAAAAAAGCTTTGCCTTTAAATACTGTATATTGCCACAGACCCACAGATTACAGACATTCACCAGCACATCCCGATCAGAAGCCATTGTTTATATAATAGAACACCTATTGGCCCATGGTCAGCTAAGATAAGTAGAGACCTATGCTCTGAATCAAACCCCCAAATTTGGGATTGAACTGGCAATGGATCTAAAAGACTCTTCTACTAGTTCAATCCTAGATGACAATCTACACAAATAATTCAACCGGCACAAGAGGGCAGAACTGGATTTGCTTGATGGCCAGCGGAACAAATCCTCATGGCTGTTTACAGTCGTAGTTCTCTGTTCAGAGTAACCAAATGCCAACAACTTGGTTCACCGCCATAATTCTGCATTACATTGATTACCTTTTGTTGGCCGGCTGCGTTTTGCTTCAGGCCCTTTCCTTGACAAGCCTTGCCAAGTCTGTTCTTCATTAAGAAATGCCAATAACATGCTGAATTCTTGAAAGTATTGCAGTGTTGACTCCTCCATAGAGGGCGCTAGTGCGCCGCCCCCCCCCACGCTGTCCCTTCTAAAAAGAAAAAAAATAGAGTGCACCGGTATATGGCTGGCCGGCTTTTTTTGGGGAGATTTGCTGTCAGCTGATAGCAATTCTCAAAGTCCATTGGTCAGCCATTAAAGTGTATAGCTGTGCGCCAGCCAGGCGCACATCTATACAATGATTGGCTCCGGCCACAGTCACTGCCCTCCAGACAGTGACTGATTGGTGAGGAGCGGGGCGGGGGGTGGAACTGGCAGACGTGCTGGTGCTTGCACTGCACGCACGCATGCCTGTGATCATGCCGACTGAGGGAGAGAGGACGGCATGATGACGAGTCCCTCAGAGGTAAGTACTGCTAACTGCTGTGCTGCTGGGCTCTGCATACCTGTGTGCTGACAATACCTGTGTACTGGCTGGTGGCAATACCTGTGCACTGACAATACCTGTGTACTGGCTGGCGGCAATACCTGTGTACTGGCAATACCTGTGTACTGGCTGGCGGTAATACCTGTGTGCTGACAATACCTGTGTACTGGCTGGCGGCAATACTTGGGTACTGGCAATACCTGTGTACTGGCTGGCGGCAATACCTGTGTACTGGCTGCAGCAATACCTGTGTACTGGCTGGCAGCAATACCTGTGTACTGGCAATACCTGTGTACTGGCTGGTGGCAATACCTGTGTATTGGTTGGCGGCAATACCCGTGTACTGGCAATACTTGTGTACTGGCTGGTGACAATACCTGTGTACTGGCAATACCTGTGTACTGGCTGGTGGCAATACCTGTGTACTGACAATACCTGTGTACTGGCTGGCGGCAATACCTGTGTACTGGCTGGCGGCAATACCTGTGTGCTGACAATACCTGTGTACTGGCTGGCGGCAATACCTGTGTACTGGCTGGCGGCAATACCTGCGTACTGGCAATACCTGTGTACAGACTGGCGGCAATACCTGTGTACTGGCAATACCTGTGTACTCGCTGGTGGCAATACCCGTCTACTGGCTGAAGGCAATATCTGTGTGCTGACAATAACTGTGTACTGGCTGGCTACAATACCTGTGTACTGGCAATACCTGTGTACTCGCTGGTGGCAATACCCGTCTACTGGCTGAAGGCAATATCTGTGTGCTGACAATAACTGTGTACTGGCTGGCTGCAATACCTGTGTACGGACAATACCTGTGTGCTGGCCGGCTGTACCTGTGTACTGACAATAACTATGTACTGGCTGGCTGCAATACCTGTGTACTGGCTGGCTGCAATACCTGTGTACTGGCTGACTACAATACCTGTGTACTTCTCAAAAACAAAGCGAAGCTAAAGCTGAATTACAGCCTCTGAAAAGCCGCAGGTGCTTCAAGCGAGCTTCAAACAAGCTTCCTCATAGATTTCTATGGAGGCGTTGAAGAGGCCTTGAAGCCTGGCTAAAGCTACATGGGGTATAATTTTTGACGCAAAGCTGAAGCGAAGCAAAGCCAACACAAGGTGTAAACAGGACTGTAAGCTAACCATTTTATTTAGTGACGGGGACTTTGACTAGCATTAAAGAGCTTTAACAAAGCGTGTCTGACGCCCTGTTTTGAAGCAAGTGTAAACGAGCCCTTAGAGACCATATTAAAACACCTTCAAGGACCCCAAACTACCACAATCTGCTAAGATCTAAATCCAGATTGTCAAAGTTGACAGAGAGGAAGGGAGATACACTCACTTAATGGCTGCAGATCTCCGACTGAAGCTTGCCTGCTCCTCTCCCAGCCTATCATTCATACCCTCATCAGATCTCTTCTTTCAGTGGGACCAACCCAGTAAATCCCACTACTTTACCTTATTTTATTGTTTTTTTAAAACAGTTAACTCCATGTTGTCTCCTGTTCCACCCAATCATTAGGCCCAGCCCTTTTTTTCATTCCTTCACTATGGGCCTTTCGGTGTGAAGGCCCATCTTCCACAAAAATGGGCCTTCACAGAAACACACAAACAATACTTCCACAAAAACAATAGAGAAAGGGGGCAGGGCTGATCCATGGCTCCATAAAATGCATTAAGAGGAAAAACTGTATAATTTAGTTAATATGTAAAGTTTAAAAAAGGCAATTTTTCCTTCTAGAATCTTTATGCAGTCTTAAATATAAATAACCAACTATATGGTTATGGAGCAAAATCTCCAATCCACTCTGAGAATAACAGACAGAAGAGATATACAGGTGCTGGTCATATAATTAGAATATCATCAAAAAGTTGATTGATTTCACTAATTCCATTCAAAAAGTGAAACTTGTATATTATATTCATTCATTACACAGAGACTGATATATTTCAAATGTTTATTTATTTTAATTTTGATGATTATAACTGACAACTAAGGAAAATCCCAAATTCAGTATCTCAGAAAATTAGAATATTACTTAAGACCAATACAAAGAAAGGATTTTTAGAAATCTTGGCCAACTGAAAAGTATGAACATGAAAAGTATGAGCGTGTACAGCACTCAATACTTAGTTGGGGCTCCTTTTGCCTGAATTACTGCAGCAATGCGGCATGGCATGGAGTCGATCAGTCTGTGGCACTGCTCAGGTGTTATGAGAGCCCAGGTTGCTCTGATTGTGGCCTTCAGCTCTTCTGCATTGTTGGGTCTGGCATTTCGCATCTTCCTCTTCACAATACCCCATAGATTTTCTATGGGGTTAAGGTCAGGCGAGTTTGCTGGCCAATTAAGAACAGAGATACCATGGTCCTTAAACCAGGTACTGGTAGTTTTGGTAGTGTGGGCGGTGCCAAGTCCTGTTGGAAAATGAAATCTGCATCTCCATAAAGTTGGTCAGCAGCAGGAAGCATGAAGTGCTCTAAAACTACCTGGTATACGGCTGCGTTGACCTTGGACCTCAGAAAACACAGTAGACCAACACCAGCAGATGACATGGCACCCCAAACCATCACTGACTGTGGAAACTTCAAACTGGACCTCAAGCAATGTGGATTGTGTGTCTCTCCTCTCTTCCTCCAGACTCTGGGACCCTGATTTCCAAAGGAAATGCAAAATTTACTTTCATCAGAGAACATAACTTTAGACCACTCAGCAGCAGTCCAGTCCATTTTGTCTTTAGCCCAGGCGAGACGCTCCTGACGCTGTCTGTTGTTCAAAAGTGGCTTGACACAAGGAATGCGACAGCTGAAACCCATGTCTTGCATACGTCTGTGCGGTTCTTGAAGCACTGACTCCAGCTGCAGTCCACTCTTTGTGACTCTCCCCCCACATTTTTGAATGGGTTTTGTTTCACAATCCTCTCCAGGATGTGGTTATCCCTATTGCTTGTACACTTTTTTCTACCACATCTTTTCCTTCCCTTCGCCTCTCTATTAATGTGCTTGGACACAGAGCTCTGTGAACAGCCAGCCTCTTTTGCAATAACCTTTTTTGTCTTGCCCTCCTAGTGCAAGCTGTCAATGGTCGTCTTTTGGACAATCGTCAAGTCAGCAGTCTTCCCCATGATTGTGTAGCCTACAGAACTAGACTGAGAGACCATTTAAAGGCCTTTGCAGGTGTTTTGAGTTAATTAGCTGATCAGAGTGTGGCACCAGATGTCTTCAATATTGAACCTTTTCACAATATTCTAATTGTCTGAAATACTGAATTTGGGATTTTCCTTAGTCAATTATAATCATCACACTTTAGGACCAGAGCACTTTTTGCGATTCGGCACTGCTTTACCACTTGCCGATCGGCATCTGACGGCGACAAGGTGGCTCTATTGCGCAAAACGCCGTCATCTGACGGCGGCTGCGGGATCGAGCCTAGTGAGCGCGCGCGGCCAGAGGCGCGCCCGCGCGCTCACTGTGTTCGGGGAGAGCCAGGGAGCTGGTGCGGCGGAGCCGATCTCCGCCAGCCACCCGCGATGCCCCCCCCCCGAAATTAAAGAACGGAGGTCCGTGTAAGTAAACACGGACCTCCATTCTGTGAGGGGGGAAGGGCTGTGATCACAGCCTTCCTCTACATGGAGGCTGTGACCACTTCCCTTCCCCAGCTAGGGCAGCCCCCATACAGTTAGAACACGCCCAGGGAACACAGTTAACCCTTAGAGTGCCCCCTGCAGGTTAACCCCTTCACTGCCAATGGCATTTACACAGTAATCAGTGCATTTTTATAGCACTGATCGCTGTATAAATGCCAATGGTCCCAAAAAAGTGTCAAAAAGTTCCGACATGTCCGCTGAAATATCGCAGTACCGCAAAAAAATTGCTCATCTGTACTGATAACACAGCATCTTTCTGTGATCAGTTGCCTCCTCTCTCATCTCCTCTGCCTAGTTAACAGTTCCAGCGGGCAGGGTCGAGCACTGCAGCTGACGTCAGCCAGGGAAGAGAGGAGAGTCAGAGTCGAGGAGTCTCATGATCTGTACAGATAATCATATTTATGATATAACATAGACACAGGAGAATTAATTGTTCTAATACAGAGGGGATGAGCAGCAGGGCTGCGGCTGACGGAGGAACGTACCGAGTTCTGTGCCAGAGCTCAGCAGCCCTGATATATCACAGCAAGCACTGTGCTGTATAACCTGCTTTAAGGGAACAGGATCTGTTTTTTTTGGGGGGGGGAGGTGGTTAACAAACGCTTTAAGTTGTTTTGCATGCAATATCAGATTTGACCACAAGATGGAGCCAGTGGTTAATGTACTTTTTTTTGCAGAAACTAGAAACTGTTCACCTTTAACAAAACTTCCCATCATTCTTCAGCCTAAGGAAGAGAAACAGGTGCATCCTGGGAATGCAGACTCCATCGTAGAGACTGAAAGAAGGAACCAGCTATCAGAGCACATGTTGGACTAAAATGTGCATCCACTTGCATCCTCTAAACACAGCATTGCTTGGGAGAATTACTTATCACCATCTACAACTTAGCTTGTTCTTTGTATTTCTGTATATTTCAGATATTGATTATATGTATCTGAATTTGTTTTTTTCTCAATAGTTTCACCCACCCTAGGAGGGTTTAGCTGCATGTCGAGCTGTACACAGGGAAACGTGTAGTGAGGGCAAACAGGAGATATTGCTGGTAATTGGCCAAAACAAAATCACATAAAAAACACATTAAAAAAATCAAAAACGCACCATAAAAATTATGAAAAATGAATATGAACAGGTACGAGCCTACGCTAAGTGTTAGTTTCCTGGCTGTCATATAAATCAATTGGCTTCAACACTAAGTCACTGTTTTAGGAGAAATATGCAAATTGGGGGCTCAATAAGACTTTTTCTGAGCCAGTGAGGCATTGAAGACAAATACAGTAATGGATCTAGCCTTTTCAGAAAGGCTGCATATTTCTTTCAGCGCAAGTTTAATTTAACGAAAAAAAAAAATAAAGAAATAATTAGGGGGTCTGCCCGTGCCCACCTGTACGCAGAGGTCAGATTGCCAGGGCAGCGGCGTAAGACGAAGTGTGAAATTCATGAGTAAGGGAATCAGGTTACCCCTGTGTTTAGGAATTAGAGAGTATAAAGCAGCACACCCTCGCTGTCATGTCACTCATTAGCAGATGTTTGAGGCGTGGACAGATCGAGTCTGACATACTCTGGAAGAGTTAGGCCGCAGCTAAGAAAACCATGATTTCATGTGATAGTTGATAATTGCCGGCCGGAGCCGGAGTTTCGGTGACCCCGGCGGTGGAGTAATGGTGCGAGGGTTGAGCAGCTGCTCCCTTTTCTGCGTCTGCACAGTTTCCAACACCTCTAATTGTTTTAGTAGCGGAGTGTTGCTTTGTGAAAACGCCGACATGTCAGATTTTCGGCTGTCTGTTCTGATCAGCAGCAGAATATTTCTTCATCGTTCAGTGACTGAGATCTGTAAGCTTGTCAGAATAGTTTACAGGATAGATAGTTTACACAGCGCGTTAATTCTTCTTTTTTTTTTTCTTTTTAACTACTGTTGATAAAAAACTGCAGATGTTTTGTTAAAAGGAAATTATAATGGATTTGGGACTTTTTTTTTTTTTTACAGAGTTGAAAGCTGAACTCCAAGCAGATAAAATATACACATTATTGCAGCTCTGTGTTCATTAATACAAAATTATATTTATTATTTTAACCACCTCCCACCCGCTGTATAGACTAATGACGGCAGTGGGGTTCTGGGACAACGTCATATGATGTCACCTCTGTCTCACCACGCAGCGCGGCGATAGGAAGTGCGCTGTCTCCCTGGGACACGGCACAACCCCGATCTTGCTAAAGAGCCGATGACAAAGCTCTTTACCCATGTGATCAGCTTTGTCCAATTACAGCTGAGCACAGAGTTAGATAGTTACATAGTTTGCGAGATTGAAAAAAGACACAAGTCCATCAAGTCCAACCTATGTGTGTGGTTTTATGTCAGTATTAAGTACACACGGGACGACGATCGTACGTACGATCGTTATGTTGGATAATGTAACTTGCATACTGACTGCACTACACGATCGTACGACCGCAGAAAGAACGTTCAGGCGCATGTAATTATCATCCGGCCGTTCCTGACTTCTGAGCATGCGTGTTTTGCACAATACAACTTGTTGTACCAACTGCTCTGTACACACAATACAACAGTCGTATGAGCGCTTGTTGGTACGACCACGTTTTCTAGTTTGCTCATACAACTCCCTTGTACGACCGTCGTATGTTCAGCTGTTCTAATCGCGCATACGAACGATCGATATCGCATACAACGGTCATTAGTACGACCTGTTGTATACGACCATCGAACCGTGTGTACGAGGCTTTACATTGTATATCCCTGTATGTTGTGGTCTCTTAGGTGCCCATCTAATAGTTTTTTGAAATGATCTATGCTCCCAGCTGAAACCACTGCTTGTGGAAGAGAATTCCACATCTTCACTGCATTTACCGTAAAGAAACCTCTACGCATTTTGAGGTTAAACCACTTTTCTTCTAATTTTAGTGAATGGGCACGTGTCTTTTTATGCTCCCTTGCACGGAAGAGTTTTGTCCCTATTGTGGGGTCACCAGTACGGTATTTGTACATTGAAATCATATCCCCTCTCAAGTGTCTCTTCTCCAGAGAGAATACGCTCAGTTCTCATAATATTTCCTCCAAACCCTTAATTAGCTTTGTTGCCTTTTTCTGAACCCTTTCCAGTTATAGGACATCCTTCCTAATTACTGTTCCCAGAACTGGACGGCATACTCCCAGTGCGGCCTCACCAGAGACTTGTAGAGGGGTAGAATTATTGATTTATCCCTGGTGTAAATCCCTTTCTTGATGCATGCCAGTATTTTGTTGGCTTTGTTTGCAGCAGCTTGGCATTGCATGCCATTGCTGAGCCTGTCCTCTACTAGGACCCCAAGGTCCTTTTACATCCTAGAAAAAGACCTTGGAAATGCCAGTTATTGGCTCTCCTTGCCTCACACTGACAGCGTATGAGGAGAGGGGAGACCTGTACAGATAATCAGTGCCCTGATTATCAGTGCAGCCCCAACAGTGCCCAGCAATGATGCCAATCTGTGCCCATCAGTGATGCCAATCTGTGCTGCCTTTCTGTGCCCATCAGTTCCTGTTCATCAGTGACACCCATCAGTGCCACCTATCCGTGCCGCCTATCAGTGCCCATCAGTGCCCATCAATGTCACCTATAAGTGCTCACCAGTACCGCCTATCAGTGTCCATAAGTGCTGCATATTAGTTCTTCCTCATCAGTGCCAACTTATCAGTGACCATCAGTGCAGTCTATCAGCGCTCATCAGTTCTGCATATCAGTGTCACCAATCATTGCTCATCGGTGCTGCATATTAGTGTTACCTCATCGGTGCCCTTCAGTGCTGTCTCATCAGTGCAGCCTCATCAGTGCACATCAGTAAAGGAGAAAAATTATTTATACATTTTCAGACAGAAGAAAACTTTTTTTTTTGTTGAAAATTTTCGGACTTATTTCTTTTTTTAGCAAAAATTAAAAAACCCAGTGGTGATTAAATACCACCAAAAGAAAGCTCTATTGGTCTGAAAACAATGATACAAATTTAATTTGGGTAGTGTTGCATGACCGCACAATTGTCATTCAAAGTGTGACAGCGCTGATAGCTGAAAATTGGCCTGGGCAGGAAGGGGGTGAAAGAGCCCAGAATTAAATGTTGTTAAATATAAGCAGTGTAAGTATCTAAATTTGACCTGGTATCAGCACCTTAGCAATTAGGTGCATTGCAAAATGAGGAGCCATGCTGATAGGAGGAGAGAGCTGAGTGGCAGAGAGATAAGCCTATCACTGTGCTGCTTCTCCTTTCACTGCCCATTCACAGGCTGGGGTGGGTCCTGAACAACCAGGGCTCAGAGGAAGACGGTTGAATTGAGCTGACCATCAGACTGAGGAAATTAGACAAGTGCATGACCAAAAAATGTGTTTAGTTTTGTTTAGTTTTGATTCGTTAATCTAGTGTTTTTGTTTAGTTAAATTTGGTTGAATAGTTCAATTCGTATTCGGAAGTTTCGAAATCTCTTTGAATACACTGATTTTCTTTTGATTCAAAAAATTCTAATCCATAAATGTTCAAATCTGTCTAAACAAAAATGTTATATTTTTTTTTTATTCAAATGCAGCAAAGTGAACAAACAAAAGAAAATCTTCATCAAATGATTACAATAACCCTTTAAATCACCTTTGGCTTAACAAAAAGAGCATTATTTTTAAATATTACTCTACTAACCACAAAGTCTTTGATTTCAGAAGTATGTTTATAGTTCAAATTCGAATGGAATGAGATGTAAAATTCGATTAGAATTTCGTAAATTCGGACGACTTTCGTTTCGTTATTCGGCACATTCGGTAAACTTTGTTTATACTGTAATTCAGATATTTGGATATATCCGAATAATGAAAAATTTGTCCAAATATTAACTTGGAATGAAACGAACCGCACATGTCTAGAGGAAATCTAGTGGCAGACAATACTGAGCACTGGACTGAAGTTGAATATTACAGCAAAAGCTGGTTTTGTTATTTTTGTTTTAGTCCTTTTATTTTTGACTGGAGGCAATGTTTGGTCTTTTGTACTGGATTTTACAAGTATTTGTAAATCCCCCCTTATATAAGCGTTAACATGGAATTAAAAAACCATGAGCAGTCAGCTCTTTATCGCAGAAGGGACATGCAGACAATCAGCAGCACTGAGATGAAACCAAGATATGTTTTACCAACCATATTGTGAAACACCATTAGTAGCACCAGTCCTATGTGCAGTGTTTCCCACCCTCGCTTTATGGCAAAGCTCTAATTCATCCCAAAGGTGTTCTAGCTGGTTGAGGTCAGGACTCTGTGCAGGCCAGTCAAGTTCCTCCACCCCAAACTCACTCATCCATGTCTTTATGGACCTTGTTTTGTGCACTGGTTTAAATCATTTGGTGGAGGGGGGATTATGGTGTGGGGTTGTTTTTCAAGGGTTGGGCTAGGCCCCTTAGTCCCAGTGAAGGGAACTCTTAAGGCATCAGCATACCAAGACATTTTGGACAATTTCATGCTCCGAACTTTGGGGGAACAGTTTGGGGATGGTCCCTTCCTGTTCCAACATGACTGCTCACCAGTGTACAAAGCAATGCCATGAAGACATGGATGAGCGAGTTTGGGGTGTAGGAATTTGACTGGCTTGCACAGAGTCCTGACCTCAACCAGATAGAACACCTTTGGGATAACTATGATCAGAGACTGCGAGCCAGGCCTTCTTGTCCAACATCAGTGTCTGACCTCACAAATGTGCTTCAGGAAGAATGGTCAAACATTCCCATAGACACTCCTAAACCATGTGGACAGCCTTCCCAGAAGAGTAAGACTGGGATGCAATTAAAGTGCATGTGCGTGTAAAGGCAGGCGCCCCAATACATTTGGTAATATAGTGTATGTCTATAGGATCTATTTATAAAAAAAAAAATGTACTGTGCAAATGTGCTGTTGTTCCAACCTCCACTTGTTACTTCAGTGCTCACAGAACTCTAACCTTAATTTATAATCAAATGTACCATATGATAAATCCAAGGTTGGAGGGGTGTATGTCCTCTGCTCCATTGCAGGTGAGTGCAATGAAAACAGCACCTTAAATGGACCAGTACTCGAGTTTTGATAATTTTATCTGGGGAGATAAAGAGAGCACCTAAAGCCAATTAGGGATAGGGTTGCCACATCATCCCTTTAATCCAGGACACATATGAATTACACAGATTCTGAGGCTAAATGAATTCAGGTAAGGCAGCAAGTGAGTTTAATTACCACCTTAATCAGCCACAGAACCTGTGTAATTAATGTGTGTCCCAGATTAAAGCGATGATGTGGCAACCCTAATTAGGGATTGGAATACCAACTTGAATTTATCATATGGCACATTTGATTATAAACCAAGGTGAGAGTTCTGTGAGTACCAAGGTGACAAGTGAAGGCTGGAGCAACAGCACAGTTTTTTAACTTGGAAGTGTGGATTGTGGATTATCAAGGAAGTATTGTTTCTTTTACGATTAAAGATTATCGATTTATCACTCAACATACACCCAGCACTTATTATTTATTGTCATGAAACCATAGTAAACATTCTGTCTTGAAACCTAAACTAACACATGTCTTATCTGTTGCCTACCTTTGCTGTATGTGTCCAGTTAGAGGCCGGGCCTCCCTCACCTGTGTGCTTTAGTAGGCTCTCCTCAGCTGGCCTCCACTCCAGGCCTTAATTGGTAACAGGATAAAATACCTTGCAGTGAACAAACGAAAAAGAATCGCACAACCCATGATAATATCAAACACAAAATCTTAAACCCACACTAGGACCCACATATTCTATCCATGAATCCCTCTATAATCCCCACCCTCCATATCACTATAACAAGGATTTAGGAATGCCCCACAGAATCAAACTAAAGCAAAGACTAGCAGCAGGTCTGCTAGACACCACCACGACCAATGCAATTCCGACTCACACATAAGAGCTTACAGGATGAAATCCCCAAAACTAATAACCCTAAGTACCTATCCCGACATCCAACAAATATCCTAGACACACAAAACCTAACCAGTTTTCCTCCCTGCGATACTGAGCGCATAAATGAACACACTCTCACTCACTCATCTAAAATCCATCACCCTGTTAATTCGAGGGATACTATAAGTAAATACTCAGTTGTTGACAGTGACGCTTCTAAGGGATAAAAACCCAGGAGTGACACTTCTCCGATTCCGTGTAGCCTGCGGCACTGGGCCTACGCATAGGCTGAATTGGATGAGTAATCCAATGTATCTTGTTTTCGTGCAAAGCAAATAATAATAAATGGACGTGCTGGATGCGTCGCCCTCCACCACAGGACACAGCATGCTCCCCTTGGGGTGTCTAGGGGTGGGGGGGGACGCACCGGCCACGTCATTAGCAATAATCTTCTAACCGATGTCTGATATCTGTTGAAACATCTAAACTACTTATGTACTCATGATTGATTCAGCGATATAAGCTTCATATTTTACTACATTTTGTATTTGACGATACCATTGTTTTCTGTATTTTCTTGAAAATTCAATAAAAATTATTGGAATAAAAAAAAAATACCTTGCAGTGTAAGGCCGTATTGCTGATCAACGTTTGTCTGTGTTTGGCTTGTGTGTGATTGTCTCCTTCGGTTGCTCTGAGTCTTATCCATATTCTGATCCTTGGCTTGTCTGACTATCCTTTCCTGCCTGATATCTTGATATTCAGCTTGTTCTTGATTTCTCCTGTCTGCTTGTAGCCCTGACCCTTTGCTATTCCTCTGACTATTCTTTCTGTTCCTGTGCTGCTGCTTCCCCTCCACCACCTGGTTTCAGCCTGAGCGTGAGCTAGGGGACCCTGGGGGTCGCGACCTGGATCCAGTTGCAGCCAAATCCATCCTCACCACTAGCGGCTCTGGTGAACACCCACTTGCTTTTACATTCCGCGCCCTCGGGAAACCGATGCACTAGCTCCCTGTGTTCCAGTGTCCGTGTTCTAGGGGGCCCTCTCCCCGTATCAGCCGGTACTACTTAGCAGCAGTCAGCCATAGGTCCACAACCTTAGCGTGCACTTCGCACTTCAGTGGTGTGATTCACACTCTTGCAGTGCGCATCTGTCACCTGACCCCAGGTGGCGTGACATTTAAGTGGCTATGGACACTGTTTCTATATTCATTTTCATCATTATTATTTATATATAGCGATTATTTATGTGAATGTTGGGCTATAACTAAGGTCACTTTTGATATTTCACCTTGTTTATTGGAGGTGGAACATCATCACTATTGTATATAATTCAAACAAATACAACACACAGAGTTCTTGCAATGTGCCCATAGACCATCATCTAGGGATGCAAGTGTACTAGTAACAGCAATTCCTTCGCTCCATCCCGGTACAGGGTAAGGGTCTTCTGTGGCCAGGACCAGAGACCACAATCCTTTAAACAGCAGCTTATAATGCCCCACCTTCTGGTTCCTAATTTGGTGTCTAGTCCTTCACAGAACAAGTTCTTGCCACTCCTCAGTCCTATGCTTTAACCAATTAGAGCAGTGAATTCTGAAATCTACACTGGAACTAAAACGGAGCGTGAAAAATGGGGTTCAGCTCTGTATAGAAACCAATCAACTTCCAGGTTTTATTGTCAAAGCTTAATTGAACAAGCTAAAGTTAGAAGCTTATTGGCACCATGCACAGCTGCACCAGATTTTGCAGTCTCCAGTTTTAGTAAATCTCCCCCCAAGTGTAAATAGGTTGCCCAGCTCTGACTCACTGGGCTAAACATATAGCTGGCACACCACCTACAAATAGGGCTTCCAGGAGTACTCCTATAGTATTCACTGCCCGAGCCAGGGGAGGCATTAGAAAGGGCTGCAGAACCGAAGGGCTGGGCTAGTACAGAGGACACACCTCCTAGGGAGAGTGGCCACACATGAACTGATGGCAGCTCTAGAAACCTCCTCAGTTCCAGGACAAGTTCTACAAAACAGCAGGCTGTATGTGGATCGCTGCCTATTACTTTCATCAACAAAGAGATGTCTAAAATCCAGCCTGAAAATGCTGGAGAAATACAATGAAAAACATTGGCGTTACCCATCCACCCCCCCCCCCCCCATAAGGAAATCACGGTGTTCTAAAGAAAGAGAACCAAACAAACCAAGAGGAATTCCTTCACATTAAACAACTGCACTGAAGAATCTAACATCTACATGTGCTTTGGCTTTGAAGTTAACCAATCCAAAGTTTCAAGCCATCCATAGAGGCTCTGAAAGACCAGGCCTGAAGAACCTTCTGTACCAGCTAAAACCAACAGAGAACCTGGCTAAAAAATGTTAACAGTTTCATTGCCTCAGTTCTTCTTTAACCAAGTAAAGTATGGGGCCCTGTCACCAACCCAGACCAACCCAAATGGGACTGCAGCCCAACAGAAATCTTCCATCTGGAATTCTGCAAGCATCTCTTTCGAGTCCAATTGGAGCACCTCCAAAGATGCTTGTCCAGCAATGCTGAGCAGATTCCAATTACTGCTTGCAAAAGAGGGTTTTATTATACTGGGGCCACCTGCAAAACAGGGGCTTCAACTCATAGGACCATAAAGCCAACAAGGACCAAGCCAAACCATGTGCCCTGCAACAACTCATCAGCACCTTTTCCATCCAGAACAAAGAGTCTTTGAGATAAAATCTCAAGGACATAATAAACAATTCAAAAAATACATTAAGAGTGAAGAAATGGAAAAAAACTCCAAAAATGGCTTACCAATTACTACAGAGACACTACAAACTTGCTTGATATTGGAGATGCTACAAGACCCTGAGTCTGTACAGGCTGAAATTGTATCAGGGTGGCACAGGAAGATCTTCAAACCCAAGGAGAGTAGACCATGCACGAGGTGAATCCAGGGAGAAGGATAAGGCTCAAGTCCTACTATGGTGCCCCAAGAATTCAGAACGCAATAGCCTAGCGGGAGGGTTTGTCCATCTGCACTGACCAAGTCATACATTGTTAGATTTCTCCATCCATGCTAAACTGTGCAGGTGGCTGACCTGCTGCTAGACTCAATGTATGGCCTAACAGCTGTAAGGGCCAATCCAACACATAATAACCCCTCAATTGTTCTGGCAATGCTAAACAGTATTTGATATTACCAGTAAAGCTCAGTTGATTTATTGAATTAAATTCATAGATAGCTACAAGAGATCAAGTGAAATGAGAAGATAGATAAAGGAAATCAGAGGAAATTTTAGACATCAGAGGCCTGGCATATATCAGCAATTCCAGGCTAAAACCCAGAGTTGAGTATTTCATCTCCCAGTATGTGTTTCCATACTCACTATACGTTTTTAATGATTGCAGAGCCATACCAGCATAACAGAAACACTCCTACTGAGAACAATCTTGGCCACAGAGGGAGTGTCTGATATTTTAGTAATCTTCAGCAATGATTTACATTTCTTTATTTTTGGTAACTGAGCCCAAACACGCTGTCACTTTCACAGACTGGAAAACAAATGTGAGAGCCCGGTGTTATGGTGTGTCGGTGTGGGTCATATAAGAGGACATTCATGTATGTCTAGAAGGGTCAGGAGGAGAAGCCGGCCTCGGTGTGCTCCTACAGCCTTTCCATCAGCACAGACAATGGCGTGGCAGCTTAAGAGGGTTTGGGTGACTTTTTTTGTGCTTTGGTTAAACACTGTACTTGACAGGCCATGCAGTCAATGCTCAGATAACATAAACACATCATTAGTCATTTTCGCTTGACTTAAAGCTGAACTCCAGACAGACAGATAAATACACCGATGAAATTCATATAACAGAGCTGTTATACTTGCCAAAAGGATTTGTACTTCTGTCCATCCCCTCCTGAGATTTACACAGCACAGCCCTGACCTGATTTTTCTCTGCTGCAGTTCAGCAACACTTACATATCTTCAGTGCTGGTTTTTTTAGGGAAGCAGAAGGGGCAAGTACCCTGGCCCCCCTGACAGAAGGGCCCCGCATACAAAAATAATAAAAAAACAATATAAAAAAAATGAAAATAATAAAAATAAATCATGCTAAAATATATTATAATAAAAAAAAATACTTTCTTTTATTAAATGTATCTTGGGAAGCAATATTTTGCCAGCCACCATATGTAAAAGTTTATACTCTGGACTGGTATATTGCATTTTTAGAATTTTGTTTGCATTTTTAGAAATTCATTTTGACAGCTCAAACAAATCACACATTGAGCACCGTATCTGCATGTGTGTGTGCACGTATGACCTCAGAATAATGCTGCGGCAGGCATTTTAAAGGTATGAGACTGTTGAGAATGTACAACAACTCTATATACAGTATCTCACAAAAGTGAGTACACCCCTCACATTTTTTGTAAATATTTTATTCTATCTTTTCATGTGACAACACTGAAGAAATGACACTTTGCTACAATGTAAAGTAGTGAGTGTACAACTTATATAACAGTGTAAATTTGCTGTCCCCTCAAAATAACTCAACATACAGCCATTAATGTCTAAACCGCTGGCAACAAAAATGACTACACCCCTAAGTGAAAAATGTCCAAATTGGGCCCAAAGTGTCAATATTTTGTGTGGCCACCATTATTTTCCAGCACTGCCTTAACCCTCTTGGGCATGGAGTTCACCAGAGCTTCACAGGTTGCCACTGGAGTCCTCTTCCCCTCCTCCATGACCACATCACAGAGCTGATGATAGTGCATATTTTTAGCACTGATCACTGTATTGGTGTCACTGGTTCCCAAAAAGTGTCACTTAGTGTCAGGTTTGTCTGCTGCAATGTCGCAGTCCTGCTAAAAATCGCTGATAGCCGCCATTACTAGTAAAAAAATAAATAAATAAAAGGTTCAAAAATGTATCCCATAGTTTGTAGACGTTATAACTTTTGTGCAAACCAATCAATATACACTTATTAGGATTTGTTTTACCAAAAATATGTAGCAAAATACATATTGAATGTATAGATTGATGAAGAAATTTGTTTTTTACATTTTTGTATTGGATATGTTTTATAGCAGAAAGTAAAAAAACTTTGTTTTTTTTTTTAAATTGTCGCTCTTTTTTTGTTTATAGAGCAAAAAATAAAAACCACAGAGGTGATCAAATACCACCAAAAGAAAGCTCTACTTGTTGGTAAAAAAGGACATCAATTTTATTTGGATACAGCGTTGCACGACCGCGCAATTGTCAGTTAAAATAACACAGTGCTGTATCGCAAAAAAATGGCCTGGTCGTGAAGAGGGTAAAACCTTCTGTGGCTGAAGTGGTTAATGTGCAATGCATTTTACTGCATGTTAACGCAACACGTCCTAATGTATGCCACTGTGCATTAGACACGTGCAGAGTGAAAAAATGTGTTTAGTTTTGTTTCGATTCCTTATTTGCATAAATCGTTTAGTTCGATTCGTATCATTTGTTTAATTCGTTTTCGGAATTAATTTCATTTATTCATTTTCAAATCAATTCAAAACGTTTTCAAATTGATTCAAAACGTTTTCGAATCAATTTCAAATAGTTTTCAAATTCGAATCGTTTTCAAATTTGAATAGTTTTCCAATTTTCAAGGAGAATGTGGAAAGTGGAGGAATAGAATGGAAAAAGATAAAATACAATAGAGGGGAATAGAACAGAAAATGAAAGAATATAATGTGGTGGAGTGGAACAGAGCTGTTGTATTCTATTCTTTTGTTTCCTGTTATATTTTTTTGTAGTCTTTATTTCTTTTTCTGTTCTATTCCTTTTTTTCTATTCTATTTTGTTCTCTTTGGAAATTGGAAAACTAATGATAACAATTTTTTTTTCTCGTTATTTCGGATTCGTTTTAAATTCGGTACTATTGTAATCCGGATACATCCGAGTTTCGGAAAAACGAAAATCTGTCAGAATTTTAATTTGGAACGAAACGAACCGCACATGTCTACTGTGCATTGCATTATGGTGCCATTCATTCCAGTGCTGTCTTGTCTACAGCGTTACCTGGGAATCTGTGATCTGGGACTTCATGCCTGACTACCTGCCCTGACTGGCTCCTGCTATTCACCT
>BLSH010555921.1:802847-819579 GCA_018402905.1 Glandirana rugosa
TTACCCAAGAGGATGTGGCGGTCTGTTTCGACACAATTTACATTTAGGATCCTGACCTACCGGTCTATGTTCCATGTTCACGTGGGATTTTATACACCTCTCTTACCCCCTCGTCATGACTTGTGGTAGGGTAGGAGTAAAGGGGTCTTAGATGTTCAGACATAGTACATGGACCACCTCCTGGAGAGAGAGTATGTGTTCACGTGACTCACCGTGTTCCCGTGACTCACCGTGTTCACGGATCATAATGAATGATCTATGACTACGTCATCCTGTCCGCGGGAACCTAACCAGTTGTTACACATCCGAGGAGAGGTCCTCCACCAGGTACATGATACAGACTTGTAGATTCTGGGGAAATGAGGATGGGATGGTGTTCAGTACTGCTCCCCCATTCTCTCCACATATTTTAGGGTGCACTTGTACCTTGTATCTGGCCATCCAGTCCTAGGATTTACATTTAACACAGCTTTGTCTGGCGGTGTAGGAGAACCCATTTTTTTTTTCCTTTCCTGCAGTTAAAGCAAAACTAAACCTATAAATGAACCCCTATCCCCACCTCACTTACGTGCTACCATCTAAAAAACTCCAGCGCAAATATGCGCTGCCAGTGGCTTCCAAGGTATCTAGGATCTGGCAGAGACCAGCAGCGCATACAAGCAAGTGAAAACAGAGAAAGATAACCACGATTTAGACCAAAAAAAAAATACATATGAAGTGAACAAGCTGCACCACACTAGTAAGATATTATCACAATATAGAAATTTTATAAACTGTGTGGTGCTAAAAAATATTAAATAATAAATAAATAAATATACAATAATTCATGAATCAATAAATAACAGATGTGAAAAAAGTTCATAGATAGTCCATCAAATCCATAAAATGTCAGGTGAAATTATATAAATGAAGAAATCTTGTCTGGAGTCCCCTATGCAAAATTAAGAAACACCACTAGAGTACAAACACAACCACCGGTAAAGGTATACACTTACCAGAAACCCATGACCACCTATTACGGGGGGGTCAGGGAAATCTTTAAATACTCCTAGTACCCCATGGCATCCACGATCAGTAAGTGGGAGAAACAGCTCCTTATGATCCCTTGCTCCAAGCCATCCATGGTGAGCCCAAAATGATAATTGCCACAATAATATAATATTGCCACAACAAACTGATTTATTAAAAAGCATTACACTTACATTAATGATGGTAAAAACGGGCATGTACAAACCAACAATCCAGATGCGGTGACCGGGAACGGCACCTCAGCCCGACCAGTTTCATCACAAAAAGGACTTCTTCTGGGGAATACAAACAAGCATGGCGGGATTTTTGCCTGTGCGCACAAACACTACAAGCTTCTGGAAGATTGCCACTACAGTGCCAGGTGGTGTTTGTGCGCACAAATCCTTCAGGCATGAGCACATGCGTTGCACAGATGCAGCCAGGGCAGCCATCAGAAAATTTGGGGCCCCTTACACAACTTTAGACCTGCCCCCCCCCCTCGTCTGACCACCAACATTACCCAGGGCCCACCCACTGGCCATCCCACTACATCTGCCCACTGGCCAGGGATGTACACATGTTGCAGCCGCAGTAGGAATTATACATCCTGTCACACTTACCAGGTGTAGCCTGCCAAGCATGACCCATTCAAGTGAAGTGAAGTGAAGTGTGCAATGCATGCTAGTGTGGGATCCAAGGGGTTAAAAAAAACGGTGCACAGGCAGCACAGCCTCACCCGATGCTTGCAATAAGACCTTGTGCCGAACCATAGGTACTGGAGGCTTGGGCCAGTTGTTGCCCAGGGGGCCCTTTTTATGTGACCCAAGTTTGGTATGTTTATTGGCTATGGTTTGGGAGAACGGTGTCCCCAAACCAGGTGTCCCCCTCCCATAGACTCCAATGTTAAAGTGGTTGTAAAGTCTCATGGTTTTTCGCCTTAATGCATATGCATTAAGGTGAAAACCCTTTTCTAAATAGGGACCCCCCAGAGCCCCCTTTTACTTACCTGAGCCCGTTCGTTCCTGCGGCAGCTACGAGCAATCCGCTCCAGCCGGTGTCACGATTCCTCATTGGCCTAATTGATAGCAGGGGAGCCATTGGCTCCTGCTGCTGTCAATCAGGTCCAGTGACGTGGGGGGTGGGGCTGAGTCCCACTGTTTGTGTGAATACACGCAAACAACAGGACACGAGAGAGCGCCAGCACGGGGGACCCCAGGGAAGCTTTCCCTGACAGGTCACTGGATGCGGAGGAGGTCCCAGGGGCGCCGCTGGAGGACCCCAGAAGAGGTGGCTTGAGCCACTCTGTGAAAAACCACTGCACAAAGGAGGTAAGTATGACATGTTTGTTATTTTAAAGAAAAAAAATGAAGCCTTGCAATCACTTTAAGTCCGAAATTCACCCGACAATTGCTGGTCAATGACCGGTCAGTTTGGGGACCCGGTACAGCCGAACCATAGGTACTGGAGGTCCCAAACTTGGACCAGTTGTTGCCCAGGGGGCCCTCTCCATGTTACCCACGTTTGGTATTTTTATTGGCTATGGTTTTGGAGAATAGTGTTCCCCTCCCATAGACTCCAATGTTAAACACTGCTAAAGTTGTAAGGGCCCCTTGAGACACTGGGGCCCCTTACAACAGTACTGCCTGTACCTCCCTGATGGTGGTCCTGGATTCTGCATAGTAACATGCTGCCGCCTGGGATAGCTGTGATGTAGCAATCCAAAGAGGCATCAGGACCTAGGCTTGAAACCCAAAGTTGGTGATTTCTGCAAAAAGAAGTAACACAGTAAAAATAAAAAAATAAAAAAAATTTTGAAGCAGTTGTGTAAGAGGGAGAGGGAAAGGGGGGGGGGTGAATAAAATAAAAAAAAAGATTGTTGCAGTGAAAATAGTTCCGCTTTAACTTCTTGGTGTCAGCTCTCATCACCCTTTAAGGGCTTTAGAATGCTGGGAGGTGGGCGGGGCTTTTAGCCATGTGACCACTGTGATTGGCTGTGATGGTGGTCACATGATTGGAAAACTCCTGATCTCTGAGGTTTCCGTTAACCACCGGTCACTGTGCCGGTAGCGCTCTTGGCACAGCTTTATTGGCGCTATTGCTCACAAATATGCGGCTCTCGCCATCAAGGTCCGACCGGGGAGAGGCCATATATTTGCATGCGCTCGGCACCAACAGGTTAACCACCACCCCCCCCCCCCCCTGCAAGGCCCATAATATAAAATAATATTATATAGCATAAAAAAATGGTCCAGCAAAAGCATTTTTATCCCGGGAGGAGATCATATGATGTTCTCCCATTCTCTGACCTCGTGCGCGCCCACTGTGGCCCTCTGGACACAGCAGAGCACAGATCGTTGTACCAAGCCACTGTGCACGGGCCCTGGTACCATGTGATCACTGTGATTAATGTGACCTAAATTTTAAAAGAAAGATTATTTATTTGCAACATTTTAAGAAAAATGTGTTTTTTTTTCAAAATTTTGGTATTTTTTCATTTATACAGCAAACATTAACCCTCCCCCAGAAATGAATAAATACCACCAAAAGAGAACTCTGTCTCAAAAAAAAGATAAACATTTCATCTGGGTACATTGTTGCATGACTAAATAATTGTCATTCAAAGTGTGACAGCGCTGAAACCTGAAAATTGGCCTGGTCAAGGAGGGCTTGAAAGTATCCGGTATTGAAGTGGTTAAGTAACACTTACAGGTCTTGTTCCTCCTCCAGCCTGTGACTGGACAGTGAAAGGAGAAGCAGCAGAGTGGAGAGCTCATCTCTCTGTCACTCTGCTCTCTCCTTCTGTCGGCATACCCCTTGCACTGCAGCACAACCGGCTGACTCGGTGTACAGCTTCTCCCTCCCCCTGTCTGAGCTCTGCTGTACAGGGAACTGCAAAAGGATGATATCAGGTCAGATTCAAGTACTTAGACGAGAATACAGTTAAAGGAATATTATTATATACAGAGCTATATGAATGCGTGTCCTTTCTATCTGCTTGGAGTTCAGCATTAAAGCCTCTTGCCCATAAAGCAGTCAATGAAAATGATTGGATTTGTGTTCAGCAGCCCTTGAAATGATCTGCACTCATCCATATTTCCAGTAAAAAGGGAAATAAATGGTAGACATTCCCGGAATGTGGACACTTATCTTCTGCTCTATGAAAACCAGATGTATATTTTTTGATGTTTCCCAATGAAATGGCGGGGTACCATTATGTACAATGCCACGCAGCTTTGAAGGCGTCTAAGATTACGCCAGGCGATAATCTCCCATAGAATAATATCTCGCCTCTCCTCTTTCACTTGACGCATTGTCACACGGACTGTCTGATTCAGCTGAGATAATGGTCTGCGGAAGGTGAAGCTGACGGAGGCGGGATGGCTGATGACTGCTGAATTGATGGGCAAATTGAGAGACGGACCGGCAAGACAAATGTAGGAGATAGTGATTACAAAGGCCTGGACACACCAGATGGGACAGACCAGATTTCAGCATTCCATGGGAAACTATCCTCTAATTTCAGCAAACACGGGTTTGAGGCTATCAGTGTTTCACCTTAAATTGGATTTTTCATGTAACTTTACAAGCCTGCAAGAATATACTTCTACCATATCATCATACAGACTATATTACTATATATTATTAAAGGGGGTGTGGGGATGGAGGCAAGTATGGTCGTTAACGGTACATAACACCAGTTAGCTACTTGGTGTTATGTACCATTAAAGTCCATACTTGCCTCCATCTCCACACTCCCTTTAATATATTCGGATGTAGGTACTGTATCCTAATGCTATTCGTGGCTTCAATACATATACTATATATTATTATACAAAAGTATTGGGACGCCTGCCTTCACATGCACATGAAGTTTAATGGCATCCCAGTCTTATGCCTCGTACATACGAGTCGACGATCGTATACAACAGGTCATACGAACGACCGTTGTATGTGAAATCGATCGTTAGTACGCGCAATTAGAACAGCCAACGTACGGCGGTCGTACAACTGCGTTAAAGTAACGCAGTGCCGTATCGCAAAAAATGGCCTGGTCATTAAAGCCTCATACACACGATCCGATTTTCGGACAACAGAACATCCGTTTTTTGTTGGATGCTCGTCTCATGTCAAAAATGAAGAGCGTACTAACAATACAAACATTTTTGCATGACCAAATTCAACGTCAGAAGTGACGTAATGTTTTGAATATTTTTACATCTTTTTTTTCTCTATCGTATGATTTTTTTTCATACGAAAACTGAACTAATGGAACGAAAATCGGACGTTGCGTTGTCGTACGAAAAAAATCTTCTAGCCTGCACATCCAGCTTTTGTCTGACAAAAAATCAAAATCCGCTGTTGAAAGGAGCATATTGATGATAAGAATTTTGGACAACAGGCCATCAAATGAAAATTCCTGTCCGAAATTCGCATCGTGCGTACGGGCCTTAAGGTGGTAAATCCTTCCTGTTCTTAACCACTTCAGATCCGCGCTATTGCCGAAGTACGGCTCCAGCGCGGATCTGAAATGCCCGGACGACGTCCATGCTGCGCGAGCGTGCCCGTGGGTCGCCCGAGACCCGCCGATCTCTTTTGGGAGCCTCAGAACGGGGAACCGCCGTTGTAAACACGGCAGTTCTCCGTTCTGTGACAGGGGACATACAAGATCTACTGATCCCTGTCACTGGGATCAGTTAGTTCTGTTATGTCCCGACCATCCCCGCCCCCCCCCCACAGTTAGAACACACCCAGGGAACATATTTAACCCCTTCCCTGCCCCCTGCTGGTTAACCCCTTCACTGCCAATGACATTTACACAGTAATCAGTGGACATTTAAATTTCTGATCGCTGTATAAATGTCATTGGTCCCAAAAAAGTGTCAAAAATGTCCGACATTTCTGCGGCAATATCGCAGTCCCGTTAAAAATCGCAGATCGCCGCCATTACTAGTAAAAAAAACACCATAAATCAATTCCCAGTTTGTAGATGCGATAACTTTTGCGCAAACCAATCAATAGATGCCGATTGCGATTTTTTTTTTATTTACCAAAAATATGTAGAAGAATATAAATCGGCCAAAACTGATGAATATTTTTTTTAATGGATTTGTACTTTAGCAAAAAGTAAAAAATATTGTTCTTTTTTGCAAAATTGTCGCTCATTTTTTGTTTATAGCGGCGATCAGAAGTGACGCAGAGGTGATCAAATACCACCAAAAGAAAGCTCTATTTGTGGGAAAAAAAGGACGCAAATTTTATTTGGGTACAACGTCGCACGACCGCGCAATTGTCATTCAAAATGCGACAGCGCTGAAAGCCAAAAATTGGTCTGGGCAGGAGGGGGGGTTTAAGTGCCCAGTAAGGAAGTGGTTAAGTGGTTAAAGCGGAGTTTCACCCAAAAGTGAAACTTTTGCTTATTTGCTCCCCCCTTCCCTTCGGTGCCACATTTGGCACCTTTCAGGGGGGAGGGGGGTGGTGAACTGTTTTTGACATGTCCCAGTCCCCACTTCCAGGAGACAGCACCGCGACGCCATCCCTTGAAAGTTCAGCCCATCTCCTCCTTCCAATGCCACTGGGCCAATTAGAAAGCCAGTAGGACCAGTAGGGAACCGGCTGTGAAGCCGAAAGGCGTCACTGCCGGTTTCCCTTTGCGGAGATGGCGTCGGCAGCACCGCACAGCCGATCCCTAAATCGGCTGGGGTGCCGACATCGCGGGCTTCCTGGGCAGGTAAGTGTCCTTATATTGAAAGTCAGCAGCTGCAGTATTTCTAGCTGCTGACTTTTAATTATTTTTTCCCCAGGCGGAACTTATATTATTTTTTATTTTATACATTTTTTTTTTGTTTTGTAGGCATTTTTATTTTTACTTCTCCTTTACATGGCAGAATCGGAAACCCCGCTGAGGGCCCCCGGATCGGCGCACGCATCGGACATCTTCCTGGATGTCCGCAAGTTTTATTTTCAAACAGCTGGATAGTTGTGCGAGGAATCAGCCTTGTAATATCAAACAGTAATACTGTAAAAGCATTTCCCATGGTTAAGCTATCGAGCTCGCCTGGCCCCTTGTAGCCAGAGCACACGGCCCCGCGTTCCTGCCGATGGGGAATATTGTTTTATTGTGCGAAATTTAATTATGTCACGCGCCAGAGCGTTCACATTAGACGTAATGTTTAACAGATTTTCGGGGAGGGAAGTGTACGCCGACCTGTTTATTGTTCAGCCATGATAAGGCCCGGATACAATCAATGTCACCGATCAGAATGGTGTCAGAGGCGTCCAGGTAGGAGGAGTCCTTTATTGCTATTCTCTGTCCTGGTTTAGATATTGTAGTTCTAGAAAAGGACATTGGGATTGATTTACTAAAGTATATGTGGTGCGTACCATTCCGCATTAATCCTGCATTGAACAAAGGAAATTGTGTGCTCATGGGTAGGGGTGAGTAAAGCGAATTTAGAAAAAAATGATTTTGCCGCGGAATTATTGAAGTAAAATTTAAAGCGGCCTCATCATTTTTTTTTTCATGCATCCCCTCTACTTAAATTTAATAAAAGTATTGCTATATTTCATTGCGATTGGTATAAATATGCATTTTTTACTTATGTACTTGCAGATTTTCCTGTGCCTGTGCGTTCCCATTTTGATTGTGGGCATCTGAAGCCCACTCGCACCTTCTTCTTGTATAAGGTGCATGCTGGTTACCAGCATGCACCTCCCAATCTTGCGCATGCGCAATGACGTCATTTTACAACTCAGGGATGCCCACTGACTCATGGGAAATGATGACTCACATCTCCCATGAGCCAAGGCGAGGCAAGAAGTGATGCGGAGCGCCTCGGACCAGGAAGTGGAAGATTACAGGGACCACATAGCGACAGTGCACTTAGGTTGGATTCACACCTATGCATTTTTAGTGTTTTTTTGCATTTTGAATATTTGCACTGCAGTCCATGTAACATGGTTTCCTATGGAACACGTTCTGCAGTGCAAATCTGCAAAATGCAAAAAGCACTAAATATGCATAGGTGTGAATCCAGCCTAAGGCTCGATTCACATCTATGCATTTTGCTTTTCAGCGTTTTTGCAGTGCTTTTTGCTGTGCTTTCCACACTTTTTTTACCGCAATTTTACTGCTATTTTGACGCAATTTGCATTTTGCGTTTTTTTTTTATTTTATTTTTTTTTGGGGGGGGGGAATTTTGTTGCTAGGCAGATTTAAAAATGAAAAATGCAAATCGCAGCAAGATCGCTGCAAAATCGGGGCAAAATCTTGCATTTTTCTTGCATGCCCATTGAAGTCTGTTACATGCAAAACACTACATTTTGCAGGAAAAAAATCCCTGACCCTTTCCAAAAATGCAGAGGCACAAAAATGCATTTATGTGAACATGGTCCATAGGAACCTATGTTAAAAAAATTCCCTGCATTTTTGCAAAATGCATCAAAAAACGCATTAGTGTAAATGGAGCCTTAGGGTGAGTATAATTTTTTTTTCTCCAAAGGGGATTCATATTGATTAGAGGACTTGAAGTTTTTATTGGGTGGAATTCCACTATAAATGAAGCAGAAACGCTCTGAGCTGTTAAAGTGTATTTTTTTTTATTTTTTTGGATAGATTACAATGGGTACCCCTGTCAGTTTTTATTGTTGTCTGTGCCTCCGTTAGGGAGATTCACCCTCTATTTGTCCCGTTTACCTTTATCATCGAGAGTGAAAGAAATAGAAAATCCCAAATTTTGGGTTGTCACCAGAACAAGGGAAATATTCCAATGGGGGCAACTATGGATTCCTTCACTTTGGAGGATTTCATCTCATTGCCTGTTTTCTCTATGGGACAGGAAGTGAAGGGAAATCTTCAGACTTTACAACCACTTTAAGCTGACTTAATCTGCAGATCGAGCTTCATCCCTTTGATCTTTATATGAATAAGCAGAATGATACAAAATGAAACAATGTTTCTTTTTATCTTTCTGTTTTAGCAGCTGAGCAATGTTGTTGATAAACATTGTCAGGCTGCTTTTTTTTTTTTGACAGCTTCAATTGCCGGGACTTTGTTTACAATTCAGCTGTCAACAGGGGAACCAGAACAGGTATAGAAAAGTATGGTACTCCCCAGGTACAGAAAATGGGACTTTTTAGGCACATGTTGAACACAATGTTAAAATTCTTATAAAGTTTATATAGACATATTAAAAGATTGGTGCATACATCACCATAAAAGCATACAGCATATATACAACCACATTTGATTGTTGAACCATAGATGTGTTTATTTATTTTCTCCTTGAGCCCGGGTTCACACTTGTGCTTTGCGGGAACCGGCATGATTACACAGCCGGTTCCAACATTGCAGTCTTCCTGCAGTCCATTCATGCTGCTTTCTGCGAACCGCTGTGAGTGTCATTACAAAGTTAATGATACCCCCGGTTTTGTTCACAGATCGCAGTGCGAACTGTGAACTCACACATGAATCGGATCGCATAGGTGAGAACACCCATGCGATGCGATTCCACTGCGGGAAAAATAAGGTCCCTGCACCTTTTTTTGTGCAAATCGAATGCGGTGCGGGTGCGAGATCGCACGTATTTGAACCCGGGCTAAAGGTGTATGCCCAACATGTTTTGGGAAACAATCAGCAGTCCCTTCCTCAGGGGCAGATATGTACAATAGGAGCTTATGACATCTGTGAGGTTCTATAAAAGAGCACCAGATATTAGCATAGAAACAAAGCAGACAAGGCAAGTTAGTATCCTTTTTTCTTTCTGTTTTAGCAGCTGAACAATGTTGTTGATAAACATTGCCAGGCTGCTTCTTTTTCATGATAGCTCCAATTTCCTGGACTTTGTTCACAATTCAGCTGTCAACAGGGGAACCCCACTGACAGCTGAATAAGTCATCAGTTGTTAAGGTTGCAGCGGCCCCACTCCCTAACAACCGATAATTGCTGGCTTTTTTTTACATTTCAGTGGGGAATCCCGCTGACAGCT
This sequence comes from Glandirana rugosa, assembly GCA_018402905.1. Classification (NCBI taxonomy): domain Eukaryota; kingdom Metazoa; phylum Chordata; class Amphibia; order Anura; family Ranidae; genus Glandirana; species Glandirana rugosa. The sequence goes on from BLSH010555921.1 coordinate 812,840, forward strand.
GAAAGAACCAAACCTGAAAGTATTGGTTTCAGGTATTGGGGCATGTGCATGAGCACTCATACTCATGCAAATGCCTAGTATCAGCACCGATACCGATAACGGTGCAACCCTATTTTAAGGCCTCATACACACGGACGTTTCCAAAAAAATAAACAAAACATCGGGCCCGACGTCAAGGAAAAAAAAAAAATTGGCGTTTTTCAGCGTTATGCATCATCATTAGTGAGTGTTAGTGAGCGTCGGTGTCAATAGGCGTTTTTTTTTTAAAATCATCCCTCTGCTATTTTTCAACCTAAAAACGTTGGTGTCAAAAAACGCCGGTACAGTATTAGTTGGCGTTTTGCGACGTCGGCGTCAAAAAATGCCAAAACATTACAGTCTCAGAACGCGATGGCCGTGGGTTCTAGTTTCAGCTCACTAACTCCGACGCCATCTACAGCTCAAAAACGTTGGAGTTTTTATGGGGTCATTGACTAACATGGAGAGCTGCAAAAAACGCTGGCGTCAAAAAACGTCCGTGTGTATGAGGCCTAAAGGATATGTAAACCCAGCATTTCATATTCCAGATATGTCCTTGCTGTACCATGTACTTGTATGAAAAAGGCTCCTGTCCTCTTTGTATTACTTCCTTTGTGTGAAATCCCTGGCATTTTTGCCAGTTCCTCTAATTCCCTGTTAAAAAATTGACCACACTAGGCACAAGAACAGAGTGTGGTTAGTTTCCTAGCTGTGTTGTGAACTCAGTCTGCTCTCCTCCAATGATCAGGCTTGTGCTGACATGCCCCTCCTACAACCATTCACTAGGAAGCTCAGTGGGCTGCGTGATTACTTATAAAAAAGGGGGAAAAAGGTATTTATAATGCTTTTTTTTTATATCCACACAAATGCCCCTCGTCATTCTCATAGACCCTGCACTGGTCTTGACATTAGGACCTTATTGCTGGGCCTGTGTACAGAGTAATAAATAAAGTAAGCAATGCACATAGAATATAGCTGGCTGTACACTGATTGAAATTCAGTCGATTCAGTGGGGACCAGTTGAATTCTGATCACTGTGGGACCACTCCATTCAATCAACATCTGGCGAAGGGAGTTGGTTGAAAACTTTCCCCGAACAACAGTTGCAGCCAAGCGTTCCATTCGTTTTATATGCGGTATTCGTTATTTTGATCATTCATAATAATTCGAAAGATTGAGAATGCGAAATTCAAAAATCTGGAACTTCCATAGAAAGCAAATCCGAAATGCAAAAATCAGAAAATTCGAAAGAACGAAAACCTGAAATTTCGAAAATCAGAAAGAACGAAAATCCAAAAATAAGAAAGTAAATCCGAGAATTCTAAAGAACGAAAATCCAAAAATAAGAATGAAAATTTGAAAATTAGAAAATCAGAAAGAAGGAAAAAGAAATAACATTTGAATAAATTCTAATATAATTAAAATATTAAGTTTATTAACCATTATTATAGTTTATTATTATTATATATTAATAATAAATAATAATAGTAAAAACTATAATAGTTATAAACTATTAAATTATAGGTATTGGAATTGCCTTTGAAATTTGGCTGTTGGTGAACGTAACAAATACAAAGTTATCCGAAGTTACGAATTATCCAAAATAATGAATGCCAGATAATTCGTAACTTTGGATAAATTCCTATTCGTTCTGTTCACTAACAGCCAAATTTGAAAGGAAATTCCAAAACCTATAATTTAATAGTTTATAACTGTTATTATAGCTGTATTATTATGTATTATTAATAAACAACAATAATAATGAAAAAAACTATAATAATGGTTACATAGTTAGTCATTTTGAAAAAGTCCATCTAGTTCAACCAATAAAAAAAAATAATAAAAAAAAATATATATATATATATATACAGGGTGGGCCATTTATATGGATACACCTGAATAAAATGAGAATGGTTGGTGATATTAACTTCCTGTTTGTGGCACATTAGTATATGTGAGGGGGGAAACTTTTCAAGATGGGTGGTGACCATGGCAGCCATTTTGAAGTTGGCCAATTTGAATCCAACTTTTGTTTTTTCAATAGGAAGAGGGTCATGTGACACATCAAACTTATTGGGAATTTCACAAGAAAAACAATGGTGTGCTTGGTTTTAAGGTAACTTTATTCTTTCATGAGTTATTTACAAGTTTCTCTTTGTTTACAGCCATTGAATGTCACTGACGTTAGCACGTGCGGGTGGATAGAAATTGTGTTGATGTCTGGTGAACGCAGTAACCGGGTCATTGCAGCAGATTTCAATGCAAGACAGCCTATGAGACCACCCATCTCCCATGCTACATTTAGCAAACTGCCTGCTAAGTTTCGTGAAACTGGTTCAGTGTTGGATTTGCCAAAATGTGGATGCATGAAATCTGTCACTAATGAAGAAACATCAGTGGCTGTCCTAGCTTCATTCAGCAAGAGCTCACAGCGTAGCACTCGCCACATGTCACTGGAGAGTGGCATTAGTCGAACATCCCTTCGGCGGATATTAGCAACTCACAAATGGCACCCTTACAAACTCCAGCTACTGCAGCATCTCAACGAGGATGACCCAGATCGGCGCACTGAATTTGCAGAATGGGCAAAACAAAACTTGGAACAGGACCCTCAGTTTACACAGAAGATTTTGTTCAGTGATGAGGCAAACTTTTATGTGAATGGTGAAGTTAACAAACAAAACCACCGCTATTGGTCTGACACTAACCCACATTGGATAGATCCCTCCAAGACTGTTGGAACCAAAAAAATTATGGTATGGTGTGGTATATGGGGTACAAAGATAGTGGGGCCATTCTTCATCAATGGAAACCTCAAGGCCACTGGATATGCGAAATTGCTACATGATGATGTGTTTCCCTCTTTATGCACTGAAGTTGGTACGTTCCCTGAGTTTTTCCAGCAAGATGGTGCACCACCACATTATGGGTGTCAGGTCCGAGCATTCCTAGATGAACAGTTTCCTGGAAAGTGGATTGGTCATCGTGGGCCAGTTGAATGGCCCCCAAGGTCTCCCGATCTGACCCCCTTAGACTTTTATCTTTGGGGTCATCTGAAGGCAATTGTCTATGCTGTGAAGATACAAGATGTGCAGCACCTGAAACTACGGATACTGGAAGCCTGTGCTAGCATTTCTCCTGTGGTGTTGCTATCAGTGTGTGAAGAGTGGGAGAAGAGGGTTCCATTGACAATCCAACACAATGGGCAGCACATTGAACACATTTTATAAGTGGTCAGAAACTTGTAAATAACTCATGAAAGAATAAAGTTACGTTAAAACCAAACACACCATTGTTTTTCTTGTGAAATTCCCAATAAGTTTGATGTGTCACATGACCCTCTTCCTATTGAAAAAACAAAAGTTGGATTCAGAATGGGCGACTTCAAAATGGCCGCCATGGTCACACCCATCTTGAAAAGTTTCCGCCCTCACATATACTAATGTGCCACAAACAGGAAGTTAATATCACCAACCATTCCCATTTTATTAAGGTGTATCCATATAAATGGCCCACCCTGTATAACCATACAATCTCATATACAATCCTTCACCCACGGTTGATCCAGAGGAAATCAAAAAACCCCAGCAAAGCCATGATCCAATTTGCTATAGTGGGGGAAAAAAATACTTCCTGATCCCCCGAGAGGCAATCGGATTAACCCTGGATCAACTTTAACTTTAAATGTTATCACCCAGTTATATTATTTACATTAAGGAAAGAATCCAGGGCTTTTTTAAACCAATCTACTATGCTGGCCAAAACCACCTCTGGGGGGAGTCTGTTCCACATTTTCACAGCTCTAACTGTGAAGAAATCTTTCCGTATTTGGAGATAAAATCTCTTGTCCTCTAGATGTAAAGAGTGCCCCCTTGTCCTCTGTGATGACCTTAAAGTGAATAACTCAACACCAAGTTTACTATATGGACCCCTTATGTATTTGTACATGTTGATCATATCCCCCCTTAATCTCCTCTTCTCAAGAGAGAATAAATTCAGTTCCTCTAATCTTTCCTCATTGCTGAGCTCCTCCATGCCTCTTATTAGTTTGGTTGCCCTTCTCTGCACTTTCTCCAGTTCCCCGATATCCTTTTTGAGAACTGGTGCACAAAGCTGAACTGCATATTCCAGATGAGGTCTTACTAATGATTTGTACAGGGGCAAAATGATGTCTCTAATAAACGTAATATTTTAGTTATAATATAAATTATCCAAATGTCTTTTGTTCTTTCGAGTTTTCGAATTTTCATTCTTATTTTTGGATTTTCAGATTTTCATTTTTTCAAACGTTCGCATATTCATTCCTTCTGATTTTCTGATTTTTCAATTCCGAGTTTTCAAATTTCGGATTTTTGTTCTTTCGAATTTTCATTCTTTTCAAAAAAAATTTTTTTGAAAAAAATTGTTAAGCGGCCTTTCGTAATTAAAATTTTTCCGAATTAACGAATATGTCGAATTATGATGGAAAATATGTTTGGAAGGAAACAAATTGCCCATATCTATAGCCAACTTAACAGCAGAATCTATTGAATTCTGCCAAATTTAATATTGAGTTTGTTTTAGGTTGATAAACACAGCCCCATGTCACTCATCCATGAGAACCTCTGCTCTTGTCTCTCCTGTAGCTGTACTTGGAAATGGCGATCATGCCTTCGGTAATTGGATTTAGCACTGGTTAATCTTCAGTTACATTCTTACACCTCCATTTCCTTAGCTCTCAGTGTGAAGATATTTTGACTTTGCAGCTCTTAATTGTATGTTAGGCTTCTTCTCCGCTGGGAGTCCATACCCAGCCCGGGTCGTGCCCGTAAGGTGTATTTGTGTTCCAGCTGGAATTACATCCAATAGATTCAATTTATTATGGGAAGGGAGCAAAAACAGTGTACATTCCTTCAGTTTAATCCAAACACGATGGAGTTGCTGCCACAAAAGGATATTTGTACCGTTGTGCACTAGAAGAACTGTCATCAATTTTTGTTTAAAATTAAACATATTTTTTGAACCTTCAATTTAAAGGAAAACGATACAAGTTTTAGGTTCAAAGGTCCATGTGATCAGTTTAATGTGAATAATTTATTCAAGTGATCGTGTTTAAAACCCTTGTTTCTGTGAATAGCTTGTAATTATATATGTGTGCAGGGGAAGACATATTTTCTCATTACATATTAGAGCTGCACGATCCTGGATAAAATGAGAATCATGATTTTTTTTTTGCTTAGAATAAAGATCGTGAGTCTGGGCGTAACATCATTTTTTACATTTTTTTGCTGTTTGTTTTTTTAAAATCCACTGAAGTGTATTTTTTCCCCCCAAAAAATTGCTTTTGAAAGACCTCTGCGCAAATACAGTGTGGCATAAAATATTGCAACACCCACCATTTTATTCTCTAGGGCAGTGTTTCTCAAACTTTTTTGTCTTGCGGCGCACCAAAAAGATCTAAACATTTTCGCGGCACACCTGAAAAGATTTAATCCCCTTCTGGCATCATACACTGTGCACACTGCACACACCCATCTAGATCATGGCTTCTGGTTCAAGTATTGGAGCCCACACACATCACTTTTGGACATTCCTTTTCTGTGGAGGTTTGATTTATGCTCCTGTTCCACTCCTTGGGTCCCAGAACCTCAGCTCCCTTGACAGACGCTTTAAAGCGGAGTTCCACCCAAAAGTTAAACTTCCGCTTTAAGGGAAGTTGACCCCCCGACATGCCACAATTGGCATGTCTTTTTTTTGGGGGTGACCAGGGACCCTGTTTTCACAGGGTCCCAGGTCCACTTCCTCCCCTGGAGCCGCAGTTCAGATAAGGAAGTCCACCATCCCCCCCTCCCTCTCGACGATCTTCTGGGACAGGTCACAGGTCCCAGAAGATACGCTGGCCAGTCACAAGGTGCAGCCAAAGCCGGGTGCCCCCACCTGTGATGCCGGCGCCGCGAAGAGGAGGGGGAGAGGAGCGAGGCCTCAGGCGACCGCATCGCTGGAGCGAGGGACAGTGAGTGGCCGATTATTAAAAGTCAGCAGCTACACTTTTTGTAGCTGCTGACTTTTATATGGGTGGAATTCCGCTTTAAGCAGTACTTTTGTTGCAATCTCACCACTTCATATCTAGCTCATATACAGGGTGGGCCATTTATATGGATACACCTTAATAAAATGGGAATGGTTGGTGATATTAACTTCCTGTTTGTGGCACATTAGTATATGTGAGGGGGAAACTTTTCAAGATGGGTGGTAACCATGGCGGCCATTTTGAAGTCTATATACTAATGTGCCACAAACAGGAAGTTAATATCACCAACCATTCCCATTTTATTAAGGTGTATCCATATAAATGCCCCACCCTGTATATTTAATGCATTTCCCCCTGAAGAGTGGAAAAAATACACGAAATATGTAGCATGGGGCTAATTTGTGGCATCTCATCTTCATTAGATGGTTCAACCAGTTTTATATAGACAGATTTTATCCTCATACTCTATTCTTGAGGTGGTCCGTGTCATCTAGGATAGCTGCATTTATCTTACAATGTATTATTTTGATGCAGCGGCCATATATGTATTAGGCTGGGTTCACACTTGTCCGACAAACAGACCGACATTGTGAGCATATGTCGCATGATGTCACCAAATCAATGTTATCCTATGAGAGCCTTCTTAACTGGTCCGACACAAGTCGGTCTGACTTTGAAAAAGGTTCCCGTACTACTTTGGTCTGACTTTAAA
>BLSH010555921.1:832759-851094 GCA_018402905.1 Glandirana rugosa
AAAAGTCTCAAAGATCCCTTTTAATTCTGGAAAGACGGTTTAAGGGGTAAAACCGTTTTAATTAACTTCAGGTCGCCCTGTCTCTTCAATTTCGTCTCAGGAAATTGGTAAATGAATGACCCGTGAAGCTGGGGGGGAAGTACGGGTTCGGCTAAAAGTCGAAAGTCGCGAGAGTGTGAAACTTACTGTTAACGTTTATACGTTGTGACATGGGTATAATGTAAAAATCGTAAAAAAAGTGTGTTTATCTCGAAAGAAAACCACCATAAATTAGTGGTGACCCCAAAAAATAAGAAACGATTTGGTTTTTTACACTTGTAAAAAAATGCTAAAAATGTAATATGGGTACAGTGTTGCATATTTGCAATTGTCATTCAAAGTGTGAGAGCGCTGAAAGCTGAAAATCGGCTTGGGCATGAAGGGGGGGTCGAAGTGCCCAGTAAGTAAATGGTTAAAGGACTCTGCTTTAACTTCTCTGTCCCGCTGGACTTCAATTAATTTTGCCAAAATGGGGAATTTGGCAGAAAGGTCTTAATTTTCCCTAGAAACTCTGAAAATTGAAAACTCCATTTAGCTCATCCTTAATCAGGAGTATAGAGCACAGTAGATGTTATTTACTCTACAGGTGACTTTGAACGCCCCTGACTCCTTTCAAACTCTGGGCTTTTCATTGAAGGAGAACCCCTATAATTGGACTGATACACTTGGAGCCTCAGCATTCCTGAAATCAACACCCCATAACCAATTCAATGGAATCGCGTCTTCTGCTATTATTTTCCTGCAGCGTACGACATCTGGCAGTAACAAAACCCGCAATCCAAAATGTAACCGCTGCATACAGAATATCTGAAAGAAAATTTGTGTTAACATGACGGACCTGACTGGACCAAAACAAACAATCTGTGCGCAAACGGCAACCAAAATTATTAGTGCGTTGAAGAGGAACAGAAAACAAGAAAATATCATGCCCAAGAACCTTAACCTCATCCCGGCACGTAAAGGAAAATTGTCGCTGACCAAAAATATTCCTGTATGGTTTCAATCCATCAGTGGTAACATGGAAATGATAACTCTTTAGGCCGTTTAGCTGAACATAGTGGTAAAACCAAAACATGTGTTGGAGCTGGCAGTGGTACGTCTCTGGAGGTTTATGGGTAAATCTTTGTTGAAGCTGGTTTTTTAACCCTTTTTGACCAGACCAGATTTAGCAGTGGTTAATTCCAAAATAATACAGTATAATGTGTATGTAAAGCCTAACAATGAACTTCCTTTACTGTTTCTGGTCAATGACGTTTGCCTGGAGCCCTGGTGGTGTGTTAACATGACCACAGCATTGGTGATCTTGGCAGAAGTAAACATGGGCAGGCATCGGGTCATCAAGATTAATGAGGATTTACATCATTGGATGCTGTGATTGACGCGGATCTCCATCGGAAAGCGTAAAAAATGTAGTGTTTTTTGTGTGGGTGTTTTATTGTAATTAAAGATTTTTTCCACGAGGATGGGTTTTCTTTTTATTTTTAACTCTTTGTGGGAATGGGTAAGGAGTGGGTAAGGAGTGCAAATGTACTCATGCTATAATATGGGGGAGACTTATAGTGGAATATGAAAGACCCCTTCATAATAAAGGGACACCCAGATATCTGCCTCCGCAGAATGAGGATTTTGTTTTCTCACATGACCCATTGAAAACCCCTGTGATGTGATACTATTTGGAAGTTGAACCCATGAGTTTCCAGAGAATACTATCCGCTTGCTGAGATTCTACGCAACTCCCAGCTGGTGACCTCAGGGCCTTCTGGTGGATGCCATTGGAATCACAAGTGTGATCTATGCTGGTTTTTACCAGTCTCTGGTAGGCGCATACAATTTCGGTGGAGGATTGTCACTTATTGGTGGTTGGCACATGCTTCCTGCTAGTTAGAGTTTCCAGTCACCAGTCACATATCTGTATAATATTCAAGCACTTGGACACTTTTTTATATTATATAATTTATATTATATAATTTATTTACTTCAGCAATAGACACTTTAACAAGTGTCTCTATTTGTATATTTTATCTGTTTACTATAAGCACTAGTCACCTTGATAAGTGCTGTTTATACTCTATATTATTTATTCACCATAAGCACTAGACACTTTGTTAAATGCAGGATTTACGTTTTATTAACCATAGGCACTAGACACCTTGTTAGACAGTGTCTATCACTTGTTTTTTTTCCCACTTATTTGAAGCGCTGCACTATATACTGCAGAGATATGCAATTAGCGGACCTCCAGCTGTTGCAAAACTACAAGTCCCATCATGCCTCTGCCTCTGGGTGTCATGCTTGTGGCTGTCAGAGTCTTGCAATGCCTCATGGGACTTGTAGTTCTGCAACAGCTGGAGGTCCGCTAATTTCATATCCCTGATATACTGTATATATATGTACACTGTATTTAAGGAGGCCTGCCCCCTGACAACCCAGCATGTGGATTGGTCAGGGCTCCTTGTCATACATCAGGAAGTGACGCCTCCTCATCCAGCCCCCTTCAAGAGCTTTCCCAGCTCAAGGGGAGAAATCTCCAAGGAGTGCTCCTTCTCTCCATCTCCAGCCCCACCCCTGAGCCACTCCCAGCCTAGATCAAAACATTCAGGCCTGCACTTACAGTCAGGCCTGACTAGATTTTTCCTCTCCTGCCAAAAATCTACAAAAGTAAAGCACATACACTATGGGGGCGCTACATACATATGAAAAATAAAAGAATATAATCAGCACCAACACAAAATGTAAGATGTAAAATGTGGAAAATAGGATCATGGTGTATAGCAGGGAAACTAAATGGAAGTAACAAGCATGTTCTCCCCCATATTACCCCCACATCTTTCATGGGGCGTCAGATGTGAGCAAAAAGCCCTTGTTCTTCAACATTGGGACAAGGGTACTTTCCAAGGAAGGGTGGGTTTTCTCCTTTGCAAGGTAATCCTCAATTGTTGAAAGGCATGTGGTCTGGTCTGGTAAAGAAGGGGGGAACATGCTCGCTGCTCTCCCTTTTTTGGCAACCTAGGCTGCATGTCTGGATAAGGCGAATAAGTGTCAAAGAGGAATTTTACGGGGATCCCCATGCTGTTATTTACATTTTTATTTTAATGTGTGCTGTCAGTTTTAAAGAACCTTAAGGAATCTTAAGGTCACCTTAAGGAACATGTTTCACTCTGTTCCTGTCCACTTGTCCACTGTCATATTTAAAATCGTCTACGCCCGCACAGCCGCATCATTCATTCACAGAGACCTGTGAATAAATGAACTACAAGTCCCGTCTCCCACTTCAGCAGAAGGACTTGTAGGTCTCAATGGACTATGATTGTGCTTCCCACAGCTTTGTAACTGAAAGCCTTATGTAGGTACAGGCAGAAAGCTGGAGGGAGAGTGTGCAGGAGCCTGACATTGAACCCATGATCCACTAATCGCAGGTGAAATACTTTACTGGTCCCTCTAGGAAAAAAATAATAAATGCAAGTTTAGGCAAAAAAAGTGCATTTATTATCTTTTCCTAAAAGGTAAACTTAGCTTTTATAGGACTACACCGTGCTTATATAACACCGTGTTTGATTTTATACATCCCCCAAGCATGATACTTAATGGATTTGTGTATTATTAATAATGTTGCCCTTTAAGCTGCATTAAAAGACTCTCTCCCCACTTAATGGTATTTTTGAATTTTTGTTTTGCATTGGTAAGTGGCCCTCATGGCAGTGCCCAGCTATCCCTGCCCTTTTTCAACAATAGCTTGCCTATCACTGTTGAAATGGGCTGAAAATAAAAATAGGTTCTGGCTTCCATAGACTTCAAATAAAAATAAAATAAAACTGAGATTTTATGCTGCCACTTTAAACTAGTGAAATATAAAAGAAAAATGATAAAAAAAAAGTTTTGGCTTCCATAGACTTCAATAAAGTTTGCATACTTTGGAGTTTTGGGACTTGATATTGGGTTTACTAAAAGCAATTTGGGCCAAACCCATCCAGAATTGCTTATCTCTAATTATAACTATCACCCGGATATGTGACAAAAAAAACAATGACCACTGATCCTACTTATGCGCCACAGAAAATAAATGAATTATATCACTAAAAATAAGATAAAATAAAACTGAGACTACATGCTGCCGCTTTAAACTAGTGCAATATAACAAAAAATGATAAAAAAATATGTTTTGCCTTTAATAGACCACTTCAATAAGTTTTGCTTACTATGGGGTTTGAGGACTTCACATTGGGTTTACTGAAAGCAATTTGGGCCAAACTCAGCCAGAATCGCTTATCTCTAATTATAAACTGACAAATGAACAACATTAAAAAAAAATATGTTTTAAAATATTTTACATGGCACTGCATGACACCTGAGCCTGTAGGGGTGTTTGTAAATAAAGCCATGTGATCTCCAGAATTGGCTGCCATGATAAGCCTGTGTCCCAACCATTATTAGGAAACCCAGTTCCAATAGTGTTGGAACTAGGAGAATGCACAACTGAGCCTCAACAGTTCCACAATAGAATGTAGAAGAGTGTTAAGCTGGCCATGCATGGACCATAATTTGATCTATGTATGGCCACTGTAGTTGAATAGAAGTCGGTGTTATCTTGGCCTCCAAATTCTCACAATCTTAATCCAATCGAGCATTGGTGGGATGTGCTAAAAAATACAAATCCGATCCATGGATGCCCCACCTCACAACTTACCGCTTCGGGACCTGGAGACCGGGGATTTCGTAGAGCTCCGGGTGGGATGAAATCCCCAGTCCTGGGTCCGGATTATGTGACCTACAGGGACACTGATTATTCAGCTGGGTGGAGGCCTGATAAGAGAGTCAGGATCAGGGTTCTGTGTCACACACTGGAAGATGGCTCCAGAGAGGGAGACAGGCGGTGTCCAGGGGACTAAGGCTGCAGAAGGCAGTCTAGTCAACCGCATCTGCAAGGAGGCAGAGGTGGCCCGCGAACACGCAGCGACTGATCGCTTATTAGCCAGGAGGGCTGAATTCAGTTACTATCCAGGAGGGCTATCTTTCGTTTATCAGCCAGGCCGGCTAGATATCATTTATAAGCCAGGATGGCTGAATATAATTTATGCCAGTAGCAGGAGGCTGAAGTATACAACAGTGTTGGAACCCCCTGCAAGGGAAGACTACTGTTTGACTTTTGAACTCTTTAATAAACATGGGCTGTCATGTCCTCAAACAGAGATCCTGGCTGGCGTGAACTCACTAAAAACGCATCTACCATGAAAGCTGAACACCCCCATGCCACACAGTCTAGTGACCTCCATGCCTCAACGGGTTAGTATTTTTTTTTTAGTAAGTAAGCAATTTAAATTGATAATATTTATCTGAAAATATTTTTAAATGACATGCACATTTATACATTCCTGCTGTTCCATAGTTCAACAATTATGCTTCATTACACATTTGTAAATGCTTCCCTTATACAGTGCCTTGTAAAATATTCATACTCCTTGAAATGTTCCACATTTTGTCATGTTACAACCAAAAACACAAAGTTGCACATAATTGTGAAGTGGAATGAAAATGATAAATGGTTTTCAAAATGTTTTACAAATAAATATCTAAAAAGTGTAGCGTGCATTTGTATTCAGCCCCCTTTACTCTGATACCCCTAACAAAAAATCTAGTGGAACCAATTGCCTTCAGAATTCACCTAGTTGAGTCCACCTGTGTGTAATTTAATCTTAGTATAAATATAGCTGTTCTGTGAAGCCCTCAGAGATTTGTTAGAGAACCTTAGTGATCAAACAGCATCATGACGGCCAAGGAACACATCAGGCAGGTCAGGGATAAAGTTGTGGAGAAGTGTAAAGCAGGGTTAGGTTATAAAAAAATATCCCAAGCTGTTAACATCTCATGGAGCTCTGTTCAATCCATCATCCGAAAATGGAAAGAGTATGGCACAGCTGCAAACCTATGAAGACATGGCCGTCCACCCAAATTAACAGGCCGGGCAAGGAGAGCATTAATCAGAGAAGCAGCCAAGAGGCCCATGGTAACTCTGGAGGAGCTGTGGAGATCCACAACTCAGGTGGGAGAATATGTCCACAGGATGATTATTAGTCTGCACCAGGGCTGGCCCAAGACATTGTGCTGCCTGGGTCCAAGAATGAAATGCTGCTCCCACCCCCCCCAAAAAAATCTCGCCCACCAAAAGGCCCCCACATCCATTATTTTATATCATGATAAATAAAACTAAAACCTAGGTTAAGGGCTATTGCAGTATATAGACAGGCTAGGGTAGTATATAGACAGGCTAGTGTAGAATATAGACAGGCTAGGGTATACAGACAGTCTAGTGAAGTAAATAGACAGGCTAGTGCAGTATATAGACAGGCTAGTGAATTATATAGACAGGCTAGTGCAGTATATAGACAGGCTAGTGTAGTATATAGAAAGGCTAGGGTATATAGACAGACTAGTGCAGTATATAGACAGGCTAGTGAAGTATATAGACAAGCTAGTAAAATATATAGACAGGCTAATGCAGTATATAGACAGACTAGTGCAGTATATAGACAGGCTAGTGTAGTATATAGACAGCTAGTGTAGTATACAGACAGGCTAGTGTAGTATACAGACAGGCTAGGGTATACAGGCAGACTAGTGCAGTATATAGAGGGGCTAGTGAAGTATATAGACAGTCTAGTGAAGTGTATAGACAGGCTAGGGTATACAGACAGTCTAGTGAAGTATATAGACAGGCTAGTGAAGTATAGTGCCAGGCTAGTGAAGTATATAGACTGGCTAGTGGAGTATATAGACATGCTAGTGAAGTATATATACAGATAAGTGCAGGATATAGACAGGCTAGTGCAGTATATAGACAGGCTATTGAAGTATATAAACAGGCTAGTGAAGTATATAGACAGGCTAGGATATATACAGACAGGCTTGTGAAGTATATAGACAGGCTTGTGAAGTATACAGACAGCCTTGTGAAGTATATAGACAGACTAGGGTATACAGACAGGCTTGTGACATATATAGACAGGCTTGTGAAGTATATAGACAGGCTAGTAAAGTATATAGACAGGCTTGTGAAGTATATAGATAGGCTAGTGAAGTATATAGACAGGCTTGTGAAGTATATAAACAGCCTAGTGAAGTATATAGACAGACTAGGGTATACAGACAGGCTTGTGAAGTATATAGACAGACTAGGGTATAAAGACAGGCTTGTGAAGTATATAGACAGTCTTGTGTAGTATATAGACAGGCTTGTGACGTATGTAGACAGGCTTGTGAAGTATGTAGGCAGGCTAGTGAAGTATATAGACAGGCTTGTGAAGTATATAGACAGGCTAGTGAAGTATATAGACAGGCTTGTAAAGTATATAGACAGGCTAGTGAAGTATATAGACAGACTAGGGTATACAGACAGGCTTGTGAAGTATATAGACAGACTTGGGTATACAGACAGGTGTGTGAAGTATATAGACAGACTAGGACATACAGACAGGTGTGTGAAGTATATAGACAGACTAGGGTATACAGACAGGCTTGTGAAGTATATAGACAGGCTAGTGAAGCATATAGACAGGCTAGTGAAGTATATAGACAGGCTTGTGAAGCATATAGACAGGCTAGTGAAGTGTATAGACATGCTTGTGAAGTATATAGACAGGCTTGTGAAGTATATAGACAGGCTAGTGAAGTATATAGACAGGCTAGTGAGGTATTTAGGTAGACTAGGGTATACAGACAGGCTAGTGCAGTATATAGACAGGCTAGTGAACTATATAGACAGGCTTGTGAAGTATATAGACAGACTAGGGTATACAGACAGGCTAGTGCAGTATATAGACAAACTAGTTAAGCATATAGACAGTCTAGTGAAGTATATAGAAAGGCTACTATATATATATTAGACAGGCTTGTGAAGTATATAGACAGGCTAGTGAAGTATATAGACAGTCTAGTGAAGTATATAGACAGGCTTGTGAAGTATATAGACAGGCTTGTGAAGTATACAGACAGGCTTGTGAAGTATATAGACAGACTAGTGAAGTATATAGAGAGACTAGGGTATACAGACCGGCTTGTGTAGTATACAGATAGGCTTGTGTAATATACAGATAGGCTTGTGAAGTATACAGATAGGCTTGTGAAGTATACAGATAGGCTTGTGAGGTATACAGATAGGTTTGTGTAGTATACAGATAGTCTTGTGTAGTATATAGACAGGCTGGTGCAGTATATAGACAGGCTAGTGAAGTATATAGACAGGCTTGTGAAGTATATAGACAGGCTAGTGAAGTATATAGACAGGCTAGGGAAGTATATAGACAGGCTAGTGAGGTATTTAGACAGACTAGGGTATACAGACAGACTAGTGCAGTATATAGACAGGCTAGTGAACTATATAGACAGGCTTGTGAAGTATATAGACAGACTAGGGTATACAGACAGGCTACTGCAGTATATAGACAGGCTAGTGAAGTATATAGACAGTCTAGTGAAGTATATAGAAAGTTTAGGATACATATACTAGACAGGCTTGTGAAGTATATAGACAGGCTAGTGAAGAATATAGACAGGGTTGTGAAGTATATAGACAGGCATGTGAAGTATATAGACAAACTAGTGAAGTATATAGAGAGACTAGGGTATACAGACAGGCTTGTGTAGTATACAGATAGGCTTGTGTAATATACAGATAGGCTTATGAAGTATACAGATAGGCTTGTGAAGTATACAGATAGGCTTGTGAGGTATACATATATGTTTGTGTAATATACAGATAGTCTTGTGTAGTATATAGACAGGCTAGTGCAGTATATAGACAGACTAGTGAATTATATAGACAGACTTGTGAAGTATATAGACAGGTTTGTGAAGTATATAGACAGGTTAGTGAAGTATATAGACAGGCTAGTGAAGTATATAGACAGGCTAGTGAGGTATTTAGACAGACTAGGGTATACAGACAGGCTAGTGCAGTATATAGACAGGCTAGTGAACTATATAGAAAGGCTTGTGAAGTATATAGACAGACTAGGGTATACAGACAGGCTAGTGCGGTATATAGACAGGCTAGCGAAGTATATAGACAGGCTAGTGAAGTATATAGACAGGCTAGTGAAGTATATAGACAGGCTTGTGAAGAATATAGACAGGCTTGTGAAGTATACATACAGGCTTGTGAAGTATATAGACAGGTTTGTGAAGTATATAGACAGACTAGTGAAGTATATAGAGCGACTAGGGTATACAGACAGGCTTGTGTAGTATACAGATAGGCTTGTGTAATATACAGATAGTCTTGTGTAGTATATAGACAGGCTAGTGCAGTATATAGACAGGCTAGTGAAGTATATAGACAGGCTTGTGAAGTATATAGACAGGCTAGTGAAGTATATAGACAGGCTAGTGAGTTATTTAGACAGACTAGGGTATACAGACAGGCTAGTGCAGTATATAGACAGGCTAGTGAACTATATAGACATGCTTTTGAAGTATATAGACAGACTAGGGTATACAGACAGGCTAGTGCAGTATATAGACAGGCTAGTGAAGTATATACACAGTCTAGTGAAGTACATAGAAAGGTTAGAATATATATACTAGATAGGCTTGTGAAGTATATAGACAGGCTAGTGAAGTATATAGGCAGACTAGTGAAGTATATAGACAGGATTGTGAGGTATATAGACAGGCTTGTGAAGTCTATAGACAGACTAGTGAAGTATATAGAGAGACTAGGGTATACAGACATGCTTGTGTAGTGTACAGATAGGCTTGTGCAATATACAGATAGGCTTGTGAAGTATACAGATAGGTTTGTGAAGTATACAGATAGGCTTGTGAAGTATACATATAGGTTTGTGTAGTTTACAGATAGTCTTGTGAAGTATACGGATAGGCTTGTGTAGTATACAGGTAGGCTTGTGTAGTATACAGATAGGCTTGTGTAGTATACAGGTAGGCTTGGGTAGTATACAGATAGGCTTGTGTAGTAAACAGATAGGATTGTGTAGTATACAGATGGGCTTGTGAAGTATACAGATAGGCTTGTGAAGTCACTCACCTGGTGCCATCCCAGCTCAGGACCTTGTGTGAGAAAGTTCCTCCCGGCTCTATGATATGGGCTGAGCCAGGAGGAGACTCGCTCTCACACTGATCTCTGAGCTCTGTTTGTCACTGAAGCATTGGGTGCAGACTCAGTGAGAGGGCGGCGGCTGTGTGGGACAGCGCAGTGTCAGCAGCCCACGACACTCTCACTGAGTCTGCACTAGATGCGGATCATATAGGAAGCGATGGCCCTGCACAGCTGCCCGTCTCAACTAGCTGTCTGGGACCATTGGTCCTACTGGGATCCATGGTAGGGCCTTCCCTGGTCTGCACTCTACAAGTCTGGACTTTATAGAAGAGTGGCAAGAAGAAAGCCATTGTTGAAAGAAAGCCACAAGAAGTCCTGTTTGCAGTTTGTGAGAAGCCATGTGGAGGACACAGCAAACATGTGGAAGAAGGTGCTCTGCTCAGATGAGACCAAAATTCAACTTTTTGGTCTAAAAGCAAAACACTATGTGTGGCAGAAAACTAACACTGCAAATCACCCTGAACACACCATCCCCACTGTGAAACATGGTGGTGGCAGTATCATGTTGTGGAGATGCTTTTCTTCAGCAGGGACAGGGAAGCTGGTCAGAGTTGATGGGAAGATGGATGGAGCCAAATACAGGGCAATCTTAGAAGAAAACCTGTTAGAGTCTGCAAAAGACTTGGGACTGGGGTGGAGAGTTACATTCCACCAGGACAACGACCCTAAACATACAGCCAGAGCTACAATGGAATGATTTAGATCAAAGCATATTCATGTGTTAGAATGGCCCAGTCAAAATCCAGACCTAAATCCAATTAAGAATCTGTGGCAAGACTTGAAAATTATTGTTCTCAGACGCTCTCCATCCAATCTGACAGAGCTTGAGCTATTTTACAAAGAGTAATGGGCAAAAATGTCACTCTCTAGATGTGCAAAGCTGGTAGAGACATCCCTAAAAAGACTTGCTGCTGTAATCAGGGACGGTACTACCACTAGGCGGACTAGGCAGCCGCCTAGGGGGCACTGCCACCTAGGGTGCCCAGCCGCTGTTGATCCTACTCCCCCTCTGTCCACAGAGCCAGCAACTATCAACCAGGCAGCCGGCTCCGGAGTCTCTCCGTACATAGTGTGTGACTGTGTCCGAGGCACAGCGGTGATGGAGGACCTGCTCCCTTGCGCGCCTCTGATCAACACACATGTCAGCAGTCTCAGAGTGTCTGACATGACCATCCTACTACAGTTTTGCCTCTCTCTCTCTGCTCTGCCCAGTTTCCAGCCCATACCCATTCCTAATCCTGGACAGCACAGGATTAGGTCAGTGTAGGGGTCAGTGTAGGGGTCAAGTAGGTCAGTGTATGTGTCAGGTAGGTCAGTGTATGGGTCAGGTAGGTCAGTGTAATGATCAGGTAGGTCAGTGTAAAGGTCAGGTAGGTCAGTGTAGGGATCAGGTAGGTCAGTGTAGGGGTCAGGTAGGTCAGTGTATTGATCAGGTAGGTCAGTGTATGTGTCAGGTAGGTCAGTGTATATGTCAGGTAGGGCAGTGTAATGGTCAGGTAGGTCAGTGTAATGGCCAGGTAGGTCAGTGTAGGGGTCAGGTAGGTCAGTGTATGTGTCAGTAGGTCAGTTTATTGGTCAGGAAGGTCAGTGTATGTGTCAGGTAGGTCAGTGTATGGGTCAGGTAGGTCAGTGTATTTGTCAGGTAGGTCAGTGTATGGGTCAGGTAGGTCTGTGTATTGGTCAGGTAGGTCAGAGTATGGGTCAAGTAGGTCAGTGTATGCAGGGCCATCTTTAAGGCAATGCAAAAGGGGCAGCTGCCCTGGGCCCTGTCATTGTTGTGGGACCCATAGCAGCTGCCTCATACTTGCCAACTACCCTGGTTTAAATTCCCTTGTCCTTTGAAGTTTTAGTTCTGTGCTGTGTCCTGATATATAAGTCTGAAGTACTGCTACTAATACTGCCCAGCTCTGCCCTATTGTTGTGTACAGATGACTCACCTGCAGACACTGTGTTTACATGTAAATAACCGGAATTGATATGTAAATAGCGGATGCATTCATATGTAAATATGTCATATGTAAAAGAGTGGCCGGCGGTATTGATATGTAAATAAAGGCGGCATTCATATTTATATCATGCCCCCTGAGACTTTGTAAAAAATAATATTTGTGTCATTCTCAAAACCTTTGGCCACGGCTGTAGAGAGGATGAGGTACATCAAAAACAGAAATTATTGCAACACCTTTGCTTTGGGGGAATATATAAGGTCCTCTATCCTCCTAATTTCTTCCACTTTATTGACCCACATGGAAATCATTGGTGGGGCAGAATCTTTCCATTTAAGGGGGGGTGCAAGGCTTGCCTGCATTCAGTGAGTGACGAAAGACTGACTTATAGAAAAAGGTATGTCTGAGCTCTGCAGAAGGATGAATGGAATTTTTGAGATAATGTTCTAATTTGATTCTAAAAGGGTCTCAGATTAGGCAATACCATAAAATGTGGCATAAAGTACCTGTGACAGACCCAACCAGGACAGGGGCTTTTTGAGGGGACTGCAGGGTGGCCTCTTGCCTACTGACTATGGGCCCTGGCTTTTGAGGGGCCTCTATTCTTGGGAAGTGTATGCCTGGGGGACCCTTGGAGTGGTCTTGCTTCAGATTCGGGTCCATGTCTCCCAGAAATGCACAGAACCTAGGGAACCTAGGACCTGGAAACAGATTTTGGGCATTCGTGCCCAAACCAGCAATGACTGCTTTAGACTGTGAGGCTCAGAGCTGATGTTAATATAATCAGCTCACAACAACCTAATGCTGGGGTCTCCTGCTATAATCTGTGTCTTTCTCCCATGGTATCATTTCCCCATTGTGTGCCTCCTAGGTGTGAATTCCCATTGTTAACTGAGTCACCTATTGTGTCTGCCAATCCTTTAGAGATTTGGACAGCCCTAGGTCTTCTTACTGGGGAATTAGTGCCAAACGGTCTGGGTGGGCACTGGGTCACCTCGGCTTGTCTAGGTAACTAGTTAGCTTACTGTTTAATTAGATTACTGTTCATGTTCATTATCTTACTGTTTGCATAATGTGATCAAGATCTTACCTGATCATGTGTGCTATATATTCTGTGTGAGTTTACAATAAAGTGAGTTCCAGTTTGCACTTAAGCTAGTGTCGGCTAGTTCTTGGATGCTACATATAATACCTGGCTCCACACTGGAGGAGGCTGTATATTGACGGAGGCACCCAAGAGGGGTGCCAAGCGGTCCTTCACAGTTTTCTCTCCTAAACAGCAAGTATCTGCAACATCAGGGTAGGCAACATGAAGAAGAGAAGGAGTTCTTTATCACCTGGTGAGGATTTTGTAGTGGGTTTTCTGTAGGGAGGTACTCTTTGTGGTCTTTAATGAGAAGAATATGAGCCCTTGACATTGCTTTTCTGTGAAAGCGACTCCAAATTCATGTTCCCATGCAAGAATAACTGGGGCCTTCTGTACCTTAGAGGGATCAATCAAGATTAAGATTCTTATTATACAGGATTTACAGTATATAGTGCCAACAGTTTGCGCAACTCCTTGCAACATGAGAGTAGATAGTACAGTTACAATACAATTCGATACAGGAAGAATCAAAGGATAGCATAGGTTTGTTTAAGAGGACTTCTGTCAGAACAAAGACGTTCAAAATCTAGATTTAGAGAACTCTCAAAGGATGGCATGGAGGCGAGGCAGTGTCAGGGTTGAAGGGCCTTCCATAGGTCAAGGCCAAAAAGACCATGGGGTTGATTTACTAAAGTCAAATCCACTCTGCAACTACAAGTGCACTGCAAATGCACTTGGAAGTGCATTCGCTGTAGATCTGAGGGAAGAACTGAAATGAGGGGAAGCTCTGCTGATTTTATCATCCAATCATGTGCAAGCCAAAATTCTGTTTTTTATTTTCCTTGCATGCCCCCCTCAGATCTACAGTGACTTCACTTCTAAGTGCACTTGTAGAGCAGAGCGGATTTGTAAATTTAGTAAATAACCCCCCATGTGTTGATAATATTTATAAATTGGCCAACACTTGTGGGTGAGCAGCAAGAAAAACTGTTGAGCCGCATTTTTACTTCCCCAAATGCACAAAACCCCCCTTTAAGCTGTGCAAAACCTTTGCACAAAGCAGGTAAGTATATTGTCTGTTATTTAACAAAAATAAAAAATAAGCCTTCAGAATCACTTTAAATGATAGTTTAGTAATTGGCTTAACACATATTGCCCCACACCACCCAATTACATTCAGATTTTCACTTCTCAGATGTCACTTTCCAGAGCAGGTAGGGATCTGATTCACAGCCAGACAATATAAGAAAAACACCAATAAATATAGACCGCAGAGAGATTATAAAAACATACCGGCAATGTTTCAGCCTTGGAATGTGTGATGATACAGCTTAGTTTCCTGTTCATGGCAGACTGACAATATCCTAATAATGAAACACATATCTCTGACAAGGATTTATTACATAACATTACTGACTAGAATAAAAGCACAGGTGTTATTACTATACATTCCCACTCACATAACAGATTAGGAGATAGATAGATAGATAGATAGATAGATAGATAGATAGATAGATAGATAACCAAAAGTATTGGGACACCTGCCTTTACATGCAGATGAATTTTACTGGCATCCCAGTCTTAGTCTGTAGAGTTCAATATTGAGTTGGCCCACCCTTTGCAGCTATAACAGCTTCAACTCTTCTGGGAAGGCCATGCACAAGGTTTAGGAGTGTCTATGGGAATGTTTGACCATTCTTCCAGAAACACATTTGTGATCTCATCCTATCAGGTTGAGGTCAGGACTCTGTGCAGGCCAGTAAAGTTCCTCCACCCCAAAATTGCTCATCCATGTCTTTATGAACCTTGCTTATCATGTTGTCATGTTGACACAGTCAGAGGACATCCCCAAACTGTTCCCACAAAGTTGGGAGCATGAAATTGTCCAAAATGTCTTGGTATGCTGACTCTTGGAGGAACTTGACTGGCCTGCACAGAGTCCTGACCTCAACCTGATAGAACACCTTTGGCATGAATTAGAGTGGAGACTGTGAGCCAGGCCTTCTCGTCCAACATCAGTGCCTAACCTCACAAATGTGCTTCTGGAAGAATGGTCAAACATTCCCATAGACACACTCCTAAACCTTGTAGACAACCTTCCCAGAAGAGTTGAAGCTGTTATAGCTGCAAAGGGTGGGCCAACTCAATATTGAACTCTACAGACTAAGACTGGGATGCCAGTAAAATTCATCTGCATGTAAAGGCAGGTGTCACAATACTTTTGGTAATATAGTGTATATAGATATTTGACTAGATAGATAGATAGATAGATAGATAGATAGATAGATAGATAGATAGACAGATGGATGAACAACAGGCATACATAATGCTGGCCGTACACGGTTAGAAAATCGTTTGTCAAAAACGTTTGGAATTTTAAAAATCTGTTGAACGTGCATGCGATAACGGCATCATTGTATCAATAGATATCGCCCAATTATCGACATATTGACGATCAATAACAACATAAACAGTAAATTTTTCCTCAATCGATTATACAATCCGCAGAAATGATGTAAGAAATTTTTTACATTTTGTAATCCTCCCAACGAAATATGTAAACTGACCTCATTTACAGACAGAAGTTCATCCCTTTGATCTAAAAGAACCAAATGATACAATGTTTCTTTTTATCTCCCAGCACTGAGAAATTTTGTGATAAACTTTGCTGGCTGCCTTTGTTATTGACAGCTCTGAGCAGAGAACGGCTCTGCACTTGTTACATGAATCGTGGAAATGCCGGATTAAGATTGCATGGGGCGTTAAATCAAGATCGCGATTTTTTAACAATTAATCGTGAAGCTTTACTGTACATAGACAAAGACAGGTAGATATATTGAGAGATAGATAGACAGAGAAAGATATATAGAGATCGTATGGATAGTTAGATAGACAAATACATGCAATGATGATGATAATATACAGAAACCAAGGAGTGGAATTATTCTACATTAGTTGGCTCCTCTTCCAGTATTGGGTGGGATTATTCCATCATGTTAAACGCTCAGTCTATCATGTTTAGGACCATGTTACAGATAACATTCTCCTATTCCCTTTATGCCACATTGTTACAAATGTTACATTTCTCCCCAAACACCTGTTAGAGCCATCAGAGGAGAGTGCGTCGTTAGCGAAACGTTTTATTGTACAGGTATTTCCTCCTGTGGTTGTGATGGTAATCCATTCAGTCGTCACCGCCGCGGCATCTGTTGTTTTACAGGTTTTGGAGTTTGCTGAAGGGGGACTGCTGTGTTTTCATACTCAGACACAATCAGAGAGCTCTAACCACGGTTTATTCATCATGGAAAGGTTTCATCACCGCACCGGCAGACGTCTGGTAGGCCAGGTTCCATGGCGGTGTGCGGAATGACTTAACCCCTGGCAGGACTGTAGAACCAATCGCTAAACTGAAAGAAGCAGAGAGCAACAGGAGTTCTAAGTAATGTTACTCCATATTTTATAAGGCATGATATATATATCTGAAAATTCTTTGGGAATGGCCCACAAATTGCGGCTAATAGGATCAGTGACTGTGCCAATTAAACAGCAGTCAAAGCAGTGGATTGGCTCTGCAGGGGAGGAGAGAAGCGGGCGAAGGCAGGGGTGTGCTTCTTACTTCTTCAGCTCCTCCCGCCACAAAGAGGCTGGGTGCGGCCAGAGGGAGACAGGGACCCTTGCTTACAGCTGGAGACCTGGACTAAAGGCTAGGGGAGGCAGGAGACAAACTTGGCTCCAGTTAGACCAGTTTGGGAGGCAGGTTTTAGACGCTTTACAAGTGCTATTACTGGCGCTAAAATGCCCGAAAACTGCCCCAGTGTGAAAGGGGTCTTATTGTCCTTGCTAAGGATGGGCTCAGGTGTGTTCGCAAGTGCACGTGCCCGAGCCCACCAGGAAGTGAACACGGCGCTGCGCTAATCACAGGCAGGGAGACATTCCCCGAAGTACAGCTGCAGCGATCGGGGAAATGTCTCCCTGCCTGTGATTAGCGCAGTGCCGGGTTCACTTCCTGGCGGGCTCGGGCATATGTACTTGCGAACACACCTGAGCCCATCCTTAGTCCTTGCATATTTTACATATGTATTGTCACCATTGGCAGTTTACTGTCAATGCATTGTAATAATTGTCAGTTTATTATCTATGTATTGTCATTACTCCCTCTTTGTTGTCCATGTATTGTCACAAATGCACATTTGTTGCTCGCGTATCATTACGGTTACCAATCTGTTGCCCGTGAATTGCTCTTTTCTTGCCTACATATTGCCATGACTGCCCGTTTGCTGCTTACATATTTTCTCACACGCCCATTTTTCTGCTCACATATTGTCGCAATTGCCAATCTGTTGCCCATAAATTGCCACTATTGCCCAATTATTGCCAATGTATGGTAATAAATGCCTGCTTTCTGTTTAGATATTGTCACACATACC
The DNA here is from genome assembly GCA_018402905.1 of Glandirana rugosa. NCBI lineage: Eukaryota > Metazoa > Chordata > Amphibia > Anura > Ranidae > Glandirana > Glandirana rugosa. The sequence continues at coordinate 850,367 of BLSH010555921.1, forward strand.
CATTTTCTGCTCACATATCATTACAGCTACCAATGTGTTGCTAACAAATTTTCTTAATTAATAAAATAAATAAAAAATGTTACCCGTTTTTTGTCCATTTATTGCCACAAATGCCCCTTTTGCTGCCCACATATTGTCATACATGATCAATTTCTGCTCTGCTGTTGTCACAATTGCCAGCTTGTTGAATGAACGCGGGTATCAGATCCCTGCCCTCCTCACTAACTCGTGGAGGACCGGCTAATCTCACACCACGCCGTCACTAACGTAACAATGCCACTCTCAGCTGCATCCAGCACAAAGATTTTCCAGCTTGCGGGACCACAATCTAGGTGTCAGCAGCCTTAGAGCGATTGTCACTGGGCTAATTTATGCAATTAACCCTTTCTCTGCCACCACTGACCTTTGATCCGGAGTGTCTGGTCTCCAACAATTAGCAATACCAATTATGTATTTTAACCACCTCCCACCCGGCCACTGTACATATACGGCCGGGTGGGAGCTTCCCCGTTCTGACAGGACGTATATATACGTCCTGCAGAACGGGTACTCGCAGCGCGGGCATGCACCGCGCTGCTGCTGGATCCTGTGATCATTATGATCACAGGATCCAGCTGAGCGGAGATCGGGATACGGGCGCAGTGACTGGCCCTCCCGATCATGTGACGGCTGTGTCCAATCACAGCCGTCACATTGTAAACAGAGACGAGCGTCTCTGTGACAGTTCT
>BLSH010555921.1:861154-873776 GCA_018402905.1 Glandirana rugosa
TTTTAGTTACTAAGAGATACCTCTACCAAGTGTAGAGGTGAGGTTTTTGCGGACTTCGGTTTCCGGACTTCGAGTTTTTTCAAGACCTCCATAAAAACATCGAGCTAAACCCGTAAAAAGATGAAAAATGTAACCACTGGAAAACTGGACATGTTTTAGCGTCTTTTTTTTTCGCCTTTTTTAACGACATTTTTGGCACACTGAAAGACGGACTTTTACGATGCGGGTCCAGACTTAGGTCGGTCCGGTGGGCGGGTTACATAGTGTAGTCATTATCGGGTGATTCGTTACCGGAGTGTCGAGTCAAGAAGGGACGTACTGAATGTCTTATATAATGTACAGTGTAGTATGACTGAGTAATTGTCATTCAAATTGTGAGAGCACTGAAAGCTGAAAATTGGTCTGGTTAGGAAGGGGGTTTAAGTGCCCAGTTGTCAAGTGGTTAAAATATAATATATTCTGTAAGTCATGCAGGGAAGAACTGAGCTGTGAGGCCATTGCTTAGTGGGCTATTACTGATGTGATACATTGGGCGGGTGGCCTGGCTGGATTCAGACCTGGGCGTAGCATTTTCAGGCAGAAAGTCACACGGTTTTTACAGCAATTTTTTCCGCTTTTTTTTTCTGCGATTTTGTACAGGTCAAAAGGTCACCAATGTAAAAAGTAGAAAAATGCCCAAATCGAGCTACAAAAATACCTCCAGAACTTTTTTGAGCTTCAGGCCTTTGGCTTCAGGCGTTTTTGGAGTGGAGATGTGAACCATCTCCATAGAGAATCATTGATTTTTTTCCCCTCCAGCGCTTTGTAGCTTCAGGTTTCAAGCTACAAAATGCTCAGGTGTGAATGGGGCCTTAGTGGAGATACTTCACCATTCAGACATTTGCCAGAGCAGGACCCAAAGTCAGTGACAGATGGAGGCCGTTATCTGCATTCTATTTAGACTTGTGCTCACATCCTTTCACAGGGGGAAGTAAATTGACTGCCCTACCAATAAAAATTACGCTTTATAGTCCTAACATCAAGAAAACGAAGAAGTGTGGAGAAAGTCAGGGCACCATAATTATAGTGCCCAGTAAATCAATATTTTGCCAAAAAGGATGTTTAAAAAATGCGCTGCGTTTCAGGGGCTCAATACTTTGATACTTCATCAGTAAATGGGGAGAAAACTGGACAACAAATTGTAAAATAAGGGATAGGATTTATCTCACTCAGGTCACCAGTCAGACCAGGATAAATCCTCTACTTTATGTTACAATTTGTCGTCTAATGTTTTCTCTATTTACTCAGCTTCCAAGCCCTGATGAAGGGAGGGTATAGAGTTCCCGAAAGGTGTTAGATTTTTTTAGTGACCTCTTGTCTTGTGAAATAAAGAATTACTGGACTTACAGTAGAATTGGGATGCTCTCACTCTCAACACATTTCTTAGACTTCTCCGGGGACCTGCAAGGATACCCCAAATAACAGAAAGCTCCTTGCAAATTAAGATCTAACGTTAAGACTTTATGTTTTGGGTTCAGTACTCTGTTGATACACGTAGGGTCCAATCTGGCTGGAAAACCAACCAGCCCATTCATGGTGGGGACAGATTTTTGATGGCTAAATAAAGTGCAACCTGCTCAATGTGCCATGGTACAATGGCAGGAGGGAATACCGTTAGCCACCCAATAAACAATCACAGACCTTATGTGAATAGTTTATGTGTTAGTTCATGCAAATAAGTGGGCAACTCTAGAGCAGTGGTGGTCAACTTTCTTGATATGGGGGGATTTATGTGCGGCTCTTGACATTACCAAAGGGCCACAAATCAAATTCAGTGAATAGTCAGTGTCAGAGACAGCAGACACACAAAAGATCATTATCAAAGACTATGGTGTTGATACAATAGAGAGGGTCAGAGACTGTGGACATAATGCAGGAAATGGTTTAAAGACTGCAGATATAATACAAGAGAAGGTAAGAGACTGCAGACATGATACAAGAGATGGTCAGAGACTGCAGACATGATACAAGAGATGGTCAGAGACTGCAGACATGATACAAGAGATGGTCAGAGACTGTGAACATGCTGCAGGAGACTGTCAGAAACTTTGAAAATGCTAAAGGGTTGCTGGAGATTGGGGACATGCCTCAGGAGATAGTAATAGACTGGGGACAGATAGGCTGCTTGAAATCACTGCCTTAACAGGGTAGTAGGGAAACACAGATTAGTGTCTCCATGGGCCCTGAGGGCCACGAAAAAGTGCCTAAAGGCCACCTACAACCCCTCTGGGCCTCAGGTTGGACACCAGGGTTCTGGATCATATAGAGCCGCACATAAAAATCAGTGCATATTCAGTGTCAGAGACAGCAAACACAAGAGGATTTAGTTAAAGACTATGGTCATGATACAATAGATGGTCAGAGACTGTAGAAATAATACAGAAAATGGTCAAAGACTGTGGACAGGATACAAGAGATGGTTAGGGACTTCAGAGGTGATACAAACGATGGTCAGAGGCTGTGGATATAATTAAAGAGTTGGTCAAAGACTATACACATGATACAAGGGATGGCTAGAGACTGCAGACATGATACAAGAGATAGTCAGAGACTTCAGACATACTACAGGAGATGGTCAGAGACTGCATACATGATACAATAGATGGTCAGAGACTGCAAACATGATACAGGAGAAGTTCAGAGACGGCAGACATGATGCAAGAGATGGTCACAGACTGCAGACATTATACAACAGATGGTCAGAGACTGCAGATATAGTATAAGAGATGTTCAGAGACTGCAGGCATGATACAAGAGATGGTAAGAGACTGCAGACACGATACAAGAGATGGTCAGAGACTGCAGACACGATACAAGAGATGGTCAGAGACTACAGACATGATACAAAATATGGTCAGAGACTGCAGACATGATACAAGAGATGGTCAGAGACTTCAGACATGATACAAGAGATGGTAAGAGACTGCAGACATGATATAAGAGATGGTCAGAGACTGCAGATATTATACAAGAGATGGTCAGAGACTGCAGATATAGTAAAAGAGATGGTCAGAGACTGTAGACATGATACAAGAGATGGTCAGAGACTGCAGACACGATACAAGAGATGGTCAGAGACTGCAGACATGATACAAGAGATGGTAAGAGACTGCAGACATGATATAAGAGATGGTCAGAGACTGCAGACATGATACAAGAGATGGGCAGAGACTGCAGACACGATACAAGAGATGGGCAGAGACTGCAGCAGACATGATACAAGAGATGGCCAGAGACTGCAGACATAATACAAGAGATGGCCAGAGATGCAGACATGATACAAGAAATGGTCAGAGACTGCAGATATGATACAAGAGATGGTCAGAGACTGCAGACATGATGCAAGAGATGGTCAGAGACTGCAGACATTATACAAGGGACTGTCAGCGACGATGAACATGCTATAGGGGTTATTGGAGTCAGGAGACAGTCATAGACTGGAGACATATTATATGAGACCGCTAGAAATCACTTCTGTAATAGGGCAATAGAGAAACACAATAATATAAAATATAGTGTAGAAAAAATATATAATAAAAAATGATTGAAAAAAAAAAAGAGATGGTCAGAGACTGCAGACATGATACAAGAGATGGTCAGAGACTGCAGACATGATACAAGAGATGGTCAGAGACTGCAGACATAATACAAGGGATGGTCAGAGACTGCAGACATGATACAAGAGATGGTCAGAGACTGCAGACATGATACAATGAAAATGCATGAGATGTGGATAAGATCAATGTATATGGCCTGCAAATTAATATTACAAAAATGTATATCAAATTCCCCACCAACAATAACACAATGGACTGAAGCTATTAACCTTAATCTTAACCAGGTAAAATTGGCATATAGACATAGGAGAAGCCCTAAAAAGTTCCCAAAAAAAATGGTTTTGGTGGCTAGCATCTAATTTAGACACTTAGCTGAGATATTAGGTGAACAAGTAGAAGGAAAAAAGGTTAAATGTGAATGCATTTGCTTAGGGGTAAAGGAGGGAGACTGTCAGCGGCGATGAACATGCTATAGGGGTTATTGGAGTCAGGAGACAGTCATAGACTGGAGAAATATTATATGAGACCGCTAGAAATCACTTCTGTAATAGGGCAATAGAAAAACACAATAAAAGAAAATATAGTGTAGACCATCTGCAGACTTATTTCATATCAAAAATAAATATACCATTCAAACAAAAAAAAAAAATAAAAAACACAAATATATATCGGAATTGTTTTGTATTGTATTGTATGAATTGCATATTTATCTTGACATGAAATATGTCTGCACAGTAAGGAAGCTCTATAGTCTACACTATATTTTATTGATTTCATTTCTGTGGTTTAGTAACTACACAGAGGTGTTTTAGCTGCTTCATTTATATTAATATTTAAACACAAAATGACTAAAAAAAAATTTTTTAGCATAGGTGCTCCTAATTGGATACTCCAGATCTAAAAGGATACACACATCCAGTTAGAGTTTACATCTAGTCTAAATATAACTTACATAGCATTTGACTCAATTTAAAGAGCAACAATGCCTCTCCAGTGCAATCCACCACTTTTCAGTCAGCAGTCTTTTCTGAAATATGTTACATAACTTGGAGATCTGTGATGTCATGAGTCATACTTGGAAAACAAAGTTATGAATGATGCCACATGACTCAGTATGAAAGTGTTTATAATGGAATTCATATCTGTCGCTGAAAGCAAATAAAGTAAAAAATACCAAGGGAGGGCAAAGCGCAGTTACCCATAACAAAAAAAAATGGCTTTGTTATGGCTAACTACGCTTTAATTTTACAGCTTTGGATAGAATGGTGAAAGAGTAAAACCGTTCTTGGGTTCCCCGCTGGGGAGAAGTAAACTTTCTCATTGTAGTCCCTGGAATAGAAAGAAAGGTATACACTATAAAGGAACACAGACAACAGTAAAATAATGTTTGTTCCTGGGAATGATTTGAATTACTGTTTAAGTGTATGACTTTATCAATGAGTTTATCTTATTTGCATGGATAGCAAGACTAAAAGTGGAACAACTTGCCTATAAAAGACAGGTTTCAGTGTATTGCCATAATGTTCTGCAGGGGGTAGCATGCCCAAGCCCTTATCTCCTAGCATGGTAGAAAATCTTGTAACTAAAGTTGGAACTGTGCCATTTCTATATAAAAAGGCAATGACATCTCCAATATATACTGTACATTTGTTTAGGGATGAGTAGAGTGATTGATTTTGATGCAGAATTATTGTTTTCACTGATAGACAAAGTGGAAATTATCAGTTTTGCTCATTAAGTCGCTTAGGAATAATTTGTTTTCACTGCTACTCTTTTTGGGATTGGGTGTATTTTGGGTAGTTTAGTTACTTTGATGTTCTTTGAATTTCTGTTTTTACCTATCTTTTTGTGTATTAAAATGTTATATGTGTACTGTTGCTTTGTGTTTTCCTTCTGTTAAAAAAATGGTAAAATCATGTGTATATATATATATATAACAAAATGATAATTACAGCCCTGATTTAATAGTATAATTTTGGCAGAATTTCACCCTAAAAATTCTCAGTTTTACTTTCTAATCACAATCAAAATCAAGTTCTGCCCGTCTGAGTTTTTACTGCCTTGGAGACATCTACATTCTCTACCAGGACCTTGTGTGGTTCCTCTCACACATTACACAAAATGAACTCTGATATTTATAGTTTTCTTTGTTGAAAGGGTAAGGTTTTTATTTTCTTACATGAAAAAGAGAAGTCTTAAAAATGTCCCAGATTGTTGGCTTGGAAGGCTTTTTCTATGGGAACACGGGTATCAGAAACTCTCTGTACATTTATTGCTCAACGTATCTCAAAGCAAGATAAATAAATATACTATTATTCTTTCACAATCAAGATGGAGAGCTGCGTGCCTCAGCAGTGACTACTCTGAAAAAGTCAGATAAGCTTAGCCACTTCATTCTTTAGAGGAGTTCACCATGAAGAAGAGTAATAGCAACCAAATGTGCTATATTTTGCATATGTTGGCCTTCAGGGCACAGACTTCAATCTGTCAAGATGTGTAAAAAATTTGACAATTGTGACTTAAATGTCACCAGTAAGACTGTGTTTTAATCTAGGAGATGTCACGAGATACATGAGATTCCAAGTACAGACCAACCATGTGATATGATCCACGATTGCATCATCGGCACCACTAAAGGACTAGGTGAAAAAGCTCGGAGGTACAAGCTTGTTTATTTTATCTTGCTGCCAATCGGGTCCACTCACAACATAGACTTACCTGAATGAGTCTGAAGGTGATATATTCCAACTTACCTGTTGCTAAATCATATAGACTGATATAGATTTTCAATTCCACAGTAGCCAGCAAGAAACATGCAGTGCTTGGCTTTCCTTTTGGATGTTATGCTGTACATAATATGTGCATGAAAGTTAGCAGAAGGCATGTGCGGAGTATCTCTCTATGAGCCAACTGCTACTGAGCTGCTATTGAGGTGCTTCTCTCAAGGCTATCTCTTGTACCACCGTTCTGATTGTCAGTGCAGGTGCTTCTCTTGATTCATCCATGTGTACTTCATAGTCCATGTATGCAAAAAAGGAGGCCACATGTCAATCTTTCATTCTGTATCGACACATTATCAGTTAAGTGACTATTTACTACCCATCAATTTCAGAATAATTCTTTCAACAGCCTCTGAAGAACTTCTCCTTTACCCAGCCAATGGAGCTTTTTCTTCCCTCCATGGTGGACCAAAAACTGTAAGCATCCTTTTCAGGAAAGCATGTTTTTGGGACAGCCAGATAACCAACTGTAGCCTGAAAGATGCATCTTGCACAGTAGCTGCCAAATGATACATTTGTAGAAAGAAAGGTGCAGCGCAAATAAAGTCTAAAATTTAATTTTATAAAGTGCAACATGCAAAATGATTGAGAGGCACTAAAAGACCCAGCAGCCCCGAAGTGAGTTTGAGATGATCGGTGAGTGCACAAGGAAAAAAACAACAGGCACTCATGCTATTCCCTTCACCATAGTACAACCTGCTTCGCTCACCCCTCTTAGTTGACCCTTGAGCTAACAGGTAGTCATCAGCACATATACCCTTTAGCCAGGGAAAAGCATTGACCATAACAACAGCCTCGTATCCACTACGATTTATCCACATGGATGTTAAATCCAAAAGGTGTCCCAGTGAAATAAAATAGAAACAGATCTAAGTGCTCTCTGTCTTTTAAAAATCACTTTCTTTATTAAGTAAATCTACTGGCATAGGTCCGATCAAAGAACACAGTTTCTTCTAAAAATTCCCGGCGATACACTCATCAATCAGAGGGTTGCACAGTGATAGTGTCACGTACCTGGTGGACAAATCTGACTTATGCAGTGGGTAACCTCCCTTACTACCCTGGCTCGGGTACCCCTGGTAGAGTAGACAGGTGGCTCGGGAGTGCAGGATGGCACGAGGGTCGGACTGGGTCACTGGTGTTGGTAGAAGTCCATTGGTGCACTCGTGCACGAGAAGCGTGGTCGTACAGGCCGGGTCGTGAAGCGGGCTGGCGGTGCAGTACAAGAGGAGCAGGCAGAAGGATGGTCAGGTACAGGCAGGGTCGTCAACAGGCAGGCAGCAGAAGTACAGGAGGGCTAGGCAGAAGAGTGGTCATAGGCAATCCAGAGGTCGGTGCAGGCAGAGATCAGCAGAGTCAGGCAGGCCAGGTCGCAGGAACAGAGAATCAGAGTACAGGTCACTCAGAAACACACACCAAATGCTGTCGATCAGACAGCACTTGCTGCAGGGTGTGTTTAGTTGAAATAGAGCCATTTGGCGCCGTTTCCGACGCGTGCGCGCACGGACGGGCATGAACATGCGTGAACGCCCTCGAATGTGCAAATAGTGCTAAAAAAGCACAAAAAGGTGCAAACAGTCTTTTTAGGCACCTGTCTTCTTCTAACAGATAGGTGACGTCAAAGCGCAGCTAGCCCTCCAGGAAGGAAGGAACATAGAAGAAGGAACTGCTGTACACTGAAGTACGAAAATTAAGTCCTTTATTTTTGTGCATAAAATCAAAAGTCGCACATCACAGGAAAGCAGCTATACAGCAGGTAGACACGTTTCACACAGTGAAGATGTGCTTATTCATTAAGGACTTTGTTTTCATACCTCAGTGTGTATCCGTTCCTTCTTCTATTTGACTTATACAGCTGGCTAGCCGTGGCTTGCACCTGTAGGAAGAATCCTTCATCCAATGGACATGGAATCACCCACCTGAGCGGTGTCTTTCTTTCCCAGGAAGGAAGGAAGGCAGGACGAAAGGATGGAAGTAAGAAACTAAGAGGAGGAGGAGAAAAGGCTTTCTTTTCTTTTAATTTTGAAATATTCATTTTTATTAAAAAAAACAACCACCTTGTTAGAAATGAACTGGTAAGGGGCCCTTTGGACTCTTCACTTGTTTTTAACATGATCCTGGAGCCTTGTCAGGGAGGGAGGAGACAATGGGGATACCTTATTATAGGGCGCATATTGCTAGGAGGAGAATTATTTTGGATGCACAGCTTGTGCTTGTGCCCAGTGCAGTGGGACTCATCATTCGCTGGGTGGCCAGTCAACCCAGATAGGGAGTGAATAGTGCAAAATGACCAAGGCGTCTGTGAAATGGTGAGCTATATACCTGGAGAAGAGGCACAGTGCTAAAGCCAGTGGTTTATTTCCCAAGAACATTGTTTCTCAACCAGTGTGCCATCTGGGCTACTGCGGCGTGACACAAGCAAAGGACTCAGTTTGCCCTGGATCAGCATCGTGAGTTGCCATTGTGCGGGTGGACCAGTTGTCAGAACCATAACAGTCAATGCACTTTAGGGTCAAGACGCACAGGGATGATTTACTAAAATTGGAGAGTGCAAAATCTGGTGCAGCTGTGCATTGTAGCCAATCAACAGATTGTTCAATTAAGCTTTGACAAAAAAAAAAACCTGGAAGCTGATTGGTTTCTATGCAGAGCTGCACCAGATTTTGCTCTCTCCCGTTTTAATAAATCAATCCTACAATGTAATTTGTGCTATGGTGATGTCAGCCGGCTCGTCTGCACCATGGCTATACATGGCTCTGATCCAGGGCAGAGAACATGCAGGGCCTCCCCCAACATTTAAGAGAACACAGAAGCCCACCTCCCCCAGACCTCCTTCATCTCCCACCCTCTGCCATGCTGGTGGTGCCAAAAAGTAGGGATGTGACGTGATGATGGGACAGTGTGGTCAGGTGGCTCAGTGATGGCGGGACTGTGTTATTGGGGTTCCGTGATGGGAGGAAGCCTGTGTGACGGGGGGGGGGGGCTCTGTTATGGGCAGACTCTGATGTGATCCTGACATTGAAGGGTGGACTCTGATAAGAGATTTCTGACATCATAGGGGCCGCTGACATTAGGGGGGCTCTAATGTGAAGCGGGTACCTCTGATGTAATGAGAGAATCTCTCATATGAAGAGAGATTCTGATGTGAGGGGGTGTTTCTGATGTGATTAGGGAAACCTCTGATGTGACGAAGGAACCTCTGGTGTGAAGGGGGGCTTCTGATATGAAGTAAGTTTCATTGAGTTTCTCATTGAGTGCATTGTCTCAGGTTTCCCATTGATAAGTAACATTTATGTTTTTTTTACATTTCAAACTGGGAATCCTCAAGATTTTGCATACTTTTAAAGGGTGCTGCAACTTAAAAAAGGTTGACAAAGGCTGGTAAAAATACTTGCTAATTTAAATTCAGAATTTATTAGCTCTTGTTCCTTTCTCCGTGTCCCATACAACACAGGAAAGAAGTACAGCGTGGTTCCCAGTGTGGGTGCGATTTCCAGTGAGGATGACATGTCCTTAGGATTCATGGCACCCGTCCATTGGTCCTGCATTTCACTGTGTGGGTGGTTGCAGCCGCAGGAATTTGTGCGGGTCCCGCAGCGGTACCACTCTCAGGAGCCGCTTGAATAATGTTGGTTCTTTACTCTGCCTCTTCAACCTCAATAACAGGCCCAGCCCCACTGGCACACCTGGCGGTAGTGTAGTGCAAATATCACAGCAATAGACACAAATGATGGTGAAATCAGAACGGGCCGGGTACTGAGGTTGAGCAGGCCTGCTGGGACTGTGGTGCTAGGGTGAGGGAGAGAGGGGATTGACAGAGAAGGATAACATCATCTTCTGTCTGGACTCATATAGCCCAATTTGGGTGGGTTGTCAGATGCCTTGCTGAATCTAACAGTGCATTTTCTGAACTTACTATTTTTAAAGTGGTTACCTCTGCTTTTGAGTCCATTTCAAATAAAGGGTTGTTCCAATAGCACCCAAAGTTGATCTCCTAATTTGTTTTCTCTGGAATAAAAAGACAGGCAGGTGCGCCTCTAAGTGTAAACCGTCATCCCAGAGGCAGCTGAGACACTTGAACATAGCCTGCAGTGGCAGCTGAGTTACCTGGACATAGCCTGCAGTGGCAGCTGAGTTACCTGGACATAGCCTGCAGTGGCTTATACTGCCATGCGACTTTTACTGCAATGTTTGTAAGTACAACTTACTACTGTTTTTAATAAAATACTTTTACGGTTTACACTTAGAGGCGCACCTTCCTGTCTTTTTATTCCAGAGAAAACACATTAGGAGATCAACCTTGGGTGCTATTGGAGGACCCCTTTAATTGAAATGGACCCAAAAGCAAAGGTAACCACTTTAAAAAATAGTAAGTTCAGAAAATGCACTGTTAGATTCAGCAAGGCATCTGACAACTCACCCAAATTGGGCTATATGAGTCCAGGCAGAAGATGATGTTATCCTTCTCTGTCAATCCCCTCTCTCCCTCACCCTAGCACCACAGTCCCAGCAGACCTGCTCAACCTCAGTACCCGGCCCAGCGTATTGAACCAACCCCCGGTGTAGATCCACTTATGGATAGCTAGTGTCCTGAACACTGATAGGGTCCTGGAGTTACTTTACGATGGTGCACTTGTTGATCTTCTATAATAAAGTGAACTCAGTAGATCCAAAAATGCTTGACCAGCAACTAGTATTGTATTCCGATGGGAATGTGAATAAGTGGTTTCACTGTCAGGCAGAGTATAGCAGCAGCACAGTTTTGCATAACTTAGCAAGGCAGAATAACAAAGAGTTCTGGCTTAAAGAGTGTTTTGGTTGACAGCCCCCTCACCAACTCCTATGTCCCAGAGGCCACAGGGAGAAACTGCAGCACCGGCCCTTACAAGTGCCTGATTGACACTGACTCACAGGAACATGCACGCTGATCGGGATGCCTGGGGATGTCCTCGGGGTTCCCCTTTAGGTCCAGGTGCCCACCACTGTAGCAGGTACAATTCCTCAGATCTCAGGCCGCAGCATTCTGTCTCACGTCCAGACCCTTTCCTCCCTCGTGGTAGTTCTGTCTCCTCCCAGGAAGCTCCTCTGGTAAGATCTTTCTCCCCTGTCGCAAAAGCTGCTGGATCTGTAGTTCTCATTATAGAGATCACAATGCAACATCCTGTGCTAAGGACTCCATTTCCAAGAGTTCTTTTCCCTGAGTTCCTTTCCCAGAGTTCCTCCAATCCTTCCTTGATTGGCTGAGTTCATTCTGCCAATGAATAGTCAAGGGAAAGGGCAGAGTGGGTGGTCTCTCTGTCAATATTTGTGAGAAACAAGAAGGGAGGGGTGAATTCACTCCTGAAAACTGACAAGCTATATCTCTGTGCAATGGGAGTTCTGGTCAGCTTGGCGCAGTAATCCTGGTGCAAAACAACCTCTACAATAGTTTTTGTATTGCACAGACTTCCAGAACCCAACTTTTTTGTTCTATTTTGTATCCAGAAATCATCAGAATATCAATAGCTAACAGCACGGGTAAAGTCTGCCATTATATTACAACTTGGCTGTTGCATCTATCATTATTTCCCACAATCCTGCTTGAGGTCAGGAGGGAACACAGAGGAATTTAAGGGCTAAAACTGGAATTGTGAAACGGGACGACCCTCCGGAGATAATCAGATTTCGCTAGCCTTCTGGCTATAAATTTATTACCAAAAATAAATGAAAACATAAAATCTAATATGCTGAAGCTGTTTTATGGCTGACATACATTTCTATAAAACATTTTCTTTGTGTTCCTCGCTTGGTTTGATTCCCATCTGTTGTATTTTTATATTGTTTTTCATATTTGTTATATGGGAGGGGCGCACAGGGAAAGAAAAAGTGTTTGAAAAAGTGAGATCATCCTTAACTGGCCCAGTCCCCGATAAGGGCTCCAATGATTATGTTAATGAAAATCTAGTCATTCAATCTGTTAACTTACAAGACGTTAATCTCTAAAGTATGCACCATGTAACAGATCCACATTTCCTACACATTTTAGTGACCTTTCCTCCAAGGCTTCTGGAAACTAAGTCATATATTTTTTTAATGGCTATGTGAAATAATTGTTTTTTTCCTCTCGGATGTTAAAGAAGAAAAAGAGTTAGATTCGCTGAATTACCAAACTGACTTTGACCTTGGCCATTTTTCATATATCTTTGTCCTTTGCAATAAGACACAAGTCATAATAAAGTCAGATTTAAAGGATAAGTTCATCTTTGG
>BLSH010555921.1:902679-919930 GCA_018402905.1 Glandirana rugosa
CCGACTCGTACCAGGGTACACTGTTAGTATCCACACACGTTCCCCACCCTACCCACAAGGACCCGTGGTGAGAGAAAGAACGAAAGAGGGGGTGAGAGAGTGGGATGGTGAGAGGGGTGAGGGGATGAGAGAGGGGAGTGAGAGAGAGGGGACAAGAGAGAGAGGGGGTGAAAGAGAGGAGAATGAAGGGTGAGATTGGGGAGAGAGGAGGGGTGAGAGAGGGGAGGTAGAGAGAGAGAGGGGAGTGAGAGAGAGAGAGAGAGAGAGAAGGGGGGTGTTCAGTATGCCTGCTACTGACAACCATGGCCTCAGGCTGGTCTCCCCCAAGGCTCACACTTCTGTACATTGGATGATACACTGGCACCCAGGGTGATTAGGGTGTGCCCAGGAACACCCATCCCACCCCTTGCACACACCTATGATTGTCACATGGGACCATGCTCAGCCTTTGTAATATTGAACAATGTTGAAATATACACAACTTCAAAGCTCTATTAGTGGATCACTGTAGTGAGGGAATCGTTGGAAGATAAGTAAATCCTTTTAAAGGGAACCTTTCTTCTCCTCAAAGATATAAACTTGGGAGAGATTTACTAAAACTGGCGGACTCAGAATCCAGTGCAGCTGTGCATGATAGCTAATCAGCTTCTAACGTCAGCTTGGACGATAAAACATGGAAGCTGATTGATTTCAGATTTTGCACAATCCACTTTTAGTTAACCCCCCCGTCGGAAGTGATAGTTTGTTGGTCCACTCCATCAGCTGTTGCTGTAAAATGTGAAGACCAAGCAGCCCTTACTTATATGCAAGATTTGGGTTTTTGTCAGTAGCTCAACCCTCCAACTCTAACCACTACCCCTGACCAATCACATATGAAGAGAACAGTTAAAAATGGATGTGATAGGAAGAGTTTTCTTTGATGTGTGGCTTCACCTTCTCTATTATATAGAAGAGTCAAGATGCTGGCACCCAGTGCAGAAAAAAATATGGTTTGTAGGCACAGGCTGGAGTTTGTATTCACTGACTGTACATCAACAAGTTGTACAAAAACTGGATAGTTTGTACAGTATACTGGAAGGTTTTGCGTACACCTATATGAGATTGTTGGACATCCCATTCCACAGCTATGGCTATTAACAAGACATCAACACTTCCCTTTGCCGCTCTACTCCTCTGGGGAGGACCTTATACAAGATTTTGGAGGGGGTCTGTGAAAATATGAACCCATTCAGCCAAAAGAAAATTTGTGATGTCAGGTATTGATGCTGGAGAAGAAGACCTGGTAAGTAATCAGCAGTTCAATTCATCCCAAAAGGTGTTCAGTAGGGTTGAGGTTAGGGCTTTATGTAGGCCACTCCAGTTCCTCCACACCAAACTCATCAAACTCATTGTGAAGCTGACTTTGTATGCAGAGACACAGTCATGCTGGGACAGAAAAATGCCTTCCCCTAAACTGTTGTCACAAGGTTTGAAGCTCACAATTGTCTAAATTGTCTTTGTATGCTTTGTAACGGTACACTTCACTCCTTCACCTGAACTTAATAATATGGGTTGTTCCACATACTCTGGGACAGATAGGGTGTCACAGTCAGGGGTCGAGCTTGGAGACCAGTAGCTATAGCAATAAAGAGGCCCCTACCAACCATCTAGATAAGTACAGAAGCAGGTCACCCTGGTGGATGACACAGGCTCACCCAAGGTGCAAAGTCTAAGCATTAACCGTTGTTCACCAGAGCTCTTGATCGTAGAGATGTTTTTTTCTGCCTGTCAGTAGAAGGTCACGGCCCTCAGGCCATTGCAGATATAGCAGGTAGGGATCAAGCAGAAGCATAGTCAGTAAACAAGCCATAGATTGTTAACTAGTTGTTGCAGGTTGGGATCAAGCAGCAGTGTAGTCAATGAACAAGCTAAAAATCGGTAATGTTTGGTAGTGAAGATATGGACAGCAACAGTAGTAACAAGTAGAGATGGGCTTGGGCGTGTTTGAGATCCCACCAGGAGGCCAATGCTGCACTCCGCTAATCGCAGGCATTGAGATATTTGCTGATCTGTGCAGCTGTGGATCAGGAAATGTCTCAGTGCCTGTGATTAGAGGTGTGCAGTGTCAGCTTCCTGGCGGGATCGGGCACATGGGATCTCGAACATGCCTGAGCCCATCTCTCAAGAGTAAGATATTGGCTATAGAGAGCACAATAATCTGGCAGTCAGGAAGTGCAAAGTAATGGCTTTAATAGGAAGTTAGAGTAGAATAGAAGAATAGAAAGGGCTCAAGGGGAATAATACATATGCCAAGGTTGTCTAAATACTCAGGCAAAGAACTGTCCAGCATCTCAGGTGGCTCGGTAAGGTGAGACACCTATAGACACAGCACAGGTCACCATCAGACCCAGCAGAGGTCGCAGGTTGAGACTCGGGTCATGACATAGAGGTTTCCTTACTAAACGCCAATAGGCTCATCTCTTTGCAAGGGATGTTGCACTGAACAATGACATTGTCTCATGAGCTTATTGAATGTGGTGCAATTTCTCTTCACAAAGAATACCCAATGTGCAAGGAAAGTAAAAAAAAAAAAAGCTTTCTTGCTTGGATGATAGACATCAGCAGAGCTTCAAAAAACACATAGTGGGGCGCAACCACCTTGTGCATTACCATTGATAATATTTATTGAATCCACACAGACAAATGGATACTCACATGTGAAAAAAAAACATTAGGCAAAACAAGCAAAACAGAACAGATCTGCTCTAGCGGGACGCACTCTCGTCCTGGAAATACATGGTTGTACAGCTGACGCGTTTCGGGGGTCAAGGCTTTTTCCTCAGAGCCCTATACCCTTGATTGGCATTGTGGAAGAAAGTTTGCCGGAAGATTGTCCCTGGGTTTAGCGCTAAAGTGTTTTTAGAACTTTTGTTGTCAGCAGAGACACTAAGCTCTGGGAAAAAAAATAAATTTCAAAGTGCAACTTCCCTTGCAAAGTAAACAGTTTTATTGCTTTTAGTAAATCAACCCCATAGTGTATTTTGTGGCATTTAGTGTAATCCCTGATAAAGCCAAGAGTTGTTTAAGGGCCCTAACAATAAAGTGAACCTGTCACATTACCCAGTAGGAGCAAAATGCAGGTTCACTTTAATATAAAGCAAAACATATGCAGGGTAGTCTATTGCTTTTACGATCATTTACTGTTCTGAATCAGTGTTTTTGTTCTAATTTTTTATTTCTTTGGCACGGAAATAGTGGGAAGAGGGCCTGGTATGATGATACTCCCGTGACTCACTCTTGAGTCATGCCTTGCATCGCAGTAAAACAGGGTAATAATAATACCAGCATTTATTTCTAAATAACTCCGTCCAGGACACACACTTTTCAAACCTTGGAACAGAAAGTGTTTCAGGAGGCTGAGCAAGGGATGGTTGCTACTTGTTGTAATATTCTCAGCCAGGATATTATCTGAATACGATCTTTATCTGCCTTACTTGGCAGGTTGCGTTTCCTTTATCTGCTACAAATCTTGTCTCAGCTTGAGCGCTGCAACGGAAATCACACAAACAAATTCACGAATCATTTCATTTCTTGGGCTCATGTTCTGTCAGCTTTCTTCGCCACAGGTATAAACAGATGTTCCTAACTGTATCATTAAAATCCAAAGGCAAGCTCTAGAATATCTTCAGCCAGTGTGATAAGCTGATCATTGATAAATGCAGTATAAAATTGTATTGTCTTTCTCCTATGACTAATATTTGCTGGAGATGCTGGATCAAGACTTGAAAGCTGAACTCCAGGAAAACATGCTACAGGTTCTAAAAGCAGAGGAGTTTTCCCCTTCTACTTACCTGAGCCCCATCTTGATCCAGTGATGTGCACAAGAGCAAAGGCTCTGTTTGCTCTCTCCCTCCTCATTGGCCCAGACACAGAAGTGGGGGCCATAGGCTCCTGCTGCTGTCAATCCCAGCCAGTGACGAGGGAGCAGGGGCAGGGCCGAGTCCTCTGTCTGTGTCAATAGATGCAGACAGGGAGCGAGCCCGCGCAAGTGCCCCCATAGCAAGCGGCTATGAAAAACAATTGCCCTAAAGTTGACACACAGACCAGAGAGTTCGGGACACATGATTATAGAAGGCAGCCTTTTCCACTTAGAACTCAGAAATGAAGAATTTAAAAGACTGGCCTGTCTCTTTTTGCAGAACAGACAAAGGTGGATGAGACAGAGGGGCTGAGCTTTTAAAGGAGCAAAGAGAGGAGAGTCACACACAGGCGTGGATCTGGGATTTGCTACACAGTGGCATATACTGTGGAAGTGGAATACCCCCTTGAGGGGTAAGTGCTTCTGGTGAGTGCAGCACCATAAGGGGAACACTATAAGAAGCACAAGCATATGGTTATGAAAAAAGTAAGTATACCACGCTAATGTATAAAAAACACCTAAAAAAGCTGCAACCAGAGGTACACAATACGTATAGCAGTTTATATGGAATCAAAAAGGTTGATTAACCAAACTAAACATGCATAAATAAACCTGATAGAGACATCAAATAATTGAGTCCATTGATAAGAGCTCATAAATTCATGGAAAAATGCCGTGGGTAAACTGATATCACATATCACATTGGTGTAGATCTTAAACACCCAGTGTTTCACTCCAAAACAGTGCATATGTTCCACCACCAGGCAGACAGCTTGCTTACCAGAAGTAAGTGTAATATATGCCTGTGGCTCTATGCCCAACCAAGGTCCCTGATTAGGGGTAGTGGATTCTACTCCGCACACTCGATCACTCCATAGGAGACAAACAAGTCCCAGTGGCCCTGATACTCTCCAACGATCTCACATCCACCAGACCCCGGCTAAAGGACACCAACTTCTTCCTTATTATGGAGAACTTTCCAGCGATCTCACATCCACCAGACCCAGGCTGAAGGACACCAACTCCTTCATTATTATGGAGAACTCTCCAGTGATCTCACATCCACCAGACCCAGGATGAAGGACACCAACTCCTTCCTTATTATGGAGAACTCTCCCCAAATCTCACATCCACCAGACCCAGGATGAAGGACACCAACTCCTTCCTTATTATGTAGAACTCTCCCCAAATCTCACATCCACCAGACCCAGGATGAAGGACACCAACTCCTTCCTTATTATGGAGAACTCTCCGCAAATCTCACATCCACCGGACCCAGGCTGAAGGACACCAACTCCTTCCTTATTATGGAGAACTCTCCCCAAATCTCACATCCACCAGACCCAGGATGAAGGACACCAACTCCTTCCTTATTATGGAGAACTCTCCCCAAATCTCACATCCACCAGACACAGGCTGAAGGACACCAACTCCTTCCTTATTATGGAGAACTCTCCAGCGATCTCACATCCACCAGACCCAGGCTGAAGGACACCAACTCCTTCCTTATTATGGAGAACTCTCCCCAAATCTCACATCCACCAGACCCAGGATGAAGGACACCAACTCCTTCCTTATTATGGAGAACTCTCCAGCGATCTCACATCCACCAGACCCCGGCTGTAGGACACCAACTCCTTCCTTATTATGGAGAACCTGTTTCTCCATAAAAGGAAGGAGTTGGTGTCCTTCAGCCGGGGTCTTGTGGAAGTGAGATCGCTGGAGAGTATCAGAGCCACTGAGATTGTCTCCTATGGAGTGATCGAGTGTGCGAAGTAGGATCCACTACCCTAAGCAGGGACCTTGGCTGGGTATAGAGTCGCAGGCATATATTGCGCTTACTTCTAGTAAGCAGGCTATCTGTCTGGTGGTGGAACATATGCACTGTTTTGGAGTGGAACACCGGGTTTTTAAGATCTACCCCCACATGATATGTGATATCATTTTACCATTAATTTATGAGCTCTTATCAATGGGCTCAATTATTTGATGTCTCTATCTGGTTTATTTGTGCATGTTTAGTTTAGTTAATAGCGCAACCTTTTTGATTCCATATGGTTATGAAAAACATGATTGAAGAGCACCTGTCGCTTGACTTTTATATAAAGACTATTTGTGCATTTACCAGGGACTGTGCATTTTTGGTTTAAATGTCTAAAAAATGAGAATTGTTAATCTAAGAGCACCAGGCACTGTGTTCAATATTTATTATTGTTCACCAATTTGCACTTGTTCTAAGTTTATTTTTGGTTGAGACCTTATGAATTCTTATGAATCTTCATTTTTATATTTTCACTTTTAAGGCAGAAGAGCTTTGATATGTATTTTAGGAACAATCTATTTAAAGTTAATTACTTGCTAGCCTATATCAAGGATTGATCAGCTGCATTTAAGAGCACCAGTCACTTTTAATTTTTATTGTCTAAGAGCACCGGATACTTTAATTTTATTGTTTACACAAGGCTTAAAGGTCCATTTAATTTTAAGTAATTTAATTAATTTTTTTACTGTATACACTAGGCCTAGGGCCCATTTAATTATTTTACTTTGTTCCTTAGTCACTGCAAAGATTGTGGACTTAGAGCACTTGCTATATAATTTTGCAAAAAGGACATTTTCACCTATAACAACAGAACAGCGTCACAACTACTACTTTAACCATTTAAGGACCGAAAGGATTTCACTGCCGCAGTAAAATGACGGTGGGCCGTCGTTAAGTGGTTAACCCATTCCTCAAGTGGCTATGAAGCCAAGAGCGCCGCTGGGGGACCGAGAAGAGGTGGATCAGGGCCACTCTCTGCAAAACTATTGCACAGAACAGGTAAGTATGCCATGTTTACTATTTTAAACAAAAAAAATAACTTTTACATTTAGAATTACTTTAACCCCTTGCCGACCATTTTTTTCTGGAACGTTTTGTTTACAAGTTTAAATCAGTATTTTATGCTAGAAAATTACTTATAACCCCCCAAACATTATACTTTTTTTTTTATCAGAGACCGTAGAGCACAGGTGTCAAACACAAGGCCCGCGGGCCGAATCCGGCCCTCCAAGCCATTTCATGTGGCCCTCGCACCTGTCCTGCAGCTGCAGGAGAGCTCCAGCCCACCTCCAGACCCTGTACTTTCTGCTTTCCAGCAATGCATCCAGCTTCTTCCCAGCAGCAGCATAAGGTAAGGGGGGGGCACTTTGATGCAAGGGAGGGTGGAGGATTCAACTTCTGATGGTGGGGGTGACTCTTGACATCTAATGTAAGGGAAGGGGATGCTCTGGACATAGTCTTAAAGATACAACCGGCCCTTTTATGGGCAATCATAATGCTGATGTGGCCCACAATGAAATTGAGTTTGACACCACTGCCGTAGAGCATAAAATGGCGATCGTTGCAATTTTTTATGTCACGCGGTATTTGTGCAGTGTTTTGCAAATGCAATTTTTTGGAAAAAATACACTTTAACCACCTCAGTACTGGGCACGCAAATCCCCTTCCTGTCCAGGCCAATTTTCAGCTTTCAGCGCTATCACACTTTGAATGACAATTACTCAGTCATGCAACACTGTACCCATATGAAATTTGCGTCTTTTTTTCACACAAATAGAGCTTTCTTTTGGTGGCATTTAATCATTAGGGTTTTTTTTACTTTTTGTGCTATAAATAAAAAAAGATTGAAAATTTTGTGAAAAAATGCCTTTTTCTTTGTTTCTGTCATAAAATTTAGCAATTTAGTAATTTTTCTTTGTAAATTTTTGCCAAAATTTATACTGCTATCTATCTTTGGTAAAAATAACCCAAATAAGTGTATATTATTTGGTCCTTGTGTAAGTTATAGAGTCTACAAGCTATGGTGCCAATCATTGAAAATTGATCACACCTGACGGCCTATCTAATTTCTTGAGACCCTAACAAGCTAGGAAAGTACAAATACCCCCCAAATGACCCCTTTTTGGAAAGCAGACATTTCAAGGTATTTAGCAAGAGGCATGGTGAATTTTTTGAAGTTGTAATTTTTTCCCACAATTCTTTGCAAAATGAAGCTTTTTTTTTCTTTTTTTTTTCCCCACAAAATTGTCATTGTAACAGGTTATTTCTCACACTCAGCATATGCATACCACAAATTACACCCCAAAACACATTCTGCTACTCCTCCTGAGTATGGCAATACCACATGTGTGAGACTTTTTCACAGCCTGGCTACATACAGAGGCAGGGAGTGCCGTCAGGTATTCTAGGGACATAAATTACACATCTAATGTCATGACGACCTATCACATTTTTGAAGGCCCTGGAGCACCAGGACAATGGAATTGCCCACAAAATGACCCCATTCTGGAAAGCAAACACCCCAATGAATAATCTATGAGGCATAATGAGTCGTTTGAACAAATCATTTTTTTCCAGTAGTTTTTGGAAAATGTGGGAAAAAAATTAAAACTCATTTCCAACACATAGCATGTACATAGCAAAAATTACCCCCCAAAATACATTCTACTACTCCCCCCGAGTATGGCGATGCCAAATGTGTGAGACTTTTACAGGTGATGTTTACTCATGAGTGTGATGGTAACTGATGGGTGACTGGCGATGGTCACCGATGGGTGACTGGCGGTGGTCACTGATGGTTGACGGGTGACTGGCGGTGGGCACTGATAAGTGACGGGTGTCTGGCAGTGGTCACTGATGGGTGACGGGTGTCTGGCGGTGGTCACTGATGGGTGACGTGTGTCTGGCGGTGGTCACTGATGGGTGACGGGTGTCTGGCGGTAGTCACTGATGGGTGACGGGTGACTGGCGGTGGTCCCTGATGGGTGACGGGTGTCTGGTGGTGGTCACTGATGGTTGACTGGTGGTGGTCACTGATGGGTGATGGGTGACTGGTGGTGGTCACTGATGGGTGACAGGTGCTGGTCACTGATGGGTGACGGGTGACTGGTGGAGGTCACTGATGGGTGCCGGGTGTCTGGTGGTGGTCACTGATGGGTGATGGGTGTCTGGTGGTGGTCACTGATGGGTAACGGTTGACTGGTGGAGGTCACTGATGAGTGACGGGTGACTGGTGGTGGTCACTGATGGGTGCCAGTTGTCTGGTGGTGGTCACTGATGGGTGACGGGTGGTGGTCACTGATGGGTGCCGCGTGTCTGGCGGTGGTCACCGATGGGTGACGGGTGTCTGGCGGTGGTCGCTGATGGGTGACCGGTGTCTGGAGGTGATTACTAATGCATGACGGGTGACTGGCGGTGGTCACAGATGCGTGACAGGGGACTGGCGGTGGTCACTGATGGATGACTGGCGGTGGTCACTGACGGGTGACTAGCGGTGGTCACTGATGGGTGACTGGCAGTGGTCACTGATGGGTGACGGGTGACTGGCGGTGGTCACTGATAGGTGACGGGTGACTGGCGGTGGTCACTGATAGGTGACGGGTGACTGCCGGTGGTCATGGACGGGTGACTGGCGGTGGTCACTGATGGAGGCAGGTGACTGGCGGTGGTCACTGATGGGAGACTGGTCACTGATGGGTGACAGGCCACGGGTGACTTGCGGTGGTCACTGATGGGTGATGGGCCATGGTCAGTGATGGGTGACAGGTGACAGGCCACGGTCAGTGTTGGGTGACAGGCCACTGATGTGTGGCGGTTGACACACCACGGTAACTGATGGGTGACACGCCATGGTCACTGATGGGTGTCGGGTGACAAGCCACGGTCACTGATGGGTGACGGGTGACATGCCACGGTCACTGACGGGTGGCACGCCACGGTCAGTGATGGCTGACACGCCACGGTCAGTGATGGGTGACACGCCACGGTCAGTGATGGGTGACGGGTGACACTCCACGGTCACTGATGGGTGACGGGTGACAT
Organism: Glandirana rugosa; assembly: GCA_018402905.1. NCBI lineage: Eukaryota > Metazoa > Chordata > Amphibia > Anura > Ranidae > Glandirana > Glandirana rugosa. Next base: position 912,441 of record BLSH010555921.1, read on the forward strand.
GCCACAGTCACTCACGGGTGACAGGTACACTTTATGATGACAGGTGCAATTTATGATGACAGGTGCACTTTATGGGGGCATATGGGGTGACTGTTGGGTGACAGGTGCATTGGGGGGGGCAGGGCAGATGTGACAGGGTGTATGCTTACTTTACAGATCAGTAACTCACTGATCCCAGCTCTTCTCTCCTCACACTAGAAACTATGTGAGGAGAGAAGAGCTGGTAACAGTGAGTTACCGCTTTGTTTACATTGAATGTGATCGGCTGTGAAGTAGATCACAGCTGATCACAAGGTATCAGCCGCCAGCTGGCGGCTGATAACAGTGTCTGTGACAGGCAGTGTTCCCCAGGAACACGCCGCCACCGATACGCACGCGCAGCGAGCTCCCGATCGCGCGCATGCGCAGTGCGAACGGGGGAAGTGCCATTTGTGATCGGCCGATCACATGGTAAACAGCCATGGCCAATGGCTGTTCATCCCCGTCGGTGACGCGGTGTGTCCTGGGGACACGCCGACACCGACAGAGCCGGGATGCACGCCCGATCGTGCGCAATCCCGGCTTAAAGGGGCGACGTCATATGACGTCGTTCCAGAACAATAGCCTTTCCGCTCCACCGTCATTTGACGATGAGCGGACGGCAAGCGGTTAATGAATTAAATAAAACAAAAAAAAAACACAATAATTACACAATTTTTTGTATAATGTAAAATATGATGTTACGCCGAGTAAATAGATAGCTCACATGTCACGCTTTAAAATTGTGCACGCATGTGGAATAGCGACAAACTATGCTACTTAAAAATCTCCATAGGCGACACTTTCAACACTTTTAAAGGATACCTGTTAAGAGTTACAGAAGAGATATAGCAATAGAATTATTGCTCTCGCTCTAATGTTCGCGACGATACCTCACATGTGTGGTTCGAGTACCGTTTACATATGCGTGCGTGACTTAAATATGTGTTTGCTTCTGAGCGTGAGCATGGAGGGATGGGGGTACTTTTTTTTTTAATTATTATTATTTATTTTGCTTTTTATTTTTTATTTTTACACGGTTACTTTAATTTTTTTTATTTTTCGTTTGATCACTTTTATACCTATTACAAGAAATGTAAACTTCCCTTGCAATGGAAATAAGGATGACAGGTCCTCTTTATGGAGAGATCTGGGGTCAAATAGATAAAAGCAAAAGATAAAAAAAAAAATGCTTTTTTGATCTTAAAAAAAAAAACATTCTTCCAGCCTGGACCTGAAGTGATGTCACTTCGGTCCTCCAAGGCCATAGAGTTGATCAAAGAGTATTAACTCTTTGATTGCCTATTGGAGCAGCTGGCATCCTCGGATCATTTCTCATACAAACTGGTGGAAACGGTAAGCCCGAGAAACACTGACACAAGCCACTCACACAGTTTCATGCCGCCTGCTGAAAAAAAACAGTACCGGAGTTGTGGTTGATATCTTCAGCCGTAATCCCGGTAAACAACTCGCAAACTGCAACATATATATATATACGTATTACGTTCGGCAAGCGGGCTGAACTCAATAAATCTGATTTTTTAAATACAAGTACCAGCAGCTTGTAGTCCCCGTACAATAGGGCTGGAGTGTGAGAAGAAGAAGCAGCACAGGGAGCTAATCAGTGAAAAAGAGAAAGACAAAGTGATGAGCTCATCACTGTAGGGCTTCTTCTTTCACTGTCCATCACAGGCTGGGCTCAGAGGAAGTGGGTTAAAGGATGATGGCCTTGAGACTGAGGACATTTAGTGGCAAAGAATATGTACTGCAGGGAAAATCTCCTAACTGAAGGTAAATATTGCATCAAAGGCTGGCCTTTGTTATTTTAACTCGTAATGGGCTAATCATTTTTATCTTATTATTTTTATTATCATTATCTTTTATCATTTTTGGCTGGATTTCTGCTTTAAGCCGTTTTTATCTACCAAACGACTTGATGGAAAGCATGGAAAGCACAACCAGATGACTTGATCATTCTTTTTCAGGCTGTAGTGTTCTTCTCTGATGTCATCTATTTAATAATGTGAATGTCAGATACAGTTGCATTATGAAAAATAATAAATACATTTAAGAATATTATTATTATGTTCATTTGACCATTAGCCGATAATAAAAACAGAACAAAACCAAATCAATATCAACTTGCCGACTGCAATACGTATATGTATGTTGCAGATTGCAAGTGCTTTACCTGGGTTATGGCTGAAGCTATCAGCCGTAACCATGGTATTTTTTTTTCAGGCAGCGATTGGCTTTCTAATAAAAGCAGTTTGACTGGCTAATTAGCCGCTGGATCGCTTTCAGAAGCGGCAGGAAGGGTCGTCTCCCCCTAACGGCGATCGGAGTTTGTTTTTCTAGGCTTACTGTTCAAACTGGCACGCCCAGCATAGGATTCAATGGTTCGCACGGCTGGCCATAGAGGTTACCAGAGACCAGATCATCTCTGATTGCCTCGATGATTTTGGAGGACCTGAGAGATGTCATGATGTCCCTTCCGGTCTAAGGCAGAAGTAAACTATTTTTTTTTTTTTTTTTTAAGCAAAATATACAATTTTTTAATGCTCTTTTGCTTATAAAGGTAGAGGAAAGATTTGGGGTTTTATTGACTCCAGATCTCTCCATAAAGAGGACCTGTCATCCCTTATTTCTGTTACAAGGGATGTTTACATTCCTTGCAATAAGAGTAAAAGCGATCAAAAAAAAAAAAGAAAAAAGTTAAAAAAATTAAGGGACAGCATAAAAATAAAAATAAAATAAATAAGAAAGAAAAACATTTAAAGCGCCTCCATCCCTTCGTGCTTGTGCGCAGAAGCAAACGCATCGGTAAGTTGCCTTGAATATGTAAACGGTGCTTGCACCCCACATATGAGGTATCGCCGTGAAAGTTAGAGTGAGAGCAATAATTCCAGCACTGGACCGTCTTTGTAACTTTAAACAGGTAACCTGTAAAAAATTTTAAAGTGTTACCAATGGAGATTTTTGTACATATCGTAGTTTGTTGCCATTCCACGAGCGTGCGCAATTTTAAAGTGTGACATGTTAGGTATCTATTTACTCAGCATAACATCATATTTTATATTTTAACAAACAAAATGGGTAATAAAAGTTTTTGTTCTGGTTTCTATGGGGATGTGGTGCCTTAACCTTCCTGGCGGTAATCCCGAGTGTGGGTCGGGGTGGAATTTCAGTACCATTAGCGGTAACCCCGAGCCACACTTGGGATTGCATCGCTGGATCCAGGCAATGTTACTCATCTTGTCCCCTGGATCCAGCGATGTCCCCCGCCGTATCTGAGGGCTGTGTCCACCGCCCGATGCCTCTGTGTGCCGGGCTCCGTTCCCTGCGAGCGTTGCGTCGCACGGGGGCAGAGCCCGGCGGCAAGTAAAACAAACAGCATACATACAGTACACTGCAATCTATAAGATTACATTACTGTATGAAATCATTTCACATCCCCTTTGTCCCTAGTGGTTTGCCCAGTGCCCTGCATGCACTTTTATATTATATATGTCATTCTTTCTGCCTGGAAACTTGAGAATGTCCATAGCAACCAAAAAGCGTCCCTTTACGTCAAAAGTGGTTTTTGATCAGCTAGAAAACAGCGATAGTAAATAAGAATCATTTGCAGAATTGAGTGATACTGATTTTTGGGGAAATTTATCATCAGACACTGAAAGTGACGACAGCGACAAATCTGAGCAAAAATTAGCACATTTCAGTGTTTTTGGTTTGATTACATTACTGAATACATTTTATTACTATTATATTATAATTTTTGATAATTATTATTTATAGTTATTTATTATATTATAATTTATGATTTTTTGCTTCAAACTTTATCATTCCCGGGATGTCTACTAGACTCTTGTTTGGCCAGATTTAAGTGAGTTATTCCTAGGAATTACAGGCCTACAATATAAAACGCCAAATTTCCATGCAAAATAATCGTACCGCTTTCAGCAAGAAAAATTTGAAATAATCATACCGCCAGGGAGGTTAATTCAGTTCTACCTCATCTGCAGTTGAATTGATTTATATAATAAAAACAAATGAAGGTGTTTTATATAAAACACTAAAGAAAAGCCATATATGTCTCTAAAAAATATATATAAAAATAGTTTTGATAATCAGATTATTCAAAGAGTTCTTGTAAGGTTAACTAACACATGCCGCTGATAACTTTGGCTGGGCATCTCGTCATCAATGATCTCTGGTCACTAAATGGTTAGAACTTGGCTCAGCTTTCTTTAGGCCCACAGAACAGTCCTGTTGGAGATGTTTCTGTGGCCCCTGTTGCGACTACCTCCAGCCTACTATTTCTATCTCTGAGAAACAAAAAATTGCAAAGTAGCCATTCCCGTCTGAACATACAGTACATCTTCATTGCACTGTGGAGGTACAGTTGAGGATGAGGACAGCCAAGTCCAATTTTGAAAAACATTTAGGCTAAATCACCAGAATGTTGCCAGAACTCAACAAGGAAGGGATTTCTAGAGAGATTTAACTTATTTTTCTTTAATGTATTGAATAGATTTTAAAAAAAGCAGGGAGAAGTTCACAAAAATGTATCAAGTTCCATCTTGCTTAAATTATTGGCATTAAGCTCATATGAGGGAATTCCTCCACATCCTAAATGTCTTTGCTTTTGTGATCCTTGATCTTTACGTTAATAATTCACTTATACATTTACTATATAAATATGGGATTCCTGGTAGCAAAGCATTAGAGAAAAAAGTATTGCATCCTGAACAGACTCCAATCCATTTTCCTTGAAGAACCCAAGCTGATTTTGGAAGTTTTCCAGCCCCCTTCTTAATGAGTCAGATACAGACAGCACATATATTTATTTTTATTGTTCCGTTACAAGATATATGTTGTTTCGTCTTGGAGATTTATGACAATTCCTTATGACTTTTTATGTTGATTAGCTGATGCAACATTTTATTAGGCTTCAGTCCCCTCAACCCCAAATTGAATGACTTCATATAACTTCTACAAATGCCACAAAAATGTTCTTGTGCATTCTTCTTTATCACTGACTGCTTATTTAAGAATGTTTACTCCATCATAGACAGGGTGGGAATTTGAATATGTCTACTTACCCCACCTCAATATTTTTCTAGAGTTGCAGGCGGTGTTATGGTGTTTTTTTATTTTTATTTTATTAGATTGGCAGAGTGGTGTAGTGGTTAGCACTTTCGCCTGGCAGCAAAAGGGCCGCTGGTTTGAATCCCAACCACAACACTACCCGCCTGGAGTTTGCATGTTCTCCCTGTTCCTGCGTGGATTTCCTCCCACACTCCAAAGACATGCTGGTAGGTTAATTGGGTCCTGTCTAAATTGGCCCTAGTATGTGTATGAATGTGAGTTAGGGACCTTAGATTGTAAGCTCCTTGAAGGTAGGGACTAATGTGAATGTACAGTGTATATGTAAAGCGCTGTGCTATATAAGTACCTGAACTAAATAAATAAAATAAGATGGGATGATAGAGAATTAGAGTGGGAAGGACACTGTTTATCCTTTATAAGAGCAGCTATTAATCCACTAGTGGGCTTTGCAGAAGGCATTGAAGGCAGGAACAATGCCTCCTGCAGCTGCAAATCAACATGCATACGCATGGTACTCTGGAACTACAACATGGAGACTCTTGGAGCTTTCAAGGCAGAATGACTCTCCCATTGAGGCAGTGGAACAGTTGCGTTAGTGGAGGCAGTCTGCATGACTAATGTAGTGCTCATCTCTCACACTTGTAGCGCACCCCCTAAGGAGCTGCAAGTAATTGGGATCCCCCACCCTGCACAGCCAGACACACTGAATTTCTACAGTCACTTCAGAGACCGAGAACAGTCCTGTACTTTGTTTTCTTTTTGTTTTGTTGAGGGATTAGAACTTGGATGGGGATTGGGGAATATGGGATGCCCACTTAACTTCAGAGCAACTTCAGGGACAATTCTTCCTATATACAGTCCTATATACATGCCAGCACTCACTTTCTTGCAGAATTCCACTGTTAGTGGATCTGATAAGGCACTTAGTCAGATCAGCACAAACGCCTGTTATAGGCAGGAACCCAAAACTCCTTATATGTGTAGCAAAAAGTAAGTGTCCAGCATACATTCCTCCTGTGGCTACTGATCCGAGCACCACCTCTTCAGACACTGCCAACCCGCCTGGCTTCAGCGGCCCTTTTCACTAGCCCTCCTAGCTAACTGCTCCACAGTCCTCCCAGACTGACACACACCAGCCCACCTGGCTGAATCTCAGGAGATCTCCCAGACATGCTGACCTGCTCCCACTGTCCTCTCTCCTTGCTCCCATTTAACCAGGAAGGGCTGCCTCCGTGTGTTCTGGGGGGTCCTTCCAGAACCCGAACCCCAGGCCCGAGGCCATCCAATAAGATTAGGGGGTGCCTTGCGAGGGCCTCCAAAAGCCTCCTCAGCACTCCATCTCCAACTTCCACTTGACTCCCTGCTGACATGACTCATACCTATTTATGAGATAAACTGCCCCCCTGCCAGCCTATTTGCTGGGGATTGGCCAGGGTCCTCATAAATATGCATTACAGCCCCTCCTAGCTCCCACCCACTACATCTAGAATCTTCTCCAGGGTTCCAGAAAACAGGGGGAGTGTCACGACACCTAGGGTCAGATGACAGGTGCACACCGCTGGGGTGTGAATCGCACCAGTGAAGTGTGAAGTGCACTGCTAAGGTTGCGCAGCACACCGCTGCGGTAGTAGACCTATAGCTGACTGTTGCTAATGAGTTGCGGCTGGTACGGGAAGAGGGGCCCCTGGAGCACAGACACTGGAACACAGGGAGCTAGTGCATCGGCAAGGAGGCTTTGCAGCACATGGTCTAATATAGTGTTTGCTTAATTGGAGGCTGGGGTGGAGTTCACTGAGAGGAGATTATTTAGCCCACAGGTGGTGATGCGAATGTCCTCTAAGCTGACACAACCAAGAGGTAAGCAAACAGATAGGACCTGAATTGTTAGTGCAGATCCATGACAGGGAGACACCAGAAGACTTGTCAGATGAGTCATCCATAGTGTTGAGCGAACCCGGACTGTAACGTTCGGGTCCGTACCGAACTTTCGGGTGTCCGTGGCACGGACCCGGACCCGGACATTTCAAAAATCGTTCGGGTTCGGTCCGGGGTTCTGCTATTTTACTCCACGTGTTGAGAAGCTGCAGGGCAGCCAATCAACAAGCGTTTCACTGGTTTGCCCTTAGAAGCCATCACAGCCATGCCTACTAATGGCATGGCTGTGATTGGCCGGTGCATCATGTGACCCAGCCTCTTTATAAGCTGGAGTCACAGTGCTGCAGTCACATGCTCCTTGGGTTAGTGTAGGGAAAGGTAGCTGACTGCGTGAGGGACAGATTTGAGACATTTTAAGACCTGATCCTGCATCCTGAGATAGATTACTTTACTACTGCTGTCTGTGCTGTTGCTCTGAGGACAGATAG
>BLSH010555921.1:941482-953769 GCA_018402905.1 Glandirana rugosa
TAGTAACACAGTCACCCTCCTTATCACGGGGTAACCACAGTGGGCACTATTCCTCCCACTGACACCAATGGGGCACTATTCCTCCCACTGACACAATGATGGGGCGCTATTCCTCTCACTGACACTGATAGGGCACTATTCCTCTCACTGACACTGATGGGGCACTATATTCCTCTCACTGACACCAATGATGGGGCACTATTCCTCCCACTGACACCAATGATGAGGCACTATTCCTTCCACTGACACCAATGATGGGGCACTATTCCTCCCACTGACACCAATGATGGGGCACTATTCCTTCCACTGACACCAATGATGGGCCACTATTCCATCCACTGACACCAATGATGGGACACTATTCCTCCCACTGAAACCAATGATGGGGCACTATTCCTTTCACTGACACCAATGATGGGGCACTATTCCTCCCACTGACACCAATGATGGGGCACTATTCCTCCCACTGACCCCAATGATGGGGCACTATTCCTCCCACTGGCACAATGATGGGGCACTATTACTCCCACTGACACCAATGGGGCACTATTCCTCCCACTGACACCAATTATATAATTTTTTGTATTCCCACTGACCTCCAAGCCTATGGCATTAACCTCCTTGACAGTATTCCCGAGTGTGGCTCGGGGTGAGTTTTCACTCAAATAGCGGAAACCCAAGCCACAGTCGGGATTGCATCGCTGGATCCAAGGCTGGGTTACTTACCTTGTCTCCTGGATCCAGCGATGCCCCCCCACTGTGTCTGCGGGCTGTGTCCCCTGCCCAATGCCTGTGTGATGCCAGGCTCCGTTCCCTGCGAGCGTAAGATTACATTGCTGTATGAAATAATTTCACATCCCTTTTGTCCCTAGTGCTTTGCCCAGTGCCCTGCATGTACTTTTATATTATTTATGTCATTCTTTCTGCCTGGAAACTTGAGAACGTCCATGGCATAAAAAAGTGTCCCTTTACGTCAAAAGTGTTTTTTGATCAGCTAGAAAACACCGATAGTAAATAAGAATCAGTTGCAGAATTGAGTGATACTGATTTATGGGGAAATTTATCATCAGACACTGAAAGTGACGGCAGCGACAATTCTGCAACTGAGCAAATGTCAGTGTTTTTGACTAGATTACATTATTGAATAAATGTTATTATTATTATATTATTATTTTTGATAATTATTTATAGTTATTTATTACATTATATATTTTTTCATATATATTATAATTTATGATTTCATTATTTCAAGCGTTATGACACCCGGGATGTCTACTAGACTCTTGTCTTAAGTGAGTTATTCCTAAGAATTACAGGCCTACAATATAAAATGCCAAATTTCTATGCGAAAAAATGTACCGCTTTGAGACGCAAAAATCTGAAATAATCATCCCGCCATACCAGGGCATTTTCTACTCCCACTGGCCACAGTCTGGCCCTCCTAAAGTTTGAAGGCCAGTAAACTGGTCCTTTGTTTTGAATGTTTGGTGACCCCACTCTATACCAATGCTTCATCTTCGGGAAATTATCTGTTAATGTGTTAAAATATGCGGATGACACAACCACAATCAGTCTCATCCAAGATGGCGACGAGTCAGCATATAGAGGTGAAGTAGATCTGCTGGCTCTATGGTGCTGTCAAAATAACTTGAAGCTTAAAAGTTCAAAACCATGCAGATGATGCTTTCTTTTTATGAACACTGAGAGTGCACCAGGCAATTATAATGAACCAGGTCCTCCTGTTCATAGTCACTTGTCACAGGACGTGGTCAAACAAACAGCTATTTCTTCAGACCATTAAAAGGTAGGAATCTGCAACAAAGTTGTTTTATTTTTTAAAATTTTGCAATGCACATAGATCACCCAGAGGAGACTGTATTTTCCTCAAAAAGGTTACACTTTAAGAACAGTTTCTTCAGCCAAACTATCCCAACCATGAACACTTAGAGGTTGATTTATTGTAGTCAAATAGACTGTGCACTTTGAAAGTGCAGTTGCACTCTGCAAATGCAGTTGCTTCAGAGCTTAGTAAATTAGGTAAAGCTTCACTTTGCACAGAACACCCAATCACATGCAAGGAAAATTTAAAAAAAAGCATTTTCTGCTTGCACATGATCGGAGGAGGAAATCAGCAACACTTTTGTTCATTTACTAAGCTTTGGAGCAACTGCACTTTCAACCTCCTTTAATTCTTCTTTTGCACTTCAGCCATTTTGCACTGTTTGTGCTACGTTAGCTTTTAAATGTTTATAGAACTCACAGTGAAGCTTCACTTTGCAAAGAATCCCCAATCACATGCAAGGAAAAAAAAACAGAATTTTTGCTTGCACATGAATGGATGATGGAAGTCAGCCAAGCTTCCCCTAATTTACTAAGTTCCGCAGCAAATACCCTTGCAGAGTGTAACTGCGCTTGCAAAGTGCACACTTTCTTTGCCTTTAGTAAATCAACCCTAAATGTCTTATTGAATAGTTTTATAACAATGACAGCCAGTAAACATAGGGCAGGGGGCAGGGCGAGCAGCGCTCTGTGTGTCAATGGACACATAGAGTGTGGCTTGGGATTGAGCCAGCACCAATGCCCCGTACCAAGCAGCTTGCTATGAGGGCACTTGGCAAGGGGGAGGAGTGAGGAGCGCCAGTGTTGGACCTGAGAAGAGGAGGATCGGGGCTGCTCTGTGCAAAACCACTACACAGAGCAGGTAAGTATAACACGTTTGTTATTAAAACCACATTAGGTTTACAGTTGTTTTCAGCTAGCCATACACACAATTTTGTTGCAAAATGTTTGTTTTTGAAATATTCATTCGATTTTCTAATGGTTAATGGACAGAAATTGAGGATCGTCTTTGATTTGTAGTAATGAGTGGATTCCAAGGAGTTGGATGAGGAACTTTTTGTTTTCCTTTATTTCTAATCAGAATTGAAGGAAATTCCAACTGTTAATGTGATGCTCAGTCAGGAAAAATCCTATTATGTAATGTGCATGTGCTAGGAAAAAATTAATTGAGGATTACAACGTTTGGGGTCACCAACATTCATTTTCTAAAATCCCTTTGCTGCCACCAACGTAAAGCAGCACAGTCCTTTAAACACATTCCCAGAGAGTGTTTACATCTCATCAGCTAGATTTTGGCTTTCTGCTGAAAGTGATTCTAGACTCCAGATCACTTCCTCACACACTGGAATATGAAGCTACCTCCATGTACCCCTGGATCTGCTGTGCTTCCTGGACACCTGGGACTGGCATTGTGGGTATCAGTGAGTAAAGCTTATCAAACATGTACACTCTGATCCTCCTTGCAGTAAATTAACCTGGAAGCATCAAACATATTGTTACTTCAGGGTTCAGAGCTATCATTTCAGGCTGCTCTGGCCAGGGAAGAAGCTAATCAAACATGCTCTGTACTTGATTAGCTTCAATGGATCGCAGGAGAGACACTAGCAGGGGAGAGTTACTAAAATTGGAGCACACTTCAGCTTGTTCAGTTAGGCTTTGACATTAAAACCTGGAAACTGATTGGTTTCTATGCAGAGCTGCACTAGGTTTTGCTTGCTCCAGTTTTAGTAACTCAACCCCTAGGGGTCTAGTACCTGTGGCAATGCTCTTGAATGTCCCCCACCACTCTATACCCAGTGCCTTATTACCACGATCCCTTCCCCGTTTTCTCCATCACCACACCTGCAGATTGACCACCAAACACCCCCCCCCCCCCCAACCACCACCACTTTCTACTGCACCAGACCCCAATGGCTGAGCCTCCTGACCCCCACTTTCACCACTGCTCCTGGCACCCATTCCCCTCTCAAAATGCACCACTGCACCTGCAAACACCTAAATCTCCTGCTCTTTCCACTGCAGCTTCCACCATCCCAATATTCTGCTTGAACCTTTGCACTTGCCAACATTTCATAAACCCACATCACCAACTTTGCCTGTTCTAGAGCAGGCACACTTTTGCAAGTGCCATTTAAACCCAGTGTATTGTTGTCCAATGTTTTATTGTGTAGCGTCTTTACTCTTGGAGGTTGAGAAAAGGGGGCGACTATTGTCAAGAAAACCACTTTATATATCATATTATTGTATATATATATATATATTGGAATTTTATGGGCTAGACCAACACAAAGTGGCACATAATTGTGCAGTGGAAGGAAAATGATAAATGATTTTCAACATTTTTTTTACAAATAAATATCTGAAAAGTGTGGGGTGCAGCCCCCCCCCCGAGTTAATCATTTGTAGAACCGCCTTTCACTGTAATTACAGCTGCAAGTCTTTTTGGGGAAGTCTCTACCAGCTTTGCACATCTAGAGAGGACATTTTTGCCCATATTTCTTTGCAAAATAGCTCAAGCTCTGTCAGATTGGATGGAGAGCGTCTGTGAACAGCAATTTTCAAGTCTTGCCACAGATTCTCAATTGGATTTAGGTCTGGACTTTGACTGGGCCATTCTAACACATGAATATGTTTTGATCTAAACTATTCCATTGTAGCTCTGGCTGTATGTTTTATGGTCGTTGTCCTGCTGGAAAGTGAACCTCCACCCAAGTCAAAAGTCTTTTGCAGTTTTTTTTAACATTTTTTCTTCTAAGATTGCCCTGTATTTAGCTCCATCCATTTTAGCATCAACTCTGACCAGCTTCCCTGTCCCTGCTGAAGAAAAGCATCCCCACGAAATGATGCTGCCACCACCATGTTTCACAGTGGGGATGGTGTGTTCAGGGTGATGTGCAGTGTTAGTTTTCCACCACACACAGCATTTTGCTTTTAGACCAAAACGTCAAATTGTGGTCTCATCTGTCCAGAGCACCTTCTTCCACATGTAAACTGGGGTAGTGGGTATGGCGCTGCCACGGTTTATAGTGAAGGAATGAGTGTCAGATAAATTAATGATTAAATAAAGTGAGAAAATACTCTATATCTAGCAGCAATGAAAGGATAATACTAAGTCAGACGCTGTTTTGGCTGCTGCCCCCACGGAAACTTTGGGCCGAGACCCAAAAAGGAAATTAAAAAAAAGGTGCAGTGGGTGTGGCGCTACCTCAGCAGTAGGAGAAAAATTTATATGCGTGGATATATGATAAATAATTGACTTAAATGAATCAATAAATAAAATTGCAGTAAATAATCAACAAATTAATTAAATCAACCTGTCAATAGTGACTATCAACAAATAAATATCAACAATTAATAAAACCAACATGTGGCCAAAAAACATCAATTGTGCAAAAACATGTGCAAAAGGTTAGTGGATAAAGTCCAGATAGGACGTGGTGTGGGGGGTGAGGAGACAGGCGGTGATCGTGCTCCCCTCCTTCAAACACCCCTCTCACCTCTCAGCAAAAAGTTCTCTTAAGATGTATATTCCCTTCCCGGGACTGGTACAATGGTGGCTGTCCTCGGTCCCCTGCTCCGTGGGGTGTGAGTGCCCCAAGCCCAGGATTAACTTCGCGGTATCCAAGTACCTTGCACCCCCGTCCGGGGTCCCGATACCAAACGATCGTAGGGAAAATAAACAGCAGTTTCAATATCGGAGTATCAATAACATAACACCAGGTACCATAAACTTACAGTGAGGAGATAGAAGACAGACTCTTCAGGAACTTCCGTGCGTTCCACTCAGACAACCGACCGGAAGTGCGTATATAAATACGCATATAAATTTTTCTCCTACTGCTGAGGTAGCGCCACACCCACTGCACCTTTTTTTAAAAAACCTTCTTCCACATGTTTGCGGTGTCCCCCACATGGCTTCTCACAAACTGCAAATGGGACTTCTTATGGTTTTCTTTCAACAATGGCTTTCTTCTTGCCACTCTTCCATAAAGGTCAGATTTGTGGAGTGCACGACTAATAGTTGTCCTGTGGACAGATTCTCCCACCTGAGCTGTGGATCTCTGCAGCTCTTCCCGGGTTACCATGGGCCTCTTGGCTGCTTCTCTGATGAATGCTCTCCTTGCCCGGCCTGTCAGTTTAGGTCAGTGGTTCTCAACTCCGGTCCTCGGGACCCCCCAACAGGCCAGGTTTGCAGGATAACTGAAATACATCACAGGTGATATCATTTGCTGCTCAGTGATTGCAGTATTCTAGTCTGCATCTCCCCAAGGTAATACTTAAAATGTGGCCTGTTGGTGGGTCCTGAGGACCGGAGTTGAGAACCACTGGTTTAGGTGGACGGCCATGTCTTGGTAGGTTTGCAGTTGTGCCATACTCTTTCCATTTTAGGATGATGGATTGAACAGAGCTCCGTGAGATGTTCAAAGCTTGGGATATTTTCTTTATAACCTAACCCTGCTTTAAACTTCTCCACAACTTTATCCCTGACCTGTCTGGTGTGTTCCTTGGCCTTCATTTATTTTATTTATTTATTTCAGGTACTTATATAGCGCTGTCAATTTACGCAGAGCTTTACATATACATTGTACATTCACATCAGTCCCTACCCTCAAGGAGCTTACAATCTAGGGTCCCTAACTCACATTCATACATACACTAGGGCTAATTTAGACAGGAACCAATTAACCTACCAGCATGTCTTTGGAGCGTGGGAGGACACCAGAGTACCCGGAGGAAACCCACACAGGCATGGTGCTATTTTTTCAATAAGGTTCTCTAACAAACCCCTGAGGGCTTCGCAGAACAGCTGTATTTATACTGAGATTAAATTACACACAGGGGAACTCTATTAACTAATTAGATGACTTCTGAAGCCAATTGGTTGCACTAGATTTTAGTTAGGGGTATCAGAGTAAAAGGGGGCTGAATACAAATGCATGTCACACTTTTCACATATTTATCATTTATCATTTTCCTTCCATTTCACAATTATGTGCCACTCTGTGTTGGTCTATCTACCATATATACTGTATCTATATATATATTTATATATACTGTATATAGATATATAGCTCTATATGTATATTACCTTTTGTGATATATACAAAAGGTCCAACGGGCAGGGCCATCTGATTCCTCCTGTATTGAATTGTATTGTAACTGTACTGTTTGCCCTAAGGTTGTAAAGCACTGCGCATACTGTAGGCGCTCTATAAATCCTGTAATAATATATATATATATAAATTTAACTTTCTTGTGGCTTCTTGGAAAGTCTATGTAAGTTTCAAGACAAACTAAACCTGAAAAGTTGACACTAAAATTATGTTTTCTCCAGTCTCCTTCTTCTCACATTTGCCGTTCTCCGCGAAGTTTATGTTATAGGAAAATTATATGTATAAAGTATCACTTTGGCACGAGTCGTAAGAAGCACAATGCCTTTTTGTGTACATGTCTCTGTCATCTCGTAGGCCAGCTCCCAATTTGGTTTTCAAGCAAGTCATAAAATCACAATACAAAAGACATAGAAAAGAAGAGGAAAAACATTCTTAAGCTATAAAGGAAAATTGGATTTGGGCTGGAGATCTGTGGCTTTTTTCTTTTTTTTTTTTTTTGCCGAGATTCAGGAGGATTTTAAGGGGTTTGGAACAAGCCATGATTGAAAGAACGCATCTTAAGAGTGACATATCTGGTGAGATTTGTAGACGGTATAAAAAAGGCTGTCTGCCTGAAGCTGGAGATGTATTTCTGTGGTTTAATTTGACAGTGGAGCATAAAACCTGAAAGCCTAATTTTGGTCTTCATGAAGAAGAAAACCTACATAACAGATTGGATTTTATGATAATTATGTGAAAGCAAACTCCAGGCCATTTTTTTTTTTTTTTGGATAGAGAGGAGAGGAAAAAAACATGCCAGGTATTTATCTGTCTGTGACCCCATTGGGGAGATTTTGCCTCATTTCCTGTCCGCATGACACCCATAGAAGAAATGTGGGAAACAGATGTCACAGGGAAGGCATGGGCAGAAAAAAACAGAAAGGAAAAAGAGAAACATGATTTTGTCTTCTTGTTGAAGAGATTTACAAACACTTCCTGTCCTGCAGTTGGATGACCTTAAGGCTCGGTTCACACCTAGGCGACCCGACTTTGCTAGGCAATTTGAAAGCGATTCGAAAGCGATTTGAAAGAGACTTCAAAGCTACTTTGGGCATTACAACGCGACCGGAAGCGACCACCATGCCAGGAGACTTTTCCTGTGGCCAAATCAGAGAAGAAAGGGAGGGGAGTTGCCTTAAAAAATGTTCTTTTTCCTGTAAAGTCGCTTCTTCATAGACGGTGATCCGACTTGGAAGTGACTTCCATTGACTTCTATGGGCTCAAATCGACTAGAAGTCACTTTGAAATAGTACAGGAACCTTTTTTGAAATCTCCCTGGAGTCGAAGCGACTTGAGTAGCGCATATTAAGACGGCTCCATTCATTTCAATGGGAATTGAGGCGAATTGAGGCGAATTGGGGCGATGCAAGTCGGATCGCAAATCGCTTAGGATCGCCTAGGTGTGTACCGGCCCTGACAAGTCCCGCTGCTCCAAAACTACCTTTATCTTCCTTGATCTTAAGAACTAGTTGAGTGCCAGAGCCCAGGAGCTTAATGCTGCACTCATGATAAAATGAAAGCGGATGTCTTTCCAGTTGGCTTTAGCCAAATAAGCACCTTCCACTTAAAGCCAGAACTCTAATGCGTTTCACCCATAGCCGGGCTTAATCATAGAGGTGTCCAATAAATGCAAAATGTTTTTTGATTGGCTGAGGTAGAGATTGTGACATCACCGCCCCACCTCTCCACCCACCTAGAAGCTAATGAGGATCACTGTAGTATCAATATCCTATTACAGTGATTTCCAGCCTCCAGTTTAATCCCACAGGTATGGCACATACATGCTTACATTGGTCCAAGAAGGTCCAATGTAACTATGGAAATATCAAGACCGCAATACGTATATATACGTTGCGGCTTTGAAGTGGTTTACTGAGGTTATGGCTGAAGCTATCAGTCATAGCCCCAGTATTGTTTTTTAGCTGACAGCTGGCTTTCTCATGAAAACGCTCTGAATGGCTCATTAGCGGCTGGAACACTTTCAAAACTGGCCATCTCCCCCAAAATAAGAAAACAAAAAATTTAAAGCGCCCCCATCCCTCCATGCTTGCGTGCTGCAGCGAACACTTAGGTAAGTCATGGACGCATATGTAAACGGCGATCGCACCACACACGTGAGGTATCGCCATGAACGTTAGAGCGAGAGCAATAATTTTAGCACTAGACCTCCTCTGTAACTCTAAACAGGTAACCTGTAATCAATTTTAAAGCATCACTTATGGAGATTTATAAGTACCGTAGTTTGTCGCCATTCCATGAGCGTGCACAATTTTAAAGCGTGATATGTTAGGTATCTATTTACTCGGCGTGACATCATTCACATTTTACCAAAAAATTTGGGATATATATTGTGTTTCGTATTCTTTTTTCATTCATTAAAGTGTATTTTTTTTTTTTATTGCGTTTCAAAACTGCTGCGCAAATAAGGTGTGACATAAAAAATTCCAACGATTGCCATTTTATTCTCTGATAAAAAAAAAAATATAATGTTTGGAGGTTATAAGTAATTCTCTATCAAAAAATACTGATTTAACCAGTCCAGATCCACGCTATAGCCGAAAGACGAAAGCGACGGCGGATCTGGATTGCCGGGGGGACGTCCATGGATGGCTGCCCCTTTGCACGCTCCCCGCGCACACACACAGCCGGCGTCGGTGCACTCTCTCGGCTGATGCACGCTGCGTGGGCGTGCCTGTGAGTCAGGCGGACTTGATGTTTGCTGGAAACCCGCAATCGTCTGTTAGAGGGGCAGAATGGGAAACCGTTGATGTAAACAAGGCGGTTCTCCATTCTGTGAGGGGGGACATAACAGATCTACTGATCCCTGTGATCGGGATCAGTTAGATCTGTTATGTCCCTGGCAGACCCACCCCCACACAGTTAGTACACATACAGGGAACACAGTTAACCCCTTCACCGCTCCCTTAGTGTTAACCCCTTCACTGTCAATGACATTTACACAGTAATCAGTGGCTATTTAAATTTCTGATCGCTGTATAAATATCATTGGTTCCAAAAAAGTGTCAAAAATGTCCGACATGTCCCCTGCAATATCACAGTCCCGATAAAAATCGCAGATCGTCGCCATTACTAGTAAAAAAAATAATAATAATAAAAGCCATAAATCAATTCCCATCGTTTGTAGATGCGATAACTTTTGCGCAAACCAATCAATATAGCCGATTGCGATTTTTTTTTTTACCAAAAGTATATAGAAGAATATATATCGGCCAAAACTAATGAATCATTTTTTTAAATATTTTTTTTTTGGATATTTATTATAGCAAAAAGTAAAAAATATTGTTCTTTTTTTAAAATCTTTGCTGTTTCTTTGTTTATAGCGCAAAAAATTAAAAACGCAGAGGTGATAAAATACCACCAAAAGAAAGCTCTATTTGTGGGAAAAACATGATAAAAATTTTGTTTGGGTAGAACGTTGCACGACCGCGCAATTGTCATTCAAAATGCGACAGCGCTGAAAGCCGAAAATTGATCTGGGCAGGAGGGGGGTTTAAGTGCCCAGTAAGCAAGTGGTTAAACTTGTAAACAAAAAGTGCCAGAAAAACCTTGGTCTTAGGCCTCATACACACGGGCGTATCTAAAAAAATAAACAAAACATCGGGTCCGACGTCAAGGAAAAAAAGTCGACGTTTTTCGGCGTTATGCATTGGCGGTTTTGAGCGTTAGTGAGCGTCGGCGTCAATAGGCGTTTTTTAAAAAAAATCATCCCTCTGCTATTTTTCAACCTGAAAACGTCGGCGTCAAAAAACGCCAGTACAATATTAGGTGGCGTTTGTTGGCGTTCGTTGGCGTTTTGTGGCGTCGGCGTCAAAAAACGTCAAAACGTTACAACCTCAGAACGCGATGGCCATGGGTTCTACTTTCTGCTCACTAACGCCGACGCCACCTACAGCTCAAAAACGCAGACGTTTTTATGGGGCCATTGACTAACAAAAAACGCCAGAAAACGCCGGCGTCAAAAAACGTCCGTGTGTATGAGGCCTAAGTGGCTATACTTGAGCTTAAAATCCTTGTTTATGTCTAGGGGATGTAAATAAAGCAGTTTTACTTACCTAATCCTCTACTCCTACAGGTTCCCTCCAGGCTGTAAAGCAAGTTCCCACAGTCTCCTGCACTTCAGTGGTCAGTTACCCTCTGACATCCTCAAGATCAATGCAGGACTTATAGCCCTACATTAGACACGAGGACACCGAGAAAAAGTCTACTGTTGGAGCATGATGGAGGGCAGTCTGCTGGGGAAGCTGTGTATCGAGTAATTAAAAGTATTCTATCTGTCCTTTAGACCCAAATGAGTAGCTCACCCTTGCAATGAAGGCACAGGCCCAGTGCAATGGAGGTTTTTTTACTTTTTGGGTTGGGTGCTTTAGGCAATACAGCTTTGGTCACTGACCCACCCCCTGCCATTGATGGACCTCGCTCTTCTTACTGTGCTCTCACATCCTGTCAGTGAGTTCCTAATAATGACTTGTAAGGGTAGGTTGGGTTTGGTTGGTTGTCAAGCCCTCCATGTTTCCCTTCTCGTTGGGTGCCAAGCAAGGATCACATGAGAGGCCTACCCCAGGATTAGTTCTTTTGGGCTACGCTAGCACTTTAAATAGAGTCACTGTCTTACACAGGGGGTACCTTTACTGGAACAGACAACTGATCTCTAACAAACGCTATGTATGTTACATCACCATGGTCACTTGTGCAATTAGGAGGGATGTGTAGAGCATTTGTCCTCTCCACCTGTCCACTGTATCACCGCTACCTCACTCCCAGTAACGGTATGGGATCCCGCCATGCACCTAGCGTGGACTCCATGCATGCTCTTCACTTAACTCTTCCTCTTCTGTACCTCTGTACAGGATAAGGTCCCCGGTGGGGCAGATCTGCTCCCGTTGCTTTATAAGTGCAACCTCCCTCGCTACAATAGGCTATCTCACCTGCCACATGTACACACTTATGACAGGTTGCTTGAGAGAGAGGTTTCGATATCCTTGGTAACCACTGTATCTTTACACCATATGAATTCATGCACCTTTATCTTCATTCCCCAATGTGTTTAGTGACCCGATCTGTAGACTATATGTACCAGTTACTTGCATTAGACAAATGGTATACCCCCAACTGGTTTGGGACTTTTAAAGCAAACATAACACCAATATATAAAATGTGTTACAGTTTATTTAAACATGCTTAAAAACATAGAAAATGAATAAAAATTAGCATGATTATTGTACATTAACATTAAAGTATATGATAATGACGAATGATGTGTAGTGTCCTTTGTAC
>BLSH010555921.1:971861-988829 GCA_018402905.1 Glandirana rugosa
ACGTAACATAACGTATGTAATTTTATAAATAAACATCTTATTCCTAATAATATGTATATCACTATTTTATCCGTATTTCGAATCGTTACATTTTTTTCGTTCGGAACTTCGTTCCACAAGATGACACGACCAAGAAATTAATTAAGTATCACGAGGCAATCAGGAAACGTAACATAACGTATGTAATTTTATAAATAAACTTCTTATGTCTAAAAATAAATCTTTCACCTTTTTTTTGTCTTTACTTTCAATATTGATCTCAACTCGCTTGGGCCTGACATTTCAAGCCCAGGCATGGCTTGAAACCCCACAGGCCCTGGACCCGAACCCGGACTTTTTTTGAAAAGTCCGGGTCCGGGTCCGTGTCCCGGACACCCCAAAGTTCGGTACGGACCCGAACTTTACAGTCCGGGTTCGCTCAACTCTAGTTATAACTTTCATTTCTGTTTTTTTTCCACTTTCTAAATAAAAATCTGTATTCTTCAAATAAATATTTTAATGTATGCAATACAATGCAAAGGACTAACGGAGCACTATGAATTAATTAAAGAACCAGCACAGTAGAACACCTTGCTTCAAGGCTTGCTTTTTTTACATTGCTAAGCTTTATGCCTATTTTATCACTATATGTATAATAATCCTTATTCTACAAATAAATATTTTAATGTATGCAATACAATGCAAAGGCCTCCCAGAGCACTATGAGTTAATGAAAGAACCAGCACAGTAAAGCACCTTGCTTTGCACTTCCTTTTTTTAAGTTTATAAGCTTTTTGCCTATTTTTCCACTATCTGTATAATAATCATTATTCTACAAATACATTTTTAATGTATACAATACAATGCAAAGGCCTCCCAGAGCAATATGAGTTAATTAAAGTTAGAACCAGCACAGTAGAACACCTTGCATTGCAGCATCTTTTTTTGAGAGTTTAATCTTTATTCATGTTTTTCTTCCACTATCTAAAAAAATTTTGTTCTACAATTAATTATTGTAATGTATACAATACAATGCAAAGGCTTCCTGGAGCACGTTGGGCTAGCTAAAGAACCAGCACAGCAGAACACCTTGCTTCAAGGCTCACTTCAGACTGCAACTAATCCAGTGAAGCCCTACTTGTGTCAATTATCTTGATGGGAGCAGTTCCTATCTTGATTTTTTTTTTTTTGTGTATAAGTATCTTGGATGTGGATTGGGTTGCTGTCTCCAACGCTGATCACCTATGCCCCTTTATATTTGCTTCAAGGCTTCCTTTTTTTTTTTTTTTTTTAATAGATTTATTCAGTTATCCCTTTTTTCTACTATCTATATGAACATTTTTATTCTAAAATAAATATTTTAATATATATAGTACAACGATTTCCTGGATCTCTGTCGGTTAGCTAAAGAACTAGCACAGTAGAAAAACTTGCTTTAGAGCTTCATTTTGTAAGTTTGAAAGCTTTATTCCTGGTTTCCCACTATCTGTATAAAAAATAAGTGTTCTAAATAAAAGTGATTTAATGCATACAACACACATTTTTTTTTTAGCTTTAAAAGATTTATTCAGCTATCCGTTTTTTCTACTATCTATATGAAAATTACCGTTCTAAAGTAAATATTTTAATGTATACAGTACAAAAATTTCCTGGAGCACTATGAGTTAAGTAAAGAACCAGCACAGTAGAGCACCTTGCTGTGCACTTTTATTTTTTTATGTTTATAAGATTTATGCCTATTTTTACACCATCTCTATAATAATCCTTACTGAACAAATAAATATTTTAATGTATACAATACAATGCAAAGTCCTCCCAGTCAGACCCAGAGCACTATGCGTTAACTAAAGTTAGAACGAATACAGTAGAACACCTTGCATTGCAGCTTCCTTTCTTTGAGATTTTAACATTCATTCATTTTTTTTCCACTATCTAAACAAATTTAGTTCTACAAATAAGTATTGCAATGTATACAATACAAAGCAAAGGCTTCCCAGAGCACAATGGGTTACCTAAAGAACCAGCACAGCAGAACACCTTTGCTTCAGGGCTTCCTTTTTTTTTAAACTTTATTTGATTTTTTATCAGTTATTCATTTTTTTCTACTATCTATATGAACATTTTTGTTCAAATTAAATATTTTAATGTATACAGTACAAAGATTTCCTGGAGCACTATGAGTTAACTAAAGGACCAGCACAGAAGACCACCTTGCTTTGCACTTTTTTTTTACCATTATAAGCTTTATGCCAATTTTCCACTTTCCACTTTATCTGTATAATAATCCTTATTGTACAAATAAATATTTTAATGCATTCAATACAATGCAAAGGCCTCCCAGAACTAGAGCACTATGAGTTAACTAAAGTTTGAACCAGCACAGCACAGTAGAACACCTTGCATCGTGGTTTCCTTTTTTGAGATTTTAAGCTTTATTCATAGTTTTTTCCACTATCTAAAAAAATTTAGCTCTACAAAATAAGTATTGTAATGTATACAATACAATGCAAAGGCTTCCCAGAGCATGATGGGATAGCTAAAGAACCAGCACAACAGAACACCTTGCTTCAAGGCTTCTTTTTTTTTTTTAAGTATTAGATTTATTCAGTTATCCCTTTTTTCTACTATCTATATGAACATTTTTGTTCTAAAACAAATAGTTTAGTGTATATAGTACAAAGATTTCCTGGATCTCTATCCGTTAGCTAAAGAACTAGAACAGTAGAACGACTTGCTTTAGAGCTTCCTTTTTTAAGTTTGAAATCTTTATTCCTGGTTTCCCACTATCTGTATAAAAAAATAAGTGTTCTAAAAAAAAGTGTTTTAATGCATACAACACAATGCAAAGACTTCCCAGAGCACTATGGGTTAGCTGAAGAACCAGCACTGTAGAACACCTTGTTTTTCTGCTTCCTTTTTTAAGTTTATAAACATTATTCCTGTTTTTTCCACTAACTATATAAACATACACATTCATACAATGGCTTCCTAGAGCACTGTGGGCTAGCTAAAGAACCAGCACAATACAACACCTTTCTTCGCAGCTTCCTTTTTTAAAGTTTATAAACTTTATTCCCTTTTCTACTACCTATATAAAAATCTTAATTCTACATGTAAATATTTTAATGCAAACAATTCAATACAAATGCTTTCTGGAGCACTATGGGCTAGCTAAAGAACTAGCACAGCAGGACATCTCACTTTGCAGCTTACTTTTTTTTACTTTTATAGGCTTATTCCTGTATTTTCCACTATCTACAGTATATAAGCATCTTTGTTCTGCAAATAAATATTTTGATACATACAATTCCACACAAAGGCTTTTTGGAGCACTATATGTTTGCTAACGAGCCAGCACAGTAGAACACCTTGCTTTGCAGCTTCCTTTGTCTAACTGAAGCCTTGTACTCAGCTGTATGATAAGGGAGAAGTCAATACTCCGAGTTCTGCAAACAATGAGCTTCTTCTTGAACAGCTGCAAAGTAATCATGCTAATTTTGTTGAGGCAGAGTTGACAACCACCTGTTGCCTAGGCAGAGGACTACTGTATAAGGCCCCTTTCACACGGGGCGGATCTGCTGGACAGATTCCGCTAGCTCAGCGGCAGATCCGATGAAAATGGGCAGCCTGTCCATTTTCATCCAATCCCATCCGATCTGCTGGACGGATGGGGATCGTATTGCCCATATGTCCGTTTTGAGTGGATTTTGTCAGATCGGATGACAGGTGGGTGTCAGCAGACACATCTCCGCTGACATCCACCTGTCCATAGAAGTCAATGGGTGGCCCACTTGGATCCACCTGAAAAATGGACAGGCGGATCCAAGCGGGCCGATCATGTGAAAGGGGCCTAATAATATGCAATATTTTAAAAGACATTGTTTATTTTTTTTTAACCCTGACCATGATAAATAAAGAAAGAAAATAAGTACAAATCCACTATTCAAGTCCATCTTTACGCAGGCTATGGACAAGTCCTGATAGGAGGAGAGAACAGAGTGACAGAGAGATGAGCTCACCAGTCCGTTGCCTCTCCTTTCACTGTCAAATCACAGGCTGGTTGCTGTTTGAGGATGGAGATTAGCTGGACTGACTCGATCAGTCACTGTATGTACCCTTGTAGAATTTATGCTTTCTTGGCCATTTTTCAGAGAATATGAATGATAACACAAAAACATTTCTTTCACTCATGCTTACAAAACGCCAAACAGCACAGAGACAAGCCTCAAACCTTCTGGCACAAAGTCATTTGGAGTGATGAGACCAAAATTAAGCTTTTTGGCCAAGCCATAAACGCTAAATTTGGAGAGGAGTCAACAAGGCCTATGATGAATGGTACACCATTCCTACTGTGAAACACGGTGTGTGAGCTACAAAGGCACATGAAATTTGGTCAAAATTGATGGCAAGATGAATGCAGTATATTATCAAAAAATACTGGAGGAACATTTGCATTCATCATCCAGGAAGCTGCGCAAGGGACGTACTTGGACATTCCAACATGACAATGATCCAAAACACAAGGCCAAGTCGACCTGTTATTGGCTACAGCAGAATAAAGTGAAGGTTCTGGAGTGGCCATCTCAGTCTCCTGACCTCAATATCATTGATCCACTCTGGGGAGATCTCAAATGTGCAGCTCATGCAAGACAGCCCAAGAATTTCCAGGAACTGGAGGCTTTTTGCCAAGAGGAATGGGCAGCTTTACCATCTGAGAAGATAAAGAGCCTCATCCACAAATACCACAAAATACTTCAAGCTGTCATTGATGTTAAAGGGGGCAATACACAGTATTAAGGACTGGGGTAAACTTTTGATCGGGGTCATTTGGGTAGTTTCTATTGTCATTATGTATTTAAAAAGAGTAAACGCAGTTGATTGATAATAAATGGCTTCAGCCAAACACTAACCATGAGTGAAAGAAAAGTTTTTGTGTTATTATTATTTTTATTATACAGGATTTATATAGCGCCGACAGTTTGCGCAGCGCTTTACAAAATGAGGGCAGACAGTACAATTACAATACAATTCAATACAGGAGGAATCAGAGGGCCCTGCTCGTTAGAGCTTACAATCTAAGAGGGAGGGTTGAATGATACGAAAGGGCAGTAAACTGCAGGGGATGAGCTGATTGAGAAAATAAGGAGTGTAGTGGTTAGGTGGTGGCAGGATTGGCTTCCCTGAAGAGAAAAGTTTTCAGGGATCGCTTGAAGGTGGATAGATTTGGGGACATTCTGACCGATTGGGGTAGGGAGTTCCAGAGGATGGGAAAGGCTCAGGAGAAGTCTTGGAGGCGAGTAAGAGAGGAGGTGATGAGGGAGCTGGAGAGCAGGAGGTCTTGGGAGGAGCGAAGAGGACAGTTAGGTTGGTATTTTGAGACTAGGCTGGTGATGTAGCTGGGAGCAGAGTTGTGGACGGCTTTGTAGCTGATTGTTAGTATTTTGAATTTAATTCGTTGGGCGAGTGGCAGCCAATGGAGGGATTGGCAGAGGGGGGTGCCAGACTTTAAACGGTTTGTAAGGTGGATGAGTCTGGCAGCGGTATTCATGATGGACTGGAGAGGGGCTAGTCTATTTAAAGGTAGGCCAGTGAGACCAGTGTTATTATTCATATTCTCTGAAAAATGGGCAAGAAATCATAAATTCTGCCAGGGTGTGTAAATTTATGAGCACAACTGTAAATAAAGTGTCTTTGCAAACCCACATTTACTGGATTCCAGGTGCTCCTTTACATCCAATCACAGGCTGGAGGAGGGACAAGACCTGTAAGTGTTTCTGACCAAGGTCTCTTACTCCTCCAGAAATGGCTGTGCTGTGTGGCAGAGTTGTGTAAATCCCAGGACTGGGTGGACAGAGGTGCAATTCTTTTGCCAAGTAAAACCGCACCCCTATGTGTATTTAGCTTCCTGGAGTTCAGCTTTAAGTAACACTGAGAAGGCTCAGAAAAAGTGGAACAGTGGTGTTGCTCCAAGGCAATTCCCCGATGTCCCAGAGGAAAGCGATATAGACAGATAGGACGGCGTTGGCTTCATGACATGGAAATCAATACCTCTGTTAATGACTGCAGATCTCAGATACTTTTCTGAGTACATTTCTCAAACTGAGAAACAAAACAATTTCCCTGGCAGTATCTGATCAGATGGAATTTTGGGGGTTTTTAGAACTACTGGTCTCTGTGTTTTTTTCTTTCCCCCAAAAACTTGCCAGTTAAAGAACAGGAAATGACTTTGGGATTAGGAGATAATTTCTCCAATGATTAATGAGGTCGGTGTTACATGCAAGTCTGCGGGTTACATAACTTCCATTAGATGTTAAAGGTCTGAGCTGTACCAGCTAGAGACCCCACACCGTATTCTGTCACCGACAAAGGTAGCCATGACCTCCTCCAAGCCTATGCAATTCCCCGTTCCTCAGATTGAGAGATATCATTGCACTGTTTATGGCAAAGCTGGATTTTGGGCAAAAGGATAAACACGCAAACCGACTGACCGGCCACTTTATTAGGAACACCTGTTCAATTGCTTGGTAACACAAATTGCTAATCAGCCAATCACAAGGCAGAAACTCAGTGCATTTAGGCATCTAAGGTATCTAAGGCAGTGTTCCCCAACCCAGTCCTCAAGGCCCACCAACAGGTCATGTTTTCAGGATTTCCCCCAGATGAATCAGCTGTGGTTATTACTAAGGCAGTGCAACTGATCAAATCACCTGTGCCAAACAATGGAAATCCTGAAAAAATGACCTGTTGGTGGGCCTTGAGGACTGGAGTTGAGGAACACTGATCTAAGGCATCTAAGTTTAAAAATCAGAATGGGGAAGAAAGAGGATTTAAGTGACTTTGAACGTAGCATGGTGTTGTGTAATATTTAATATATATATATATATATATATATATAAATATATACAATTCCCTTTTAGATTGTAAGCTCTAACGAGCAGGGCCCTCTAATTCCTACTGTATTTAAGTGTATTGTATTTGTACTGTCTACCCTCAAGTTGTAAAGCGCTGCGTAAATTGTTGGCGCTATATAAATCCTGTATAATAATAATAATAATATACACACACACATATATATATATAAAATGTTGTGTAATATTTAATATATTATATATATATATGTGTATATATATATATATATATATATATATTAAATATTACACAACACATGGTTGTTGGTAATAGGCGGCTGGTCTGAGTATTTCAAAAACTGCTGATGTACTGGGATTTTCACACACAACCATCTCTCAGGTTTACAGAGAATGGTCCGAAAAAGAGAAAATATCCAGTGAGCGGCAGTTGTGTGGATGAAAATGCCTTGTTGATGTCAGAGGTCAGAAGAGTATGGTTAGATTGGTTTGAGATGATAGAAAGGCAACAGTAATTCAAATAACCACTCGTTACAACCAAGGTATACAGAATGCCATCTCTGAATGCACCTCGAACCTTGAAGTAAATGGGCTACAGCAGCAGAAGACCACATTGAGTGCCATTCCTGTCAGCTAAGAACAGGAAACTGAGGCTACAATTCTCACAGGCTCACCAAAATTGTACAATAGAAGATTGGAAAAACGTGGCCTGGTCTGATGAGTCTCGATTTCAGCTGCAACATTCAGAAGGTGGGGTCAGAATTTGGAGTAAACAACATGAAAGCTTGGATCCATCAAGTTCAGGCTGGTGATGGTGTAATGGTGTGAGGGACATTTTCTTGGCACACTTTGGACCCCTTAGTACCAATTGAGCATCGTTTAAATGCCACGGCCTACCTGAGTATTGTTGCTGACCATGTCCATCCCTTTATGACTACAGTGTCCCCATCTTCTGATGGCTCCTTCCAGCAGGATAATGCACCATGTCACACAGCTCCAATCATCTCACCACTGGACAATGAGGTCACTGCACTCCAATCATCTCACCACTGGACAATGAGGTCACTGTACTTCAATCATCTCACCACTGGACAATGAGGTCACTGCACTCCAATCATCTCACCACTGGACAATGAGGTCACTGTACTCCAATCATCTCAGCACTGGACAATGAGGTCACTGCACTCCAATCATCTCACCACTGGACAATGAGGTCACTGCACTCCAATCATCTCACCACTGGACAATGAGGTCACTGCACTCCAATCATCTCACCACTGGACAATGAGGTCACTGCACTCCAATGGCCTCCACACTCTCCAGATCTCATCCAATAGAGCACCTTTGTGATGTGGTGGAACGGATATTCTCATCATGGATGTGCAGCCAACAAATCTGCAGCAACTGCATGATTCTATCATGTCTCTATGGACCAAAATCTCTGAGGAATGTTTCCAAAACTTTGGTGAATCTGTGGCACGAAGAATGAAGGCTGTTCTGAAGGCTAAAAAGGGGTTTCAACCTGTTACTAGCAAGGTGTACCTAATAAAGTGGCCGGTGAGTGTATGTAGATTGTAGTTTTTTAGTTCTGTTTAACCAGCTCTGATATTTACACAGCTCTGCAGCAAAGCACAGCTAGGCTGGTTACCTGATTCTGCTGTGCTGTAGTTAAGCAAGGCGAGGTCTATGCACTGGACAGTGAAGGAACAGTAGTACACTAATGAAGTTATCTCTCTGCTCCCTGCTCCTATCAGCATGCTGACAGTCATCCTACTCTCAACCTGAGTGCTAAGATTAAAGTGACAACAAATTTTGATTTACAAAAATTCTAGTCAAGTATAAATTCTTAATTTAATAAAGTCCCTTGCGTTTCTCTCAGGTTTCTTCAAATCTCTAAATTATTTTTTTGTTCTTGCTGCTTTCATCTGACTTCCTTAGAGGGTGGCTACATTCGTTTGCCATGGTGCCACTGTATGTAGGAATGTGCCAGCCTCTCTTGCCCGCTCCCGAGATGGACTATAGACCATGGTTTATGTAGCGTGCTTAGAGCAATGCACATGACCGCAACCAAAGTGCACTGATCAATCCAAAAGAAGCGGAAGTGATAGGGAAAAGGAGAGGTTTGGGAGCTCACGGAGGATGTTGTAAGGAGGAAGAAAACACGGTACAAACGATTTACTGAAAAATAAATTACAGGGCTATTAAGTAGTGGATGTGTATGGTTTATTTTTGGAAATAAGGATTTGGTTTAGTGTCACTTTAAGTCAATTTCTGATAATATTACAAGCTGCATTTAAAGTCTAATTAAAATTCCTATAATAAACACCTAACTGGAATAATTGGTGATTCTTTTACGCGCTCACTGTGCCAATCAGACTGCCGGCTCTCGCCAATCGTTCGGGAGACAGACAGAACGGTGATCTGCCTATATAAACAAGGCAGATCGCCGTTCTGTGACAAGGGAAGGCTGTCATCCTGTGTTCCTTCTAAGTAGGAATACGGATCTCTGCCTTGCCACTGTAAAAGCACCTCCCCCACACAGTTAGTATGCACTCCCTAGGAACACATTGAACCCTTTGATCACCCCCGATGTTAACCCCTTCCCCACCAGTGTCATTAGTACAGTGACAGTGTATATTTTTTAGCACTGATCACTGTATTACTGTCACTGATTTCCAAAAAGTGTCAAAAGTGTCAGTTAGGGACTTGTCCTTGTCCTCCGCAATGTCACAGTCCAGCTATAAGTTGCTGATCGCCTCCATTACTAGTAAAAAAATAAATAAATAAATACTCCAAAAATATATCCCATAGTTTGTAAATGCTATAACTTTTGGGCAAACCAATCAATATACGCGCATTAGGATTTTTTTTACCAAAAATATGTAGCAGAATACATATTGGCCTAAGTTGATGAAGACATTTGATTTTTTACATTTTTTAGGATATGCTTTATAACAGAAAAAAAAATGTTTTTTATTTCCAAATTTTCTGCCTTGTTTTGTTTATAGTTTAAGTTTAAGTGAACAGCCTCAGATAATACACAGAGATGAATCAAATCTCCCTACATAAGTTTTACATGTGTATCTACTGTCTTCAGCTTTATATATTCTATAGAAAGTGCAGATTGTGTTATAGATGTTCTCTTCCTGTTCAGCACTGGGAGTGGATTCTTGGCATGCAGCCAAGACAGCTGATTGGATGAAAGGCACCCCCCCCCTCCACATAGGCAAAGACAGGCAGAGCTGTGCTGTGACAAGGCAAGCTCTCTGCTAATTTATTTATAGCAACCTTCCTCAACACAAATTTCAAGCTGGGTTTATCTTGGTTGACAGAGAACTTATCAGAAGTTATCATGCTGATAACAGAGCAATGAAACAGCAAAAACACACGGTGCTTTGGAGAGGGATAAGAAAACATGAATCAGGTTTACATCCACTTTAACCACTTCAGCCCCAGAAGGATTTCCCCCTTTAGGACCAGAGCACTTTTTGCGATTTGACACTGCGTCGCTTTAACTGACAATTGCGCGGTCATGCGACGTTGTACCCAAACTAAATTTGCATCCTTTTTTCCCCACAAATAGAGCTTTCTTTTGGTGGTATTTGATCACCTCTGCGTCATTTCTGATCACCGCTATAAACAAAAAAAGCGTCAATTTTGCAAAAAAAACTATTTTTCTTACTTTTTGCTAAAATACAAATCCAAAAAAAAAAATTGAAAAACATTTTCTTTCATCGGTTTTGGCCGATTTATATTCTTCCTCATATTTTTGGTAAAAAAAAATCGCAATCAGCATTTTTTGATTGGTTTGCGCAAAAGTTGCCGCGTTTACAAACCATGAGAATTAATTTCTGGGGTTTTTATTTTTTTTCATATTTTACTAGTAATGGCAGCAATCTGCGAATTTTAGCAGTTCTGCGATATTGCGGTGGACATGTCGGACCATTTTGACACTTTTTTGGGACCAATGACATTTATACAGCGATCGGTGCTATAAAAATGCACTGATTACTGTGTAAATGCCATTGGCAGTGAAGGGGTTAACCTGGAGGGGGGGCGCTCTAAGGGTTAAGCGGGGGGAGGGGAGTGATCATGGCTTCCATATACAGAAAGCCTGTGATCACATCCCTTCCCCCTCTGTCAGAA
The DNA here is from genome assembly GCA_018402905.1 of Glandirana rugosa. NCBI lineage: Eukaryota > Metazoa > Chordata > Amphibia > Anura > Ranidae > Glandirana > Glandirana rugosa. Next base: position 982,853 of record BLSH010555921.1, read on the forward strand.
CGGAGATCCATGTTTACATACACGGATCTCCGTTCTCTCACTGCGGGGGAGCCATCGTGGGGTAGCTGGCAGAGATCGAGTCCACCCTACCCGCTCCCTGCCCCCCCCCCGGAACACAGTGGGCGCGCGAGCACGCCTCCGGCGGTGCGCGCGCTCACAATACTCGTTATCGTGGCCACCGTCAGGTGACAGCGGTTTGCGATAGCGAACCACTTTGCTGCTGTCAAGCTGCGGCGGGCGGTTGGCAAGTGGTTAGTGAAGAAATTTGATTATTATTTTAATTTTTTTGAACAATATTGTTATTGAATTTCTCGGTTTAACCGAGTATTACCCACGCAGGGGTATGGCTGGATGTCCAGCATTTACATGCAACAAAAATAAAAAAACAATAAACCCCTTTCTCCCAACTCCCACCCCAACAACTAAGTACCATTCACCCCCACAACTGAGGGGAGGGGACAAGTCGATCTCCTGCTTGTCCTATCAGCCATTTTAAGGAATTCAACCATAAACCATAGGCACGTGAGCGTCCAAAACGTTACCATAACGCAGAGGCGTTGCTAGGGGGTGGCTATTGGGGCTATAGCCCCGAGTCTGGGGCCCATAGCCCCGGGTCTCTTACAGGGTGGGTGCAGTTCTGCAATTAGCAGGTATGTCCCGGTCTGGAATGCAGACTCTGTATATGTATGTGTGTGTGTATATATATATATATATATATATATATATATATATATATACATACATACGTATATTTATTATTATTTATTTTATTACATGTATGCCCGCTCAAGCGTATGTCTTTCTTTACTTCGCTGCTATGGGCTCTAGCCCCAGATCTTTTGTAGACCTAGCAACGCCCCTGCCATAACGGCATCTACATCACTCCGGCAAAATTTGAATCTATGGAGCATCTTCCAGCCAGCAGGACCAAATCTTCTGGTATTTGAGAGGGCAGCCTCTGTTGGCATACGTGGTCCGATAGAAGGGCAAGTTATTATCAATGAGAGCCTTCCACATGTCCACGGACAGGGGAGACGGCCTCCTCCAGCCCATGGTTATGGCCTTGCGGGCATAGAAGAGGAGGAGGGAAAGCAGAGTTCATTTGGCTGTGGTGATGTTCAGTTGCTCCACCAAGCCCAGAAGGCAGTATCTTGGGACCAATGGGACCACTATTTTGGTTCTTTGCATAATAATGGATACAATATCTCGCCAATAGGCCTCAATTGCTGGGCATGTCCAGAAAATGTGAAAGAAGTCTGCTTTAGTGTCAGAGCATCTCCAACACTCAAATATCTAATGGAGCCTATATGGGGTAAGGTTTGCTCTATGCAGGATTTTAAATTGTACCATAATGTCATTAGATGATATCAAGGCCGAGAAGGGGAAAGACCCAACCTCCTCCCAGTCCTCATCATCCATTTCTGGAATATCCCAAATTTGATTATTTTACTTTTTTTTTTTTAATTGGATGTGTTTTATAGCAGAAAATAAAAATATTGTTTTTTTTTTTTCAAAAATGTTGCCTTTTTTTGTTTATAGTGTAAAAATAAAAACCACAAAGGTGATCAAATACCACCAAAAGAAAGCTCTATGTGTGCGGGAAAAAAGGGATGTACAATTTATTTGGGTACGGCGTCGCACAACCGCGTAATCGTCAGATAAATTAACGCAGTGCCGTATTGCAAAACAGGGCCTGGTCATGAAGGGGGGTAAATCTTCCGGAGCTGAAGTGGTTAAGTACACTTTCAGGTGGTTAAGGTGCTTCACAATGCTTTGCCTATGCAAGACCTGCTAACTAAAGCCTCGTACACACGGGACGACGATCGTATACAACAGGTCGTACGAATGACCGTTGTATGCGAAATCGATCATTCGTACGCGCGATTACAACAGCCGACATACGACGGTCGTACAACGGGAGTTGTATGAGCAAACTGGAAAACTTGGTCGTACCAACAAGCGCTCATACGACCGTTGTACCGTGTGTACAGAGCAGTTGGTACAACAAGTTGTATTGTGCAAAACACGCATGCTCAGAAGTCAGGAACGGCTGGATGCTAATTACATGCACCTGAACTTTCTTTCTTTGGTCGTACGATCGTGTAGTGCAGTCAGTATGCAAGTTACATTATCCAACATACGATTTGAGACGATCGTACGTACGATCGTCGCCCCATGTGTACGAGGCTTAAGGTCTATGAACATCATCATCTGGCCCTGCATATACTGTAATTCCGGTGTCTATGCCTTTTATTTAAATCTACCACACTAATAAAAGATAAAAACTACAAAAAAATGGAAAAAAATTCTAGACCTAGACACAAATTGGTGGCTATTGGTGACAAATGCTGGGATGGAAAAGATTATGATAATGGCCCTCACTTTGTCAGGATGAAATGTGAGTAACAGAGCACATCACTGACAATATTCTTATTCTGCGCTCTTGTGAGCTCACACGTCTCCTGCAAGACGTCACGTGACTGTAATTGGGGAAGGTGGACCCATATAGGATCCTAATAAATAACAGCCGCACTATCAGGAAGGGACCCCAGGAGACGGCACAATGTTAGAAAGCCTCAGTCTGCGTATAGTAGAACTAAAACCCCCAGATCTGGAATGACACGAGGAAGGTGATTATTTTAATGGCTTGCACTTTGCAGTCTGGAAGTGAGAGCCAATAATTTTTTACATATTGCCGAAATAAATCACAATAGACTTTTTTTTTTTTGTAGCAATCTATTTTCTTACCCCTATTCCCGTTTCACTATCAGGTGCTCCAATGCATGACATCACCATTAATATGTTGTTTTGTTCAACGAAAAGCATCCAGTTCTTCATTAATAGCACATGTCTCTGAAAGGATGGGGAATTTTGGGGTGTCTACTAATTGGAAAAGACACATGCAGTGGACTACATGTATTCCTTACTGAAATCTGAAGATCATATGATAAAAAAAGGGTATTCTACGGTAGTATAAGTTCCCTATTTGTGTAATGTTGTGTCTGTGGCCTCTCAACATGAAGTATTATATTAAAGTGGCACTTCACTCTCTGGTTATCTCTCGCCTCAACTACTGCAACTCTCTCCTCATTGGATTACCTTTCATACATTATCCCCCCTTCAGTCAATAATGAATGCTGCTGCAAGACTTATCTACCTTGCCAACCGCTCAGTGTCCTCCGCCCCTCTCTGCCAATCTCTCCACTGGCTTCCACTCACCCAACGTATGAAATTCAAAGTACTAACAATAATTTACAAAGCCATCCACAACTCTGCCCCCAGCTACATCTCTAGCCTAGTCTCAAAATACCAACCAAGCCGCCCTCTTAGGTCCTCCCAAGACCTCCTGATCTCTAGCTCCCTTGTCACCTCCTCCCATGCTCGCCTCCAGGATTTCTCGAGAGCTTCTCCCATCCTTTGGAACTCCCTACCCCAATCAGTCCGACTGTCTTCTAATCTATCCATCTTTAGACGATCCCTGAAAACCTTTCTCTTTAAAGAAGCCTATCCTGCTTCTACCTAATACTCTTTCTTTCTACATCAACTCATCCCCCGCAGCTTTTACCTCTTGTATCAATTGACCCCCCCTCTTAGATTGTAAGCTCTAATGAGCAGGGCCCTCTGATTCCTATTGTACCAAATTGTGATGTAACTGTACTGTCTGCCTTCATTTTTGTAAAGCACTGCGCAAACTGCTGGCGCTATATAAATCCTGTATAATAATAATAATAATAGTATAAAAAAGTGACACTAAAGACCGGTGTTTAAAAAAAAACTCTATATAAGTATGTATTAGTGGCTCAAAAAAGTGCCTCCTATTACTCTCAGCCTCCACCAAAGTCTGGTGATTGTTATGGGTGAACTCCACCTAAGGTAGAAGAGCAACACAGACGTCCTGGTGGACCGACTCAAAATTGCTCTAGAGACTGGTTTGCTCTTTCAGTTCGCCCATTGGAATATGGGTGATAGGCAGAGAACTGGAAGGAGACGTCCAGGGATTTGCAAAGGCTCCTCCAGAAGGTGAATTAGACCCTGCAATTGGACACAATAGAAGTGGGCATACCATGGAATTTGAAGATCTCTTGAATAAAGACTGGCACCAAGGCAGCAGCTGAAGGCAGCAAGAAGAGGAGCTCAAAATGTGCCATCTTAGAAATTAGACTATGACCATCTAGATCAGTGGTTCTCAACTCCGGTCCTCGGGACCCACTAACAGGCCAAGTTTGCAGGATACCTGAAATGCATCACAGGTGATATAATTTGCTGCTCAGTGATTGCAGTATTCTAGTCTGCATCTCCCCAAGGTAATACTTAAAATCTGGCCTGTTGGTGGGTCCTGAGGACCGGAGTTGAGAACCACTGATCTAGATCATGATGCAACCCTCAGAAGTGGGTGGGTCAGTAATGAAGCCCATGACAATGTAGCACCAGGGCTCTTTTTCGACTTCATGTTAAAGGATGGCTACATTTGTTCTCCATGGTCCCACTGTATATAGGAACATAACCACCCTCTCTTGCTCGACCCCAAGATGGACTATGAACTAGGGAAAAGCAGAGGTTTGGGAGCTCACAGAGGACGTTACAAGGAAGCAAAACCACAGTAAAATAAAATGACAGATAAAATATATCACAGGGCAATTACGTAGTAGGTGTTTTTGGATAGTTTATGAAGAATAAGGATATTGTTTAGTATCACTTTTATACTTCTTCTGATTTTGGACTACTAGAAACCCTTCCACCTTCATGTAAAGAGATGAAGCTTTGCTCTAACCTACACTTCTTTTTGCACCTCCTTTCCCATTTCTATCCTTGGAAGCCTAAGCAGGCTGTATTGATAATTGGTCATGATGGCCAAGGACAGTCAGGCTGGGGAGGAAAAAGGTAGATTATGCTGAATGACTGTCCTTCAGCCAGGAAATTAGCTGGGCTGTTTGACTTGCTGCAGCTTCTAATGCACTGTGCGAGAAGCTCACAGTGTACAGTGAAATCAGAGTAAGTAATTACAGTAGAAAAGAAGAGGCTGTACAACTGTGAAAGACTGAAGGGAAAGCAGCTTTATTTCCTCTCAATTACAGTTTTACTTTGTCTAAATCTGCCCATATGCTAATTATACAGTGTGGATGGACAACTCTCCCACTGCAGATATCTTATTTTGACAGCTGGCCCTGCTGTCTATCAAGGTAAGGTACAGTTGGCTGCGTCTGATTGGATGCAGCAACTTTACGGCTGAATTTTGTTTGAATTTCGGATGGTTTCTAAACAAACAGACAAAATTAGCTCAGTGGGTGACCTTGTTGGCCACCTCCAACCTGTATCCTTGGTTCACAAAATTGAAGGAGCCGGGTGGGAGGCAGATGACAGCTTTATCCACTGAGTGAGTTTCGTCCGGTTACTCAGGAACCATCTGAAATTGATGGAGTGTATGGCAAGCTTTATACCTCCACCAAGTATATACAGTATCTCACAAAAGTGAGTACACCCCTCACATTTTTGTAAATATTTTATTCTATCTTTTCATGTGACAACACTGAAGAAATGACACTTTGCTATAATGTAAAGTAGTGAGTGTACAGCTTGTATAACAGTGTAAATTTGCTGTCCCCTCAAAATGACTCAACACACAGCCATTAATCTCTAAACCGCTGCCAACAAAAATGAGTACATCCTAAGTGAAAATGTCCAAATTGGGCCCAATTAGCCATTTTTCCCCCCCGGTGTCATGTGACTCATTAGTGTTACAAGGTGTGAATGGGGAGCAGGTGAGTTAAATTTGGTGTTATCGCTCTCACTCTCTCATACTGGTCACTGGAAGTTCAACATGGCACCTCATGGCAAAGAACTCTCTGAGGTTCTGAAAAAAAGAATTGCGGATCTACATAAAGATGGCCTAGGCTTTTAGAAGATTTGCCAAGACCCTGAAACTGAGCTGCAGGTACGGTGGCCAAGACCATACATCGGTTTAACAGGACAGGTTCCA
>BLSH010555921.1:992192-1009740 GCA_018402905.1 Glandirana rugosa
ACGTCATGTTCGCTAACCTTATGGCCCTATTGACACGGACAATCATACTAACGAGGTGATCCATTGTGAATTAACACCCAGAGACGAATGTCCTTACAATTTCTGTACCTGGGATTACTCGATTGTAAGACCCTACTTGTGGTTGTCCTTGGTGATACATGTAGGTCTGTGCATTATGTAGTAGGTTTATTGTTCTGGTCTCCCGACGTTCAGTTTACTATAACAAAAAGATCGTTAGGACTGTACAATTTTTTTATTTAAATTTGTTTTTAAACGATAAAAAAATATGTTGGGACGTTGTAATGTAAAATATAGTATTCGTCACGGACCAGATGAACAGGCACTGCTTATGATATAAAATGTAATGTTGCAGGGTTGTATAAAAAAATAGCAAATTTTTGTTTAAATTTATTTTTTTAACATGTCAGGATTGCTAGAAAAACAATATCATTTGACTTGCAGCCCTCTGGTCTTGTTATTTGGATGATGTATTACGTGTCTGGATGTACATAGTGGTTCCTGTTGGTGTTCATCCCAGAATGTTAGCTCATTAGGGTCCATGTCTTTAACATTCCTGTAAGCAGAGACCCACAATTAAGTGTTACCTAGTGGAGCAATCATACTAACAGGCACAGTTATCCCGGTATTCCAATCGCTTGTACTGCAAAGGGGTAGATAATGTATAAAGTGACTCAGAAAACTTGATGAAGGCATTCTTTGTTTACTATTATCGTTAGTATCTAAATGTGAAAAAATATATATATGCCGCAGAACTCCGAGACCTCATGGAATAAAATGCTGCATTAATAATACATTTCAATAATTCAATGTTACACTGGGGGTTTATTGGTGGTGGTTACTGCTACCCTAGCTGCCCTGAGAGGATTGGGGATCTATAGCCAGTTGAGTCCCCCCCCCCCCTCCTCACCTCCACAAAGTACTTTGGACACCCCAAACCCTTAGAGCCAAACTCCAGGGGGTTTGAAAGACAACTACCTTTGTAGTGAAGCTTCCCTGTAGTGCAAGGGTAAAATGCTTGTTTTTGTCTAGGGGAACGTTAAAAAGCATTTTTGTCAATACCTTATCCCTCATTGCTTGCTTTATCCTTTCAGTGCATTCCTGAGGCCTTTTCTCTCTGTTGGTCACACTCTAAGGCAGTGGTTCTCAACTCCGGTCCTCGGGACCCCCCAACAGGCCAGGTTTGCAGGATAACTGAAATACATCACAGGTGACATCATTTGCTGCTCAGTGATTGCAGCGTTCTAGTCTGCATCTCCCCAAGGTAATACTCAAAATCTGGCCTGTTGGTGGGTCCCGAGAACCGGAGTTGAGAGCCACTGCTCTAAGGTGACCAGATTTTTAAAATGAAACCCGGGGACATATTTTTTCTTTATTGGCAAATGGCAATTTTTATTGGCAAATTGGCAAACTATTTTATTAGCATAGTTTCCTCAAATGATATATGCAGTGTATGTGGCATGCATTTATGGAATGATTGTATGAAACATACGTTATTTGTCACATTTCGTCCATGAGGTATAAAAAAAAAAAAAGACTCTTCTTAGTCTTCTTAGAATTTTTTGGGATATGATTACCAAATGTTAAGAAGGTAAGATAGAGAAAAAACTTGGAGGGAGGGATGGGGCAGCAAAATCCAAATCCAATCCTTATCCGGGGACACAACCGGGGACAGATTTGGTCCGGGGACAGTGTCCTCAGTCCGGGGACTGTCCCTGGGAACCGGGGACGTCTGATCACCCTATCACACTCTGACCTGGCAGTCCTGCATTGTAAGTGATGACACTAAAGGTTCAATGACAACCCAGGGCATCAGAGAGCAGAGAAAAATGGCAGCTGCTGAGGAAGTGATTAGGGTTGCCACATCATCCCTTTAATCCAGGACACATACCACTTACACAGGTTCTGTGGCTAATTTAATGCAGATGAAGCACCAAGTGAGTTTAATTACCACCTTAATCCACTACAGAACCTGTGTAATTAATGTGTGTCCTGGATGATGTGGCAACCCTAGAAGTGATAAGGTAAGCAAAACCACAATTTATTGGACAAAAGTAAGCATGTTTTCCCCTGGACTTTAGCTTTATACAAATAAAGCCTGGAAAGAAACCTAAAGCAGATCTAAACTCAAAAACAAAAATGCAATAGGTTGCAGCTTTTATATGTGATGGCTGCATTATTTTTAGCCCAAGGTTACATTTGTGCGATCTCAGACATTGCATGTGATTTGCAACCGCACCGCAAATGCTGATCACATGCGATGTCTGAGCAATGCTAGTTCAACCATACAGTTATATGGTTGAACATGCATTGGGTTTGCACAGAAAAAGGTGCAGGGACTTGTTTTTCCCCTCGCTGAAATTGGAGAACACCCATGCGATCCAATTCCTGTACGAATCCATAGTTTGCACAGCATTAACATTGTATTGACACCCGCAGCGGTTTACAGAAGGCAGTGTGACCTACCTGCGGGAAGGATGCGATGTGGGAACCGACGCTGGAATCTCACTGGCTCCCGCGTTGCACCAGTGTGAACCTAGGCTGAGGCTAATAACATTTTCAGCAAATTGAGAATATACCTGATCCTTCCAAAAATGCAGTGTCCTTGTCACTTCCTGTGAGCTCAAAAGAAAGCACAAAGATCTTTGTTATCTTTGTTGTATAAACTTCTAATCCCATCAGTCCACTATGCAATGGAAATGAACAAATGCAGACATGTTTGAAGTTCAGCCTGGGTGACAGCCATAGCTCCCTCCATAGATACAGTGGACAAAAAAGAGTAGACATGATAGAAAAAAGGCCAGAATAAAGTAAATAAACGAATGGATTTATGACATCTCAAGTTTGCATGTTATTCATTACATTTTTTACTCACTCATGTATCTATAAAGCTATTATAAGAATTATTGGAGTATCTTCTGAATTACAAGTCATTACATTTTTGTAATTTTTGTTTTTATGATTGAATACATTTTTTTGACACCAATTTGTTTGCAGTCAGTTAATTAGGTTAGGGCCACACAGGAATTTCTAGAGGCTCAATAATTCAACTAAAATTGCCAGCAATTAGTTGCTAGGAGAAGCAATTAATAGGTAAACTGATGGAAGCAATGGTTCTTAAAGGGGGTTGTAAAGGCTTTTTTAAAATAACCTCTTCAGCCCGGAAGGATTTGCCCCCTTCCTGACCAGAGCACTTTTTGCGATTCGGCACTGCGTCACTTTGAATGACAATTGCGCGGTTGTGCAGCGTTGTACTCAAACAAAATTGACGTCCTTTTTTTCCCACAAATAGAGCTTTTGGTGGTATTTGATCACCTTTGCGGTTTTTGTTTTTTGCGCTATAAACAAACAAAGAGCGACAATTTTGAAAAAAAAAACTATTTTTTTAACTTTTTGCTATAATACATATCCAAAAAAAGTATAAAAAAATAAATGTATTCATCAGTTTAGGCCGATATGTATTCTTCTACATATTTTTGGTAAAAAAGAAATCGCACTAGGCGTATATTGTTTGGGTTGCGTAAAAGTTATCGCGTCTACAAGCTATGGGAATAGATTTATGTCATTTTTTTCTTTTTCTAGTAATGGCGGCAATCTGCAATTTTTATTGGGACTGCAACATTGCCATGGACAGATTGGACATTTTTTACTTTTTTGGGACCAATGACATTTATACAGCTATCAGAGCTATCAGAGCTTTAAATAGCCACCGATTACTGTATAAATGTCACAGGCAGAGAAGGGGTTAAACTGTAGGGGGTGATCAAGAGGTTAACTGTGTTTCCTCACTGTGTTCTAACTGTGTGGGGGCTGGGCTGGCAGGGACATGACAGATCTTACTGTTCTCGATCACTGGCAACAGTAGATCTGTCATATGTCCCCTGACAGAATGGGGATCCGTTGTGTGTACATCGGCGGATCCCCATTCTACCTCTGTAACAGCGATCATCAGGTCACATAGCGTGCAGCAGGTGCGAGAGCCCACCAGTGGCATCAATCTTCTGCCCGCAACTGTGCCTGCACGAGTCGCTGTACAGTTTTGTGCAGGATAGACGGCGGCTGGTTGGCAAGGGCATAACAAAGATATTATACTTACCTCCTCTGTGCAGTTGGTTTTGCACAGAGTGGTGCCGATCCTCTGGGCTCTGGGGGCTGCTTTACTACAGAAGGTTTTTCACCTTACTGCATAGACTGCAGTAAGGTGAAAAACCTTGAGGGTTTACAACCCCTTTAATGGAGAAAGCTACATGAATAGTATGTACTAGCAAATGCGTCAGTCAATTGCATTTGATGCTACGTAATGCTAGCATTAACTTTACCACTACTGGGATTGCTTTCCATCTTTGGTAAATTTACTTCAAACTTGGAACCTTGCTTCCACCATCACTTTCTATTTGGTCTCATCTTTTGCCAGGTTAATGTTCTGCTTTACACCATGGTTGCCTTCATGTACTGGATGTCATCCATCCACCATGTGCTTCTTCTTTACCCTTTCTTTACTTTGCTTTCCTCCACAGGCATACATTGCAGCTCTCCAGATAAGTTTTCTTCAATATGGCCAAAAAATTGTCTTCTTCTCTTCAATATTCTTTCCAACAGATCTGGCTTTGCTTCATCAACCCTTTGCAGCACCTCTTCATTCATGACCAAGTCCGTCCAGATCCTCTTGTAGCACCACAGTTCAAGACTTGTGATCGTGTTTTTTAGAGACGTTGTGAGGACAAATGTTTCGGCGCTATATGTGCGCCATACTAAATGCTACTTGTCTAGCTTATACTATAGCCATAGCGGGTAAAAGATCAGGGATTTTTCAGGGTTAGTTGCCCAAAAGTTGCACTTTAGGTATAGATGTGGCCTGGTGGTCTAAGTTGGCCTCTGTCTTTAATGCTACAACTTGCTATGCTTGTTCCCATACTAAATCTACCTGAGGATTTGGTATATCCCCACCCAACATAATATAAAATAAATACATTTTCTCGCAGAGTTGGTGGGAGTCCCTCATAATGGGTACAGCGGGTGTGCAGAGATATCAACAACGAAGTCCCTGAGAAATAGGAAAAACCAACAGGGGGCTGAAAGTGTATTTAAAGTATAATTAAAGGCAAATCTTATTTTTAGTTTTGGATAGAGTGGAGGGGGATTAAAAGCCCTGTCAAGTTTTTTATTGAACAGAAATAACAAAACACGTGCATACAATGATATATTTAATTGGACCAAAGGAGCAAATAAAATAAGCTCAATGTTAGGCTTTGTGTACCCTTTAACTCTCCAGCATCTCCCAGAAGTTGAAATAGTAGGACTTTTGAAGTCGCCATAAAATCATTGAGTCATTTAAGAGACACCTGAAGTTCTCAGTCTCACCTTTGCTTTTTGCTAGTATCCAATTCACTTGTATGTGGCAGAATAACTTGAAGGAGAATACTTCCTGTGTCCCTCAATAGATAAGAAAGGAAATAACAATTTTTGTACTTACCATAAGATCCTTTTCTTGGAGTCCACTGACAGACACAAGAAGTCTTCACCTTTGAGTTATGCCGCAACCTACAGGAAGATTGGGCACTGGCAAAAAATTAATTTTGGGTAGACTGGCCCTTTAACAGACACATTTTTATTTACCCTGGAGCTGTACGTTAAACTGTGCAGCATAAGTAGAAAAAGACAACTTCACAACATTAATAAATAAAATGAAGTAATACAATGTAATAATAATGTGTTTTGGCCCTAATTTTGGCCCTAGCTCCGCCAATAATTGAACGATTTATTAAAAGGAAAAGAAGAACCCCCACCCCCTTCCCCCTGAACATTCAGCTAAACAATTGATATTCTGGTGTTTTTCTCCAGCAGGTCTAATGAAACAGCAAATGAGACAAACAGATGCAGAACATGGAACAGACACAAAACAAGGCTGGAGCGAAGAAGGACCCCCATCACTTGAATCCAGTCTGCTTCACCGAGCAATAATGAGAGAGCAAAAGCAGACCCCAAATCAGCCCAAAATGATACATAATAGCCCTAGCAGAGCATGCACTTCTCATCTGTAGACCTCCGCGAATCACTGCCAGGCCAGAGGGCGCCTGTCATATTGTAGCAAGCTGCATGCAGCAAAGGATAAATTAGGAGGTTTGAGTATATAGACACCCCTTCTTTTTATAATGATAGATTACAGTATTTTGGAAGAGCTGTGTTAAAGATGATGCCAACCCTAATTCAAGGATCGCCAAACATTCTAAACAAAGTACCATTTTGCTGTTCCTCAGATGGGGGGGGGGGTGTTGGACTGTGCCCAGCGGGAGTAGAAAATGTCCTGGTGTCAGTGAGAGTAAACAATGCCTCATCTTTGGTGTCAGTAGGAGGAAGCGTGCCCCATCGTTTGGGTCACTGGGAGGAATAGTGCCCCATCATTGTTGCCAGTGGGAGAAATTGTGCCCCAATTGTTAGTGTCAATGGAAGGAATAGTGTCCTATCACTGGTGTCAGTGGGAAGAATTGTGCCCCTTTGTTGGTGTCATTGGGAGAAATTGAGCCCCTATTGTTGGTGTCATTGGGAGGAATAGTGTCCTATTACAGGTGTCAGTGGGAGGAATAGTGCCCCATCACTAGTGTCAGTGGGAGGAATTGTGCCCCTTCGTTGGTGTCAATGGGAAAAATTGAGCCCCTATTGTAGGCGTCATTCAGAGGAATAGTGTCCCATCACTGGTGTCAGTTGGAGGAATAGTGGCCCATCACTGGTGTCAGTGGGAGGAATAGTGACCCATCACTGGTGTCAGTGGGAGGAATAGTTCCCCATTGTTGGTGCTAGTGGATGCCATGAAGTGTTTACTTCTGGATGTGACATCCTGAAGATAACCCAACCAGCCAGCGGTGGAAAGCTGTGTGTGGAGATCCAGGAAGGGAAGCCGCACTGTTGGGGCCAGCATGGAATGCAGGTACCCGGAAAAGACGTCAAAAAGGTCAGTAGCTTGTTTTGGAGTGTGCGCTCCAATTAGCACCGTTAGTATATAAGCTTCCTTCTCTGGCTCTGTATCTATGGTTATGAAGAATGAGCTAATGCGTATGCTCCGAAAAGTATCACTGCCTCTGATGTCACTTCTTCATAATGATGTTGTGCTGTAAGGCTTCATGACCCTGTAAGGACCCAGTGATGCCCTCTTCTGACAGCCCTTTGAAATGACCTCTTCTGGCAGTCAATGGGCAGTGTCCATAAGGGTGAATATTAAATGAAACAAGAGCAAATGTAGCCAAAACATAGCCAGGTTTCGGTAACCAGAGCGGGTAGTCAGAACAAGTCAGTGAAACAGGAATCCAAAGATCAGCATAGTAGAGGCAGAAAACAGTATCAGGAACCAGTAGGAAGTCAGCCAGGCAAAAGTCTTTAATCCAGAAATCAGCATAGTCAGAGGCAGCAAACCGAATCAGGAACCGAAGTCAGCCAGGCAAAGTCTTTAACAGGAAAACACACCAGAAAGTATCTGAATATGTTGACCGGGCGAAGCCACAGGAGATCTGATCCAGGCAGTTTAAATAGCCAGCATAATTAGCTGACGAGCAGGATATGAAGACCAGTCACTGTGGAATAAAGAATACTGACAATTAACCAACAGCTGAGCACTAGAGCCCTGAGAAGGAAGGGCTGAGCTCAGCCCTGACATTAACATACATGTATTGTGTTTTCTGCAGTTTATTTACCCGTAAAAGCCTACCTTTTGTAGACATCCAATAGCCCTAAGACTACTCATGGATGTGATGTCAGCACCCCCAGCAGACTCAGAGTTGTCATTCAAGTGACACTCTATAGCGGGCATCACTAAATGGCGGACCACGTCACTCTCCCATTCAGCTCGCCGTGGGTCCCGCCATTTAGGGGCCTTTTCTGTGTAAGGTAAGACAGTGAGGGAGGGGACGAAGATACAGAGGGTGAGGACCCTAATTTAAAAGGCTGAAAGGTCATGAGAATGTGTGTGCTGAGGGCAGTGATATTTGGGGCTGATGACATTAAAGTTGGAGGAGCCTGAGGCTGTGAAGTGGGGGGGCTGAGGACATTGAAGTGGGGGGGCTGAGGACTGTGAAGTGGGAGGACCCGAGGACTGTGATGTGGGGGGGCTGAGGACATTCATGCGGGGGAAGCTGAAGACTTTAAAGTGGGGGCTGAGGACTGTAATGTGAGAGGGGAGCTGAGGTCATTAAAGTGGGGGGTTGAGGACTGTAATGTGAGAGGGGGGCTGAGGTCATTAACGTCAGGGAATGAGGACTGTAATGTGGGGGGGGGGCTGAGGTCATTAAAGTGGGGGGCTGAGGACTGTAATGTGGGGGGGACTGATGATTGCAATGTGGAGGGAGCTGAGGACTGTACTGTGAGGGAACTGAAGACTGTAATGAGGGGGGGGCTGAGGACATTAAATTGGGGGAGGCTAGGGACTGTGATGTGGAGACCAATGAGAATAGTAATGTGGGGTGGCTGAGGACTGGGTGTGGGGGGCAGGGGGCTGAGAACAGTAATGTGGAGGGATCATGTAAATAGGGGCAGGATACAGTACTGGCAGGGGGTTGAGGTCAATGAAGTGTGAGAACACTACAGTGAAAAGGGTGGAGGGAGGTGATGTAAAGGGGGACCTGAGTTATGTTAAAAAAAAAAGTGGGGACCTGAGGGCACTCATCAAGAGGGTATCTTGATGTGAAGTGGGAGGGGACTGTGATGTGCATTGGGGACCGAGGACGCTGATGTAAGAATGGGTTCAGATCTGTGCATGTGCATTAGGTGCACACGTTGTGGTTAGGTCAGCCCATTTTAATGGGTTACACTAACCGCAAGAAACACAAAAAAAGAATTCCTTGACCTTTTTTTTACAAAATCACGCTGCACCAAGCCGCATGGTCCATGCAAAAATGTGCCACAGGTACCGATATTATATTTGGACTTCTGCTGGAAGAAAAGTTTACTGACTAAACCCCAGTGAATTTTAATTCAACACCTCTGCTCTATCCTCCACAGCCACTATATAAAAGGTTATGTAGGGAGGTGAGGGGAAGGGATAAAGGAGCTGGGGCAGCACAGACTATTAATAGATACTTCAAGAAAAGGAGAGCTTTATGATGTGCAAGGAGGGAGGGGACTTTGCTAGGGAAGTAATACAATCTGAAGAAGTCAAATTTGCTACCATTTGTGCATGTAGTGCCCCCATAGTAATAGGTGCTTTTTTGTAGTGGATTTTTGCTAGGGGAGGCAAATTTAGTTTTGATTAGAATGTTTTTATCTGGGCGGGGGAGTGGCCTAGGAAGAGCTGGAGATTGCAGGAACGAACACTCTTTGGATACTCCTCCCCTTTGTTTCTAGAAGGCTCTGGAAAAAGGGGATGGATGAGGAGGTGTCATTTTGTGAAGTATGTTAAGGAGCCCTGACCAATCCCCATCCTGGATTGGCAGGGGGCAGGCCTCCTTAAATACTGTGATCTGCCCATCTGGGGGGGGGGAGAGTGTCGGGTGGAAGAGACAGATGTAGCAGAGGTGCTGTGGAGGCCTCACCAGGGAAGGGAGCCCCCTGTCTGGGGGGGGGGGGTGACCTTGAGGCCTGGTGGCTCGGGTGCAGCCAGGAAGAGGAGTTGGTTCCTGGAGAGGCACAAGGGAGCAGTAGAGCAGCAGAGAAGCTACAGAGAGGACTCACCGGTGTCGGTGAGTGGCAGGCCCTGAGAGCTGGATGAGAAGGCTGGAGCAGGCTGGGAGAAGACAGTGGACAGTCTGTAGAGGTCGGAGGAGCCAGTCAGGGGAAGGAGTGTTAGAGGAAGTGCTGGAGGAAGAAGGAGTGTATATACGGAGATGTATATAGAATGGTCCTAAATCCTAATCTACTGGGCATCCCAGTCGTCCCTACCCTTTCCAAGTTTAACCACTTGACCACTGGGCACTTAAACCCCTTAACAACCAGACCAATTTTCAGTGTTCAGTGCTCTCACATTTTGAATGACAATTACTCAGTCATGCAACACTGTACGCATATGAAATTTGCTTCCTTTTTTTCAAACAAATAGAGCTTTCTTTTGGTGGTATTTAATCACCGCTGGGTTTTTTATTTTTCGGGCTATAATTTAAAAAAGACTGAAAATTTTGTAAAAAAATGAATTTTTCTTCGTTTCTGTTATTAAATTTTGCAAATTAGTAATTTTTCTTCATAAATTTTGGCCAAAATTTATACTGCTACATATCTTTGGTAAAAAAAAAAACAAATTAGTGGATATTATTTGGTCCTTGTGTAAGTTATAGAGTCTACAAGCTATGGTGCCAATCACTGAATATTGATCACACCTGATGTACTGTATCTCATTTCCTGAGACCCTAACAAGCCAGGAAAGTACAAATACCCCCCAAATTACCCCTTCTTGGAAAGTAGACATTCCAAGGCATTTAGTAAGGGTTATGGTGAATTTTTTGAAGTTGTAATTTTTTCCCACAATTCTTTGCAAAATTAAGATTTTTTTTTTCCCCCAAAATTGTCATATGTTAACCGGTTATTTCTCACACCCAGCAATATGCATACCACAAATTACACCCCGAAATACATTCTACTACTCCTCCTGAGTATGGCAATACCACATGTGTGAGTCTTTTACACAGCCTGGCCACATACAGAGGCCTAACATGTAGGGAGCGCCATCAGGCATTCTAGGAGCATAAATTACACACATAATTTCTTGACTACCTCTTGCACTTTTGAGGGTCCTGGAGCACCAGGATAATGGAAACGCCCAAAAAATGACCCTATTTTGGAAAGTAAACACCCTAACGTATATTCTAGGAGGCATAATGAGCCTTTTGAACGTGTCATTTTTGCCACAAGTTTTTGGAAAATGTGGAAAGAAAATGAAAACACATTTTTTTTTACACAAAGTTGTCCATTTATACAATATTTCTAACACACAGCATGTACATAGCAAAAATTACACCCCAAAATATATTCTGCTACTCCTCCCGAGTATGGCGATACCACATGTGACACTTTTACACAGCCAGACCACATACAGAGGCCCAACATGCAGGGAGCACCTACAGGTCCCCCCCTCAGAACAGAACAGGAGTTCTAGGGGCATACATTTCAAATCTAATTTGACTACCTTTTACACTATTGTGAGGCACTGTGGTGGCATGGATAGACACTGTAGTGGCACAGATGGACAGGGTAGTGGCACGGATGAGCAGTGTAGTGGCACGGATGGCCACTGTAGTGGCACGGGTGGGCACTGTAGTGGCACGGGTGGGCAGTGTAGTGGCACGGAATGGCACTGTAGTGGCACGGATGGGCACTGTAGTGGCATGGATGTGTCAAGGATGAGAACTGATGTGGTATGGATGAGCATGAATGAGGCACAAACGAGCCATGGATGGGGATGGATGAGCCACGGATGGGTGGGTGAGCACGGATGGGTGGGTGAGCCCGGATGGGTGAGCATGGCTGGGTGAGCATGGATGGATGGGTGAGCATGGATGGATGGATGGGTGAGCACGGCTGGGTGGGTGAGCATGGATGGATGGATGGGTGAGCACGGCTGGGTGGGTGAGCATGGATGGATGGCTGGGTGAGCATGGATGAGCATGCATGGCTGGATGGGGGAACATGGCTGTGTGAGGATGGCTAGATGGGTGAGCATGGATGGATGAGTGGCTGAGCATCAATGGGGTGAGGATGGCTGGGTGGGTGGTGGATGGGGTGAGGATGGCTGGGTGGGTGGTGGATGGATGGGGTGAGGATGGCTGGGTAGGTGGTAAATGGATAGGGTGATGATGGCTGGGTGGGTGGTGGGTGGATGGTGGGGGTTGCTAACTGTCATTTAGCAGCGCTATGGGCATTACACATCGCCCACAGCGCTGCAGCACCTCCTCTCTCCCCCCTCTCTCCTCTCGCAATGCACCGATCGGTGGGGAGAGGAGAGAGAAAAGCCGGCTCCAGGGGGGGGGGGCGCGGGAAGTGCATTCATGGGAGGACATCAATAGACGTCCTCCCAGAGTTAAGCTACCGCCCTGTAGACGTCCTTTGTCTATAGGGCGGTTGTTAAGTGGTTAACCTCACAATAAAACAACAAAAACAAAGCACCGAACTGTTCAGTGACTGCGGAAGTGCGGATTAATGGAAAAGTGTGTGATTGAGGGCAGAGAGACAGGTGAACCACAACTACCAGCCACTCCTAAGGGGGCCATTGGCTACATTTGGGGGCTCCTTTTCCGGGATTCACCTGTAAAGCTGCCATTTGTTACCCCTGGAAACCGCAAGAGAACCGAGCCTGGGAACTGTAATTGTTCTTTTGTCTATGTGGATTGAACCCGGGGGAAGGATTTGTATGTTTGCCTGCTAAAACAAAAAAAGTTCTTACAAGTTTGCCATTGCCCATGGTAACTAGCGGCAGCTGTTGCCAGTTGCCGTTCCCGCTTGCCCAGTTGCTCCAACCTGTGCTGGGGTGGACACTTGAACATTTTGTTTTTTAATTCAGTGACTTGTGACCTGTGTCACGGCGGGTGACTGCGCCCATGGATTACAAATATGTCCTGAGCCCTGCCAAGCCCGGACATTTATCATTGGATGCTAAACATACCCAGCACTCTGCTAATGCTGGGCATACTGGACTTGTGCTCAAAAATCCTGCTTGGAATGGTGAAGTGCTCCTGGGACAGTCTCCTGTTGCTAAGAGTAATCAAGGTAAGCTGGCGGGAGCGCAGGGGTGTTAGAGTTGCCCTGTACAGGAGGACCAGGGGCTTTACTAAAATCACCATTGCTACCAGCAACCACCGTAAGGGCCAACATACCTGGGCAAGTTCTGCAAAAGCCAGCATGTCTGCAAGTTTCTATCCTGCACATCAGGGGTTACAGCAGCATGACCAGGAAAGAATCCACCTATCAGATTCAGTGGCGCTAGCCTGTCTGGAAGTGAGGAGGTGGAGCCACACCCTGGAGAAGACGAAAGTTTCCCTGAGCCCAGCAGATGCCACGAGGTTGTGGAAGATGGTGGAGGGTAGTCGTTTACTACCAGACCTTACTTGGCTGCCGGAACTGCTGGAATGAACACTCGTGGACACGGGTGTCTGACTTGAGCACTGCAGGGGATTTGCCCTTGGGGTGATGGATGGGATGGAAAGACTGTGTCTGTTTTGCCCAGGATGTCGGATGCCAACAGCGGCATTGGAAGCATGGGCAAGGTGTGGCCATTGCTACGAGCCACAGCAGGATCCACGCTACTTCAATGTGGACCTGTAGTCAGGACTTTGCACGCCACAGCCTGAGAAGTCCCAGAAGGCCGGGGCAGTCCTGGAGACACCTCGTCAAGGCAGGGAAGAGTTGCGTCCCGGCAACTCTCCCACAAACACTATAGATAGAAGGAAAGAGGGAGCTGTCGTGACTGAAGGCCCAGTCGTATGACCTGTAACCACTGTCTAGCAGGAACTAGAGCCCCCAGCCCCACCGGCCATAAATCTGCCCATAGCTGTTCCCTGTCCAGCGGAGTTAGTGCAAGAGTGGATGTGCACTCTGGTGAGCTGGAAGAGGAGCAGAGAGACAGACCACTTGATTTATTTTTGAGGTGGGGGGGATCTTGGTTGAGTTCCCACACTTTTTTTCTCAGGACTTGACCTCTGTCTGAGACACACAAAAATTAGCAACCAGACTCAAAATCAGTTTAATGAATCAGAATCAGCAATTGCGATTGGTTGTCAGAGGTTACAGTGTATCATTACCGCTCACTGACTGGCTGCTAGAGGTTACAACACACATTATGGCTGATTATTTACTATAGGTTACAGCACACGACTTCTGCTTGTTAATTGGTTGCTAGAGATTACTGGACATTCTTACCACTCACTAATTGGTTGCTAGAGGTTACTGGGCATCAATACTGTGCATTGATTGGTTGCTAGAGGTTACTGCATATCTTTACTGCTCAATGATTGGTTGGAAGAGGTTAGTGCACATCATTACTGCTCACTGATTGGTTGATAAAGGTTATAGCACATCATCTCCTCACTGCCTGCACACCATGGACTGGGGAGGTGAGGGGACACATCAATAGACAGAAAACTCCTATGGATCCTTGGAATTCTGTGATCAGTGGCAGTGGTGGGGGGTTGATGAGATCAGTGGCAGTGGAGGGGGGATGGGATTAGTTAGGAAGCATTACACTGTGGCAATTCTGAATCATGTCGAGCAAAGCTGGGAATACTTGGTGAGTATATAGTGGGGGATTCTACACTGAGCACCAATGTAATAGGGAATTTACAATTACCACCAATGTGAGGGGGAATTTGCACTGACCACCATGTAACGGGGGATTTTACACCACCCACCAATATGAAGAGGGATTTCTACACCGACAACAATGTAATAGGAGCATTTACACCAACCACCAGTGTAAGGGGAATATACAATGACTTCCATGGGGACAGTATTCAGCAGAGGTGACCATGGATGTGACCTCAGGGGGGCATGATATACATATCAATGGCGCCCCTATTTACATGCAAGCAATGCAGCTGGTCTGCAGCTACTTACATATTAATGCTGCTTCTATTTACATATCAATGCAGGTTATTTAGAAGTAAACACAGGGTCTGCAGGTGAGTCATCTGCACCCAGCAATAGGGCAGAGCTGGGCAGCATTAGTAACAGAACTTCACACAGCACATCAAGACACAGAATGGGACTAAAACCTAAACGGACAAGGGAATTTAAACTGGGATAGTTGAAGTATGAGGAAGCTGCTTTGGGCCCCACAACAATGATGGGGCCCAGAGCAGCTGCCCCCTTTGCCCTACTTTAAAGACAGCCCTGACTGCACATGCTCAGCTTGGTGTGTATTTTTTTTTTCTTGGGAGAGTGCATATGATCAGCATAGGGCCAATCAGCACTGCCCAGATAGAGGGTCAGGGCAAAATGAAAGCTCCTCCTACAAGCTTTAACCAGCCACTGTTAGAAGTCACAAGACTGCACTAACTGCTGATAAGAAAAGGTATTTAGCCGTTTATATTTACTAAAATAATTGCATTTCCATGTTCTGTGTACTGTGGGAGACCAGATATAGTGAATGCAGGGTCCGGGGGTTTAGTAACACTAAATAAGTAGAGGTTACATTAAAAACCTCAGTTCAAAACAATCCGTTTATCCAGAGATAAAGGCAGCTACAATTATGCATAAATCTTGATTTTTACTATAAGGATTAAGTGTTGTTATGGCATAAATCAGATATGACTGAAGGGGTTTCCATTGTGGACCTCCCTTGCAGGTTACAAACTGATTGCAGCTGTTATTTTATCATTCTGACAGTCCATTCATCTGCAGCAGTTAACGTGATACTAAACACACACTGTTCAATTTACATGATCCCTTCTATTTCTGTATGTGGATGATGGAACCGTAATTATTTAATAAAAAATCAAAGTACCTTTTTCCTAATGGATATACAGCGGTCACATGACCCAGCTCTCTCCCAGCCTGTCTGCAGGGAAACATGAGCAGGAGGAGCTTCTAGGCCTTTGCTGCTGGTCACATGTTCAATATATAAAAAAAACAGCCTTTTGCAATTCAGAGTAAAAATAAATAATATCAATAAACTGTTTTAAATGTTCATACAAATATACTGTATATTATATTATAATTATACCATATAGGATTTATATAGCGCCAATATTCTGTGCAACACTTTACAAAATAAAGGGAGACAGTACAGTTATATTACTATTCAATACAAAAGGGATAGGAGGACCTTGCTTGTGGGAGCGTACAATGTATTTAGGGTTTACATTACATTACCCGCATAGGTCTGCGCAGCCTATTGAATTAAGGTGTGCACCCCAGAACTCATGCCTTTCTCTGCAGCCTCAGCTGCACAGGACAGTGAATTATTGGGAAGTGCTCTGTGCTTAGTGGCTTCCTGTTCATTCTCAAACCGAAGCATAGTAAACGCAGTTTACCATGCTTCAGTTATGAATGGGCATATTGAGTGAGTGTGCTCATTTAGAAAAGGAAGGGGCCGGTAAATTAAATATTTACTAGCCCCTTCCCCCACTCTCCATCCTAAAATATCCCCTGCAGCAGCCGGGGGGGAGAGGAGAGGAGGGAAGCCAGCAGCACTGGGGGCAACAAGAGAGGGGGAGTCAGCACCACACATAGCGATTAGGGTGTGTTCAGGCACACCTGTCACACCCCCTGCGCACACATATGATTAACCACTTTACAAACACCCCATAGCAGATTTACTGCTACAAGGCAGCCACTCTGTGCAAAATCACATATATATATATGATTCTGCACTCCTGGGTTTTAGGTACGAGCGCACGCTGCCGACAGCTCGCTCTTGCTGTGATTTTACACAGCGGTCCCACAGACCCGATGTTTGCCGGAACCCCCCAGATCTTTCGTTACTCTGACAGAATGACAGTCTGTAAACAAGGCAGACTGTCATTCTGTGAGTACAGAAGACATGGATCCTGTGAAGCAGAAAAACTGATTCATGTCTTCAAGTAGTAAAAACACCCCCCCCCCCCCCCACACACACACACAGTTAGTAAGCACTCCCTAGGCACACATGTTACCCTTTGATAGCCCCTGATGTTAACACCTTCCCTGCCAGTGTCATTAGTACAGTGACAGTGCATATTTTTAGCACTGATCACTGTATTAGTCTCACTGGTCCCTAAAAAAGTGTCAGTTAGGTGTCCGATTTGTCCGCCGCAATGTCGCAGTCCCGCTATAAGTCACTGATCACTGCCATTACTATTTAAAAATATATATATATCCCATAGTTTGTAAACGTTATAACTTTTGCGCAAACCAATCAATATACGCTTATTGGGATTTTCTTTTACCAGAAATATGTAGCAGAATACATATTGGCCTAAATTTAATTTTTTAATTGGATGTGTTTTGAAGCAAAAAGTAAAAAATATTGGGGTTTTTTTTTCAAAACTGTCTGTCTTTTTTTTTTTATAGCGCAAAAAATAAAAACCGCAGAGGGGATCAAATACCACCAAAAGAAAGCTCTATTTGTGGGAGAATAAGAGGACATAAAGTGTATTTAGGTACAACATCACACGACCACGGAATTGTCAGTTAAAGTAATGCAGTGCCCTATGCAAAAAATGGCCTGGCCAGGAATGGGGGTAAAAAATATTGTTTTTTTTTTTTTTCGAAATTGTCGCTGTTTTTTGTTTATAGCACAAAAAATAAAAAATGCAGAGGTGATCAAATACCACCAAAAGAAAGCTCTATTTGTGGGAGAAAAAAAGGACATAAAGTGTATTTAGGTACAACGTCGCTTGACCACGGAATTGTCAGTTAAAGTAATGCAGTGCCGTATGCAAAAAATGGCCTGGCCAGGAAGGGGGGGTAAACCTTCCGGAGGTGAAGTGACTGTAGTAACTGTATGTACTTTAAAAATAACACTAGTCATAATAAAAAAAAATAAAAAAAATGTGTTTGTGTTCTTCATTATGTCTATAGAATCCACAGAACAGAAAATAATTTTTGCAAGACAATATTAAAAAAAGATTAAATAAAAACCAAG
>BLSH010555921.1:1011963-1057588 GCA_018402905.1 Glandirana rugosa
CACCGGTCTCCACGCCCCCACGACCACATACGTTATGGCATACACCGGTCTCCACGCCCCCGTGTATTGCATACACCAGCACCCCCGTACCTCTGGCCACATACGGTATTGCATACACCAGCACCCCCGCACCTCTGGCCACATACGGTATTGCATACACCAGCACCCCCGTACTTCTGGCCCCATTCAGTATTGCATACACCAGCACCCCCGCACCTCTGGCCACATACGGTGGTATTGCATACACCAGCACCCCCGGACCTCTGGCCACATACGGTACTGCATAGACAAGCATTCACTGTGGAACGTATTATTATACAGGATTTATATGGCATCGACAGTTTGCGCAGCGCTTTACAACATGGGGGCAGACAGTACATTTACAATACAATTCAATACAGGAGGGATTAGAGGGCCCTGCTCATTAGAGCTTACAATCTATGAATTATCTGAGTTTCCATTGTTTCTTATGGGGACATTGCTTTGATATACGAATGATTTGCATTACAAGCATTCGCTTGGAACGGATTATGCTTGTAATCCGAGGTTCCACTGTATATTGTAGTAAAATGTTTTTTGTACATTCTGAAAGCTGTCCAAGTCCCTAACCACTTCAGTTCTGGTCCCTGAATCACAGCAGCAATGACTTTGTCATAATGTCAGACTACAAAGTATTATTTGAGGTGGGGGGGGGGGTGCAAACTGGGCTTTTTTTATTTTTAGCTTTTTTTGTTATTGTCTTGCAAAAATTATATTCTGTTCTATGCACTCTATAGACATAACGAAGAACACAAACAAAAAGAAAAAATATTTTTTTTCTATTTTAAAGTATATTTAAAGTACATACAGTTACTATAAGCACTTAACCTCCAGAAGAGTTACCCCCCCCCTTCCTGACCAGGCCATTTTTTTGCGATACAGCACTGCATTATTTTAACTGACAATTGCGCAGTCGTATGATGCTGTACCCAAATAAAATGTATGTCCTTTTTTTTCCCACAAATAGAGCTTTCTTTTGGCGGTATTTAATCCCCTCTGCAGTTTTTATTTTTTGCGCTATAAACGAAGAAGGACCAACGGTTTTGAAAAAAAGACAGAATGGTGTTATCACTACAGCAATGGTATATGTTTCCCCAAATAGAGGGGGATTTATTGGTTGTGTTAGAAAGAAAGAGTTTATAGGTTTCTACAAGTAGTCCTGTATCTACATATATTTGGATGGATATTCCTATTCTGCATGTATATGTATCTCCTTTTGATTCCAGTACTATTGATGATGTTATATTCTACCCAGACAATGGTAGAAGATATATATTCATAATCTTTGTCAATAGTGAATGTATTTCTTATAAAATAATGTGGTGTGCATACAATTCAAATGGAAATGGATACTTTGCTAATTACATTAATAAGGAATTCTTTGCTCCATGAATATTAGGATCGCCTGAAGAAGCTTTCAGCGAAATGCGTCACAATCCCTATGTGGTAGCAGACTTGCCTCGTCAGGTGGCCCTCCAGCAACACTGGATGTTATTATAACACCATCTTGGTTTGGGCTCACCAGACGCCACATCTGTTGTCATTGTATCACATTTTTATATTCCTTTGTATATTTATATGCAAAACATGCTACCAGTCCATATTCGTGTTTTAGTGTACTTTAATAAATATGGATTTTATTACTAATTCAATTTAGTGTATTCCTGTTTGGGAAAATAGTGACAACCTTCAAAGTCCCACTTTTTATCTTTTTCTTTTTTGCTGCATTACCTGGATGAGGCTCTTTATCTTCTCAGATGGTAAAGCTGCCCATTCCTCTTGGCAAAAAGCCTCCAGTTCCTGCAAATTCTTGGGCTGTTTTGCATGAACTGCACATTTGAGATCTCCCCAGAGTGGCTCAATGATATTGAGGTCAGGAGACTGAGATGGCCACTCCAGAACCTTCACTTTATTCTGCTGTAGCCAATAACAGGTCAACTTGGCCTTGTGTTTTGGATCATTGTCATGTTGGAATGTCCAAGTACGTCCCATGTGCAGCATCCTGGCTGATGAATGCAAATATTCCTCCAGTATTTTTTCATAACATACTGCATTCATCTTGCCATCAATTTTGACCAAATTTCCTGTGCCTTTGTAGCTCGCACATCCCTAAAACATCAGAGATCCACCTCCGTGTTTAACAGGCCTTGTTGACTTCTTTCCAAAATGTAGCGTTTATGGTTGTGGCCAAAAAGCTCAATTTTGGTCTCATCACTCCAAATGAGTTTGTGCCAAAAGGTTTGAGGCTTGTCTCTGTGCTGTTTGGCGTATTGTAAGTGGGATACTTTGTGGCATTTGTGTAGTAATGACTTTCTTCTGGCGACTCAACCATGCAGCCCATCTTTCTTTAAGTGCCTCCTTATTGTGCATCTGAAACAGCCACACCACATGTTTTCAGAAGTTATTTGTGGGGTGTTCTTTGCATCGCAAACAATTTTCCTATTTGTGGCTGAAATTTTTTTGGTCTACCTGACCGTGGTTTGGTTTCAACAGAACCCCTCATTTTCCACTTCTTGATTAGAGTTTGAACACTGCTGATTGGCATTCTCAATTCCTTGGATATCTTTTACACCCCTTTCATATTTTATACAGTTCATCTACCTTTTCCCACAGATCCTTTGATAATTCTTTTGCTTTACGCATGACTTCCAGAATCCCCATGACTTCCAGAATCCAGAAATGTCAGTACAGCACTGGATGAAAGATGCAAGGGTCTGTCAGGAGTCCATAAACCCTTTTATACACACACACTAATTACAAGCAAACAGATCACAGGTGAGGATGGTTACCTTTAATAGCTATTCAAACCCCTTTGTGTCAACTTGTGTGCATGTTATCAGGCCAAAATCACCAGGGTGTGTAAACTTTTGATCAGGGTCATTTGGGTAGTTTCTGTTGTCATTATGATTTAAAAAGAGTAAACACAGTTGATTGATAATAAATGGCTTCAGCCAAACACCAACCATGAGTGAAAGAAATGTTTTTGTGTTCTCATTCATATTCTCTGAAAAATGCCAAGAAATCATAAATTCTGCCACGGTATGTAAACTTATGAGCACAACTGTAACAGTATACAGTATAATCCGCAAGTAAAAGTGAATGTATATAAATGACAAACCCACACAGTAATAGCTCAATGTCTGTGGACATGCAAGATATAACTCCAAAATCATGCGTTACCCAATTATGCAGTAGCATCCTCAATGTGACTACATAGTGCTCCCCCACCTATAAACACACCAACCGGTTAGCAGACCTCTAAATTAAGTGGTCTTACAGGGCTTCATATATGTCAGGGACACCTTAGGAAACAGCTTGGACGTAACATTGTCACAGCAGTCTCAGTCGGTATTTAACAAACGTTATCTTATTTCTGTGCAGGGATGTCCTCTTTAGGTGTTGATGTGACTGAACTTGTGTTCTTAGCCTGGAGCAGAGGAAGTCTCTTGATTTAGAAGGTACTTGCTGCCATGCAAGGATGTCCTCTTTAGGCGTTGGCGAGACTGAACTTTTGTTCTCGTGATCCTGGAGAATAGGAAGACGCTTGATCTAAAGGGTACTTTATTTCTTTATTTCTTTGTTTCTCTGTCACGTGTAGCTATTACTGATTTACTTGTTGCCATGCAGGGATGTCCTCTTTAGGTGTTGGTGGGACTGAACTTGTGTCCTTGTGATCCTGGAGCAGAGGAAGTCTCTTGATTTGAAGGGTTTTTTTGGAGACATCACTTCCTGTTTTCAAGAAAAATGCCCTCAATTGGAAAGTGGCAATAAAAACCCAAAAGAGGCTCAACCCATGGGGACCTTGAGCACCCAATGATTTTTAAAGGACTTTAACAGCAGTGATCTCTAGCAGTCTCAAGTAACTTGCATCTAGCCTACGACTGTCTCCCGTAGCATGTCTGTAGTCTCTGACCATCTCTTGTATTATGTCCGCAGTCTCTGACCATCTCCAGTAACATGCTGCAATCTCTGACCATCTCCTGTAACATGTCTCGAGTTTCCGATCATTTTCGGTAGCAGGTCTGTAGTCTCTGACCATCTCCTCTAACATGTCTCTAGTCTCTGACTATCTTCTTTAACATGTCTGGAGTTTCTGACCATCTCCAGTAACATGCTGCAATCTCTGCCCATCTCGAGTAACATGTCTGGAGTTTCTGACCATCTCCAGTAACATGCTGCAATCTCTGCCCATCTCGAGTAACATGTCTGGAGTTTCTGACCATTTTCGGTAGCAGGTCTGTAGTCTCTGACCATCTCCTTTAACATTTCTCCAGTCTCTGATTATCTTCTTTAACATGTCTGGAGTTTCTGACCATCTCCTGTAACATGTCTGCAGTTTTGGACCATGTCTTACATTATATCTGCAGGTTCTGACCATCTCCTGTAACATGTCTGTGGTTTCTGACCATTTCCTGTAGTATGCCTGCCTGCAGTCTCTGACCATCTCCTGTATCATGTCTGAACTGCTGGCACAGGGATGTACGCAACACCCGTGCATCCCCGTGTTGACAGAATGTGGCCCTGAATGGGACGAACAAGTAATCGGCTGTGTGAAGAAGGCCTAAGTCAAATAAATAAACTACCCTAAAGGGTGCATTTAGATCAGTGCACTGCCTTGCAGTTTGTTGCTTTAGCATGTATGTAAATGCAATTTTTCATTTTTGTTTTTATTTCTACGTTTTTTATGTTTTTGCTGCTCTCCGTGTCAACACTGGGTAGAGTCGCCTCTATATTTCTCCTAGTGGCCATTGTCATGGTAAATGCATTTTTTTATCTTATTTTGTAGAATAAAAGTTTATTGAATTTTCAGAAATACACAAAAGATCATTCAAGTCCGTTTACAGTGCAAAACCATCTAAAAAGGAATACAGACTATAAAGAAAACAACCATCCAAGATTTACACTCCTATTACATCAAGCAGTATGGTGTTGGGAAATCGATAGATTGAGCTCACCTCCTTGCCACATCCATAACTATAACCTGGAACAAAAAAGGGGAAAAAAAGAACCAAAAAAAAGGTTGGGCTTTAAAGGCAAATTGAACCACAATATTTATAAAAAATTAAATTAAATTTTAATTGTAAACAAACAGTATAACATCAAGAATTGTGCATAGACGGGTACTATTTAAAGTGGTTGTCCACTTGTGACAACCACTTTAACCTACAGGTAAGCCTAGAATAAGGCTTACCTGTAGGTGCCCTGCATATCTCCTAAACCTGCACGGTTCAGGAGATATGCAGTGTTGTAGCTGTGCCAACGTCATGTCGGCACATGCGCAGTGGAGAAATGGCCTGCGACCGTGTCGTGACTGGCGGCTCCCACGCGCATGCACGAGAGTGATGTCACGCGACTCCGGCCAGTCACAGCGCCGGAGTCGCGGCCCCGGAAGGAAGAGGGGCAGAAGATGGTTAGTAAATAGAGTCCACCTGTGTGTAATTCAGTCTCAGTATAAATACAGCTGTTCTGTGAAGTTCTCAGAGGTTTGTTAGAGAACCTTACTGAACAAACAGCATCATGAAGGCCAAGGAACACAGCAGACAGGTCAGGGATAAAGTTGTGGAGAAGTTAAAACAGGGTTAGGTTATAAAATAATATCCCAAGCTTTGAACATCTCACGGAGCTCTGTTCAATCCATCATCTGAAAATGGAAAGAGTATGGCACAACTGCAAACCTACCAAGACATGGCCGTCCACCTAAACTGACCGGCCGGGCAAGGAGAGCATTAATCAGAGAAGCAGCCAAGAGGCCCATGGTAACTCTGGAGGAGCTGCAGAGATCCACAGCTCAGGTGGGAGAATCTGTCCACAGGACAATTATTAGTCGTGTACTCCACAAATCTGCCCTTTATGGAAGAGTGGCAAGAAGAAAGCCATTGTTGAAAGAAAACCATAAGAAGTCCCATTTTCAGTTTGTGAGAAGCCATGTGGAGGACACAGCAAACATGTGGAAGAAGGTGCACTGGTCAGATGAGACCAAAGAAGAACTTTTTTGCCTAAAAGCGAAACCCTATGTGTGGCAGAGAACTAACACTGCACATCACCAGTGGTGGCTGGGGAAATTTTAGGATGGGAGGTGCCAGACCCTGCCCTTCCTTTTTTACCCCACTTCTCATAAGCCCCACCCTTTATAGATTCCACCCATTGTGTCAGGAGTATACAGCCCAGCATCACCAGGTATACAGGGGTATACAGCATCACCAGATAGGGTATACAGGGGTATACAGCATCACCAGATAGGGTATACAGGGACAGCAGCACTGACAGCACCCCCCCCCCACCAGGGCAGTCAGGATTTCGAAGTCCCACACTTACACCATCTAGGAAGCGGGTAGCACTGTCCGGCGAGCGGGTAGCATGCTTTGCTATGGCGGCTTCCCCTTCCTCCTCTAAGAAAGGCGTCCAATGAGATCACCTGATTTCTCAGCCAATCGGGAATACCCACGCTTCCTGATTGGTGGAGAGGCGATTCAGTGTTATAAAAAGAAATATTTGATTTTCTAACACATGTGAGTGGGCTTGCGAGCACAATACTCTACACCCCGAGCCGCTCTATTTTGAAGCCTATTAGAGCCTATGGCTCTAATGAACGTGCTTGAAAGAAGCCCCCGCCCCTGTAATTCATGCGTCCGGCATCCTGAAAGGGGCCGGACGCATGAATTAGGGGGCGGCCCAGGCGGCCATAGATAGATTCATGTTATGCAAGAATCTAGCTATTTAGCATATAGGGGGTGGCTAGGACAGAGCGGGCGGCGCCTGTGCACCTTTAATGGACGGGCCGTCCCTGTACATCACGCTGAACACACTGTCCCCACTTTGAAACATGGTGGTGACAGCATCATGTTGTAGGGATGCTTTTCTTCAGCAGGGACAGGGAAGCTGGTCAGAGTTGATGGGAAGATGGATGGAGCCAGGTACAGGGCAATCTTAGAAGAAAACCTGTTAGAATCTGCAAAAGACTTGAGACTGGGCGGAGGTTCACCTCCAGCAGGACAACGACCCTAAACATACAGCCAGAGCTACCATGGAATGGTTTAGAACAAAGCATATTCATGTGTTAGAATGGCCCAGTCACAGTCCAGACCTAAATCCAATGGAGAATCTGTGGCAAGACTTGAAAATTGCTGTTCACAGACGCTCTCCATCCAATCTGCTTGAGCTATTTTGCAAATAAGAATGGGCAAAAATGTCCTCTCTAGATGTGCAAAGCTGGTAGAGACTTCCCCAAAAAGACTTGCAGCTGTAATTTCAGTGAAAGGCGGTTCTACAAAGTATTGACTCAGGGGGGCGCAATACAAATGTACCCCACACTTTTCACATATTTATTTGTAAAAACTTTTGAAGACCATTTATCATTTTCTTCCACTTCACAATTATGTGCCACTTTGTGTTGGTCTATCACATAAAATCCCAATAAAATACATTTACGTTTTTGGTTGTAACATGAAATAATGTGGAAAATTTCAAGGGGTATGAATACTTTTTCATGGCACTGTATATAGAGTATGGCCAACAAGACGCCCAATACTTAAGGTATGTTGTTATTCTTATATGATATCAGGTAAGTGATCCACTTCCTCAGGACACACTAAGTGCCCGTTCACACAGGGGCGACTTGCGATCCGACTTGAGTTGCCTCAAGTCGCCCCAAGTCGCTTGACATTTGAAATCCCATTGAAATGAATGGGAGCCGTCTTAATATACACGACTGAAGTCGCTCCGACTTCAAGGCGACTTCTGAAAAGGTTCCTGTACTACTTCTAGGCGACTTCTATCCGACTTGTGCCCTTAGGATTCAATAGAAGTCGCCTCCAAGTCGGATCCCCATCTACATGGAAGCGGCTTTACAGTTAAAAGAATAGAATTTATTTTTAGGCAGCCCCCTCCCTCCCTTCTCTGATTGGTCAAGGCAAAGTCGCCTGGCAAAAGTCGTGTTGTAAAGTCGCCTGAGGTCCTTGAAGTCGCGTTGGAAGTCGCGCTGAAAATTGCGTGGAAATCGCCTAGCGAAGTCGCGCCGAAGTCGGGTCGCCCCTATGTGAATGTAGGCTAAGGGAAATGAAGGAGAGAAAGAGAAACAAGTCTCACTTGCCTGAAAATGAATATGCATGCAGCATAGAGAAGAGCCGAGCAATGTCTTCCCATGTCTAACGTGTT
This sequence comes from Glandirana rugosa, assembly GCA_018402905.1. NCBI lineage: Eukaryota > Metazoa > Chordata > Amphibia > Anura > Ranidae > Glandirana > Glandirana rugosa. The sequence continues at coordinate 1,020,157 of BLSH010555921.1, forward strand.
CAGTGCTTGGAGTTAAATAAACTTATATTTATAAACTTCTATAAACCACAGAGCAGCAAATGGGGTACTGGTGATGTCAAAGATGGTATACAGGATCCACTGAGTATTAGCTATGAGGTGCCCCAGAAGCCCTTAGTTATACTTTATTGAAGGGATGAGAGCGAAAACCTCATAGACTCATTCCCCAAGTATAGGTTTAGTTGTAAAGCAAGGAAAGTGACTCATCCGCAAGAGTCAATGCCTCAAGTATAATGGATGAGCCAGGGAGATTGCAGATGCTGGGTGTTGGGAAATCCAAGCATAGTGTCATACATTCGGGTGCCCGCTGTTCTATACCAGCTGGACAAGGCATCATTTGTAGAGTTGAGCGAACACCTGGATGTTCAGGTTCGGCCGAACTTCGTGGAAACGTTCGCGTTCGGTACTGAACGTTATTCGAACTTTACCCCGGACCCCGAACCCCATTGAAGTCAATGTAGACCTGAACTTTTCGGCACAAAAATGACTGTAAAAAAGCCCTGGAAAGTGCTAGAGGGCTGCAAAAGGAAGAAAAATGGGAGATGTTATTAGATCTGCAACCTGTCCCTCAAAGCAGTAGTAGTAATCTCTACCTAGTCCAGAATCAGATCGTTCTGTAATGCAGGATGAGATGTTATAGATCTACAATCTGTCCCTCACAGCAGTAGTAGTAATCTCTACCTAGTTATTATCACTGCAATCTGTCCTTCACAGCAGTAGTAGTAATCTCTACCTAGTTATTAGATCTGCAATCTGTCCCTCACAATCTGTCCCTCACAGCGCCAGAAGCATCCTCTCCCTACACTAACCTGAGAGCATGTGACATGCAGCACTGTGAATCCAGCCTCATATAGAGGCTGGGTCACATGATGCACTGGCCAATCACAGCCATGCCATTAGTAGGCATGGCTGTTATGGCTTCCAGGGAAAACCAGTGAAACGCTTGTTGATTGGCTGCCCTGCAGCTATTCAACATGCATGATAAAATCCCAGAACCCAGAACCTGAACGTTTTTCTCAAACGTTCGGGTTCGGGTTCGGTACACGGACACCCGAAAATTCGGTACAGACCCGAACTTTACAGTTCGGGTTCACTCAACTCTAATCATTGGCAATACTGATAATGGTGCATGAACCCCGTGAGGATACTCTCATTAAACCATGTTTCAACCTTGCAATGGCAAAGCAGCGAAAAGCAAAAGATATGAGGAATATTAAAGAAAAAAGAGAGGAAAGGAAGAGAGAGGAAAGATGACTGGTTGGTGGGGTGCTCTAAATTGTCCTGCTACACATAACTACAACCTTAACATTCTGTCACAAGAAGGGCTGCAAGTTCAGGGAAGTTGCAAAATCCATCCATATGTAGCGGTCTCCCCGACCTCTAAGGGCCTGATGACCCCCAAAGTCAGGGAAAGTTGACATTCCTCCTCAGGGTGCAGGTTGCTAGGCAAAGTGGGTGAAGTGCAAGATGGAAAGATGGGCGCCAATCACTTTTAGAAATGAACAAAGAGGGTTTTATTTCTCTTAACAGGAACAGGGGAGAGAGGGTTAGGGCACAGGACACTCTTAAGCAAATGCAATAGCAAATTGGCAGACTCCGCAGACAAAAATAGAATTAGGCAGACAGTAATACAGAAAAAGGGCCTTTAAGCTGAATGCAGCGATCTGCATTTTGTAGCAACTGCTGTCTCCTATAGCAACAACTTCTCCCACAGTATCCCCACTGTAGATCTTCAAGCTTAGCTCCCAGCTACCTGCTAGACTTCTCAATCTTCACTCACAGCTACCCACTGTATTCTTCAAGCTTAGCTCGCAGTCTCTCACTAGACTTCTAGGATTCTCAGCTACCTGCTGGATTCCCCGAGCTACCCGCTGTATTCTTCAAGCTTCACCCACTCTACCCGATGGGTTCCTGGACTCACAGCTACCCGCTGCATCCCTCTGGCTTGGCTCACAGCTACCCGCTGTACTACTTCAGGCTTTACTTACAGCTACCCACTGTACTCCTTCAAGCTTTACTTACAGCTACCCGCTGTATTCCTGGATGAGTCTGGTGAAGCGTCTGCTCTGGTTCTCCTTCAGAACTCCATCCCTTCTGCACCTGCCTCCAGCAACAGGAGTGGTCGTCCCTCTGGCAACTGCTTCTCCTTTGCCTCCTGGCAGTGAACATGCTCCCCTCGGGCTGAGGCTCTCACACGTGGCTAGACCCCAGGCTTCAGGCCTCCACCTCAGCTGCTGCTTGACACACACCCACCCAGGCCGCAGCCCAAGTGAAAAGAACCCCAATCACCTGACTCCTTCCAATTAAATAGACTATCCCAGCAAGCTCAGTGGCCAAAGAAACTCCTGCTGATTGGCTGAGACAACCAACATATTCACTCATAACCTAAATTCACTGTAATCTATCATCCTAATGTCATAGGCAACAGTGCCACCTATTGACAGAAGAGAAAGATCACAATCAAACCCAGGCTTAGGAAAGAAACCAGTTGATCAAAGACAACAGCCAGGCTAGTTACCACCTACAACAGCTAAATTTACTAGCAGCCCCATTTAGGACAAGGGTGCTACACATACAAACCAAGATTGCCAAAATTACTGAAAATGTACTTGTGTAGTGGCAACCATCAACTCCATTCCCTTCATATAATTAAAAGAGAAGTATGGGTTTCAGCTTTTTTCCCCTATTATACTTACCTAGATGGATGCAGCATCTGTCCGATGCTGCATCTGGCCCCCAGCATCTGTACACTGAGAACCGAGCCACCGAACACCGCTGATGGCTCAGTTCTCTCTGATCCCTGAGCGGAGAGCTGCTGGCTGTCAATCAGCCAGCCCTCCGCTCTGCTCCTCTACGATCACTGGAGCGCTGAGCTGTGGAGGGGCGGGAATCGGCCGTCTCAGGCTCTCAGTGGCTCGCTGAGAGGCTGAGACGGCCGTCAGCCCAGGCACCTGATGGATCCCGACTCTTGAAGTCGTGATGGCGCAGTGCCTGGCCTGACTCCTGTGACGTTAGCAGAGAGCAGACTTTAGTCCGCTCTCTGCTCTAAACGGGTCACAGGAGTGCAAAACAAATTGCACTCCTGTGACCCATAGGAGAAGTATGGCCAAACAAGCTCAGGCCATACTTCTCCTTTAAGCTCTGCAACCCATTTCTGGTAAATCACAAATTGTCATCAAGAAGTAAGTGAAATTCCTACAGTTGGGAGGTTGGTTCCTATGACAATTCTCTAATATGGGAATTTTGTTCCCTTTAGAAAGGATTTTTTCCCCATTTTCTATTAGTCTAGGACAGGAAGTAAGAGGGAATCTTCAAAGCGGGGCTTAAATAACCTGATAGCCCATTCCATGATCCCATACTCTATCCCAAATTAATAAAATATTTATATATACTAAAGGACCTAAAGGAAGTTCAGGAGATGGGAATTTGACCCTGTCTTGTAAAGTGATTCGGCCTCAGTCGGACGCACGTAGACAAGGCCATCGCAGTGTTCTCACACATGTTTTCCAGTTGGCGGACGCTGATAATTCATACTGGTGTTTTCACAGTTCCGAGAGTGAACCAGGAATGCACTGCATCATTGCAGTCAATAAAGAACAGCGGGGAACGTATTTGGCCTGTGTCCAGCACAGAAGCTGCTTGTTCAAAGTTCCGAACTTTCTAAACATAGTTTTTACACTATATATCGGAAATCTATACAAGCGAGTCACCTACTGCTGTGCGAGAGGGAGTGGAGGCAGGCTACAGGAAACGGGGGCAGAAGTCTGCTGCAAAATTATCCAAGTCAATATAACCTTTATAGGCAAAGAAAGCCAACATATTAAAAAAAGAAATGTAAAAGAGAATCTTAGAGGGTTAGTTCATGCAGAGTGATATTTGGATTTCAGGTACAGTCTAGTGCAGGGTGTATCATGAAATCAGTGTGGGCACGTGTGCAAGATCAAAAGTGGGCCCTAGGCATTGATAAACAAAAAAAAGGTGACGCACGTAGTGCACCGTGGTAAAATGTGGGCATGGTTTAAATTGTGCTAAATATTGGGTGTGGCGGAAAGGGGGTTTCGACTTAAACAGAGATAACTTACATAGCGCAGAATATGGCAATGTTAAATAGGGAATGCACAGTGCAGAGTGTTCGGCGGTGGGTAGTATGTGGAGGTGAGGAGTGCGGAGTGTACAGGGGTGGGTATTATGTGCAGGAGAGGAATATGGAATGTATAGTTGGGAGTAATATGCGGAAGTGAGGAGTGCAGAGTGTACGGCAGTGGGTAGTATGGGCAGGAGAGGAGTGTCGAGTGTATGGAGGTGGGTAGTATGTGCAGAAGAGGTATGTGGAGTGCTTGGTTGTGGGTAGTATGTGCAGGAGAGGAGTGTGGAGTGTATGGAGATGGGTAGTATGTGCAGGTGAGGAGTGCAGAGTGTATAGAGGTTGGTAAAATGTGTAGGAGAGGAGTGCGGATTGTACAGCGGTGGGCAGTATGTGCAGGATGGTGTCAGTAGGGCATTGGGTGGCGTCAGTAGTTCTTTATTTTTATTATTATTATTTTTTTTTTACAATATCATTTTTTGGGTCTTTTTTCATTTTTCAAAAATGTTTGGGGGCCACCAGTGGATGGCATCAGTAGGACAGTGGAAAGTGTCGAATTTTTTATATTTTTATTCATTTTTAAAATTGTATTTTTCAATTATTTTTTACAATTTATTTTTGTATATATTTTTTTATAATGATCTGGGGGGGGGGGGGGGCAGTAGACAGGGTCAGCAGGGCAATGGACAGTGTGAGTAGGGCAGTGGATGGTGTCAGTAGTTTTTCGTTTTTATTATTATTATTTTTTTTTTCCAAATCAGCTTTTATTGGAGTATTGTAGACAAAATATACAGGAGCTGTAAAACAGGACATCTTTGGATACAAAATATCGCATAAAAATTGGCAACCAATTGAATATGTCATAGTCCAAAAAAAAAAAAATCAAACGGCACCTGTCTGCGTTTAAGGATAGTTAACATCAAGAGCAACGTTTAACATGAGAAGGTGAACAATTGTCAATAACAAACGTGACATGAATACCAGAATATAAACCTTCCGTCTCTAAGCTTGTAGTAGTACTGCCTCTTCGAGTCCCCCCCCAGCGCCTCCAGACCGCCCGACCACCCCACATGGACACTTGAGGTCGGGCAGGGGCGCCGGAGTGGGGCCCGCCGAAGCAGCCCCGAAGCTCCTCCTGTGTGCTTTTAATAGAGACCTTGTTAGCTGTGGGTGGTATACGTATGTATTTTATTTATTTGTTTATTTTTTTGTGACAGACTCACCCAGGACAGGGGCTTTTGCAGAAGACTGGGGGCAAGCCTCCTACGCACTGATTATGGCCCATGGACAGAGTAGATCATTCTCCCATGCTGGACATCATTGTGATGAATGCTGAGAGCAAGGCTTGGACTAATTCTCTGAATAAGGACAATAAAGATAACCTTCTGGAGTGGTTGAAAAGGTGTAATAATAATCTTGTACAGGTTAATGGTCAGAGGAAATATGCTGGCCCTCCTGCGGACTAGGTTGGAGAGGCTCCTCCACTTGGTACATACAAATTTATCAACAAGATCTCTCAAGAAATCTATGAAATTAAATTAAATCCACTTTATCAGACTGCTGGAACATTGTTTGTCTTCTTATGACTTGTCTTGGACAGAATACACAAGTTTGTGTCTCTCCCGTTGTATGCCTCCTAGGTGTGCATTCCCATTGTTAATTGAGTCACCCATTGTTTCTGTCTGCTCATCGCTGTGTTTATTTCCTTTGATAAAGTGTACTTTGTTGTGAGTTTGGTGTCCGGCAGTCTGGGCTGGAGTGGGATCTCTGATTAATCACAACATTGTCTGGATGGGCCCTGACCACCTAGGTAGCTAGTTGTTATACCACTTCAGCCCCGGAAGGATTTACCCACCTTCTTGACCAGACCATTTTTTGCGATATGGCACTGCATCGCTTTAACTGACAATTGTGCGGTTGTGCGACGTTGTATCCAAACTAAATTGACATTCTTTTTCCCCCACAAATAGAGCTTTCTTTTGGTGGTATTTGATCACCTCTGTGAGTTTTTACCACTTGCCGACCAACCACGTATAGTATATATAAGGTGGCAAAGTAGCACCGCTGCGCAGATCGCCGTTTATAAATGGCAATCGACGCATGTGCGAATTGCTGGCGAGTACTCCGTGAGCGTGCCCACGGGTCAGGCGGACTCAATGTCCACCAGCGACCCGTGATCGCCGGTGAGAAAGGAAGAACGGGGAACCGCCGAGGTAAACACGGTGGTTTCCTGTTCTGACAGGCAGCATGACACTGATCTACTGATAAACAAAAACACACAAGGGCGCACTGGCCTAGCGCATTATCCTCAGTACAAAGTATTTATTGTAAAATCATAAAAACATACTCACAAACAAATTCAAATTATAGGAATTTCGGGCACATCACGACCACGCATCCAATCCATGGTTCGCTGATGGTGTTCTATACAGGTTGGCTTACGCGTTTCAAGGCTACAACCTCTTCCTCAGAACCTCTGGAGGCTTTGTTTGTGAGTATGTTTTTATGATTTTACAATAAATACTTTGTACTGAGGATAATGCGCTAGGCCAGTGCGCCCTTGTGTGTTTTTGTTCTTTTCACTGTGTTGGGACTTCCCCAGCCCATCAAAGGGCAGCACGGCAGCACATTACCTGGTGTCATCACAAGCAGAATCCCCCCTCCAGTTCACCATTGTGGGAAGCCCCCTCTCCTCAAGCGCAGGAATGAATTATTTTTTGGCTGACTGATCTACTGATCCCTGTGATCAGGATCAGTTAGAGCTGTTATGCCCCTGCCAGCCCAGCCCCCAAACAGTTAACCCCTAGAGTGTCCCCTACAGGTTAACCCCTTCACTGCCAGTGACATTTATACAGTAATTTTTTTTTTAGCTCTCACTGCTGTATAAATGTCAGTGGTCCCAAAAAAGTGTCAAAAATTTTCGACAAATAATCGCAGATCGCCATCATTTCTAGTAAAAAAAAAATAGTAATGAAAATGCAATGAATGATTTCTCATCGTTTGTAAACGCGGCAACCAATCAATATACGCCGATTGCGATTTGTTTTTTACCAAAAATATGTAGAAGAATACATTTTGACTTAAGCTGATGAATACATTTTTTTTATATATATATATTTTTTTGGATATGTATTATATCAAAAAGTAAGAAATATTGATTTTTTTTTTTTTACATTTTTTTGTTTATAGTGGTGATCAGAAGTGATCAGAAGTGATCAGAAGTGACACAGAGGTGATCAAATACCACCAAAAGAAAGCTCTATTTGTGGGAAAAAAGGGACGTCAATTTTGTTTGGGTACAACGACCACAGGTGAAGTGGTTAAACAAACAAAGAGTGACAATTTTGAAAAAAAAAAACAATTTTTTTTACTTTTTGCTTTAATATATATCCAAAAAAAAATATATGAAAAAAACAAATGTATTCATCAGTTTAGGCCAATATACAGTATATTCTTCCACAAATTTTTGGATAAAAATAAATCACAATAGGCGTATGTTGATTGGGTTGTGCAAAAATAATCCCATCTACAAACGTTGGGATAGATTTAGGGACTTTTATTTTTTATTTATTTTTTACTGGTAATGGGGGTGATCTGCGACATTATGGCAGACAAATCTGACCCCAAATGATACTTTTTGGGAACCGGTGACATTATTACTATATAATAAAAATGCACTGATGTAAAAATGTCACTGGCAGGGGAGGGGTTAACTCTAGGGTGCGATTGAGGGGTTAGCTGTGTTCCCTAGGTGTGTTCTAACTGTAGAGGGAATGGGCTGGCAAGGACATGGCAGAGATCACTGTTCCCGATCAGTGGGAACAGTAGATCTCTGACATGTCTCCTGTCAGAACGGGGATCCACCTTGTTTACATAGGCATACTCTGTACTAGGCGATCGCAGATTATCAGCTGACATAGAGTCTGCCTGACCCGCGGGCATGCTCCCGAAGCGTGCAGCGGGCACAACCGTACGCCGGCGGTGGTGCACAAGCTGCCGTACAGCTACAGGGATTCGGGCAGGAGAGCCGACTTGCCGCCGTATAAGGATGGTGGCTGGTCAGCAAGTGGTTAATTAGCTTAATGTTTATGTGTATGTTGGCTGTTTCGTGGCTATGTTAATTATGCTCCTGTTTACAGTATATGATAATGTGATCAGGCTCATCTGATCTGGTGTACTATATATTATGTGTGAGTTTTCAATAAAGAGCATTCCAGTTTGCATCTAAGCTATTGTCAGCTAGTCTTGGATGCTCAGTTATAATACCTGGTTCCTGGTTTCAGACTGGAGGAAGCTATATCTTGACGGAAGCACCCAAGCTGGGTGCTGGACAGTTCCATCACAATTTTTTTTTGTAATTTATTTTCACATTGCTTCTGGAGGGGGCAGTGGACGGTGTCAGTAGGGCAGTGGGTGGTGTCAGTAGCACAGTAGAAGGTGTCAGTAGCTTTTTATTACAATTTCAATTTTTTTTTAATTTTTGGGGTGGGGGGAGGGGGTTGGAGCAGTGGACAGTGTTGGTAGGGCAGTGGATGGTATCAGTAGTTTTTTATTGTTATTTATATATTTATTTCACCATTATTTTTATTTTATATTATTTTTGTATTTTTTTTGCAATTTTTCTTTTAATATTTATTGCAGTTCTTTTTTTTATCAGCCCTGTTGGGAGGCTTTGGTGAGATATTATGGGTCTACACAGACCACTGACATCTCCCCTTTGAGACAGAGAAAGGAACGAGGACAGAATTTAGAAAAGGAAGGGACCAGTAAATGACAGATTTCCTTCCTCTGCTCTCCTATCCTGACTGATCTCTGCAACAGCTGGCGGGGTAGAATAGGAGGGAAGCCGGCAGTGCTGTGGGGGGACGAGGAGGGAGGCGAGGAGGATACAGGGAAGGTGGGGTGGGGGAGGACACGGGGGGGTCCAGAGGAGGAGAACATAGGTGGACAGTTGGGGGTGATCAGTGCAGCAGTGGGGAGAGCTACAACCACTGATCTTGCTGTATAGCTTTTCAGTGAAGCAGCTGACAGCCACTTCTCCTCCTTTCCCTCCGGTGGCTATCAGCTGCTTCATTGAAAGTCATACAGGGAGATTGGTGCTTGTAACTGCCCACCACCACTGCACCAATCACCCTTGACTGTCAACCAGAGAGGAACCAACCATGGGTGCAGTGTGGGTAACAGTGGGCCTCCTCCACACCCCCCCCCCAGGGCCTGTGTTCAGTAAACACCCTGCACCCATGGATGATACACCACTGGTCTAGTGGGCCAAACAACTCAAAGACTCATTATTTACTTCAGTGGCAATATCTTCCTGACTTGAGTTCCAATTCTGTTCCTGGTTGTCCTTACGTTTTAGGGGTTTCTGACCATCTTAGGGTCTTCCAACTCTTCCTGTAACATTCTTGTAGCGGTGTCAAAAACCCCTAGAGGCTTAGTGGTGACCTCCAGAGTCAGGGTGAGCTGACATCCTTCCTCAAAGTGTGGGTTATTAGGCATGGTGGGTATAATGCAAGTTGTAAACATGGGCTCCAGTCACTTTTTGGATGCAAGAAAAAGAGATTTATTGCCTCTTAACAGCACTGGTGGAAAAAGGGTTAGAGCCAGGACACCCTTAGGCAGATGCAATAGCAATTAGCAGACTCCGAGACAAAAATAATAGGCAGGCAGCTATACAATAGAGGGGATGCAGCAACTGTGTTTGTAGAACTGCTGTCTCCTATGGCAACTGAACTTTCAAAAGTCAATATAGATCTGTACACATAACTCACAGTATCCCGTTGCAGATCTTCTCTCACATCTCACAGTATCCTACTATATATCTTCACTCACTGAGCTCCCGGTCTCTTACTAGACTTCAAGATCCCAGCCGTCACTGGATTCCCTGAGCTCTTCCACAGCTAACCCACTGTATATTCCTCAAGCTTCACCCCTGCTAACCCGCTGGGTCCCTGGCTTGGCACTCTGCTGAAGCTTTCCCACTTCTTAACTGTCCCCGGCTGGTGAAAAGACTGCTCTGGTACTTCTTCAGACTACACTGGCCCCTGGTAACAGGAGTGGTTGTCCCTTGGTGGCAACAACTGCCCCTTTACATCTGGCCTTGATCCTCACTTGCCGCTGGCAACCGGAGTGGTCGTCTCTGATGGCAACTGCTTCTCCTTTACCTCTGGCAACAATTCGGTTCCCTGTCTGGCTGAACCTCTGCAACTTGGTTGGGCTCAAGGCCTGAAGCCCCAACCCTGCACTGCTTCTCTACATCCTGTATAGGCCTCAGACAGCCTAGCAGCATGGTGCTCCTGGGATAGGCCTCAAGCTTCTGGCCTAGCAACTCGGAGCAGTACAACACACGTCCACCAAGACAGCTGTCCACGTGGCACAGAACCCCGACCACCTGACTCCTCTAGAATAAATTGTCTCTCTCAACAGGCCAAGAGGCCAAAGAAACCCCTGCCAATTGGCTGAGACAACCCATTCACTCCTAGAATGGATCCACTATCCCCTTATCATCCTAATGCCACAGGCAACAATGCCACACAGTGACAGAAGAGAGAGGCGCACTAAATCCAGATTTAGGGAAAAGTCAGTGGATCTCCCTAACAATCAGCCAGGCTAGTTACCACCTAGCAGACTAAATTGTTAGCAACACTGCCTAATATTAGGGTGCTGCATTCTCCATGATGTTAAAGAAACAAAAAATATATTGGTAGAAGCAGGAATGGTTGCTACAGATGTTCAGACCTGAGAAGTAAAACAGAAATCTCTGCACCAAGACCCTGAGATAAAACTGCTTCATGCTAAACTCTGGGCTACTTGGTAAAATATGTACTTGTGAACGATTTAACATGTCAAAGGATTTGTGACTCTGTTCAGCTAATCTTGTGGTTCAGAAACCCTGATAGACAGTACAGTCAGCTCAATTTTATTTTTTTCCCCATTAACGTTTATCAGTGCAGCTAGATCCGCGACCAGCCCCAGCCTGCTGATTGGACAGGGAAGGGGCAATACTACACTGGGGATGTTATTCTATTATTTCCACCTGTGAGCAAATTCCCAGCCTTAGATTATCAGCACTGTGAAGTGTAGCAGAGCTGAATTGGCTCACGGCCCTGGCTCCTCCCACTCTATGTAGAGCTATATGAGAGATTAAAAGAAGCACATATTAAGACCAATTCAATTAATTTAATGGCTGTTTTTAAAAATACTGTAATTATAGTGTTCTTAGGGAATACACAAAAGGATTATATGTAGGGTTGCCACTTCATCGCTTTAAACCCAAACACATATAAATTACACAGGTTCTGAGGCTAATTTAACCACATCAATACCGGGCACAAAAACCCCCTTCCTGTCCAGGCCATTTTTCAGCTTTCAGCGCTATCACACTTTGAATAACAATTACTCTCACATGCAAGACGGTACCCATATGAAATTTGCACCCTTTTTTTCACACAAATAGAGCTTTCTTTTGGTGGTATTTAATCACTAGTGGGTTTTTTATTTTTTGTGCTATAAATAAAAAATGACTGAAATTTGGTGAAAAAATGCTTTTTTCTTTGTTTCTGTCAAAATCTTTTGCAAATTAGTGATTTTTCTTCATAAATTTTGGCCAAAATGTATACTACTACATATCTTTGGTAAAAATAACCCAAATAAGTGTATATTATTTGGTCCTTGTGAAAGTTATAGAGTCTACAAACTATGGTGCCAATCATTGAAAATTGATCACACCTGATGTACTGAAGGCCTATCTAATTTCTTGACACTCTAAGGCCCCTTTCACACTGAGGCGCTTTCATAGCGTTTTTGTGCTAAAAATAGCGCTTCCAAAACGCTTCTAAAACGCTGCCCATTAATTCCAATGTACCTATTCACACTGGGGCGTCACGCTGGTGCCACGTTTAAAAAAGTCCTGCAAGCATGATTTTTTGCGCTTATTCTGAGCGCTAATATTAGTGCATTAAAAACGCCCATATACATTGAAATTAATGTAAAACGCTTTAAAAGCGCGTTAAAAGCGCCAGCAAAACGCCCAAAGGCTGTGGAAAGTTCAAAATACCAGGAAGTAAGCAGGATGTAATGTAGGAGAATGTGCTAGTTATTTAATGCTAGCGCTTCAAAAGCGATTGAAAAACGCCTGGGCGTTAGCGCTAATTATAGCACTGACGCGTGAAAAATGAGGCAAAAACGCGGTAATAACGCTTGATGTTTTGCACGCGTTTTTCAAACGCCTCAGTGTGAAAGTAGCCTAACAAGCCAGGAAAGTACAAATACCTCCCAAATGACCCCTTTTTGGAAAGTAGACATTCCAAGGTATTTAGTAAGAGGCATGGTGAATTTTTTCCCACAATTCTTTGCAAAATGAAGATTTTTTTTTTCTTTTTTTTTTCACAAAATTGTCATTGTAACAGGTTATTTCTCACACCCAGCATATGCATACCCCAAATTACACCCCAAAACACATTCTACTACTCCTCCTGAGTATGGCGATACCACATGTCTGAGACTTTTTCACAGCCTGGCCACATACAGAGGCTCAACATGCAGGGAGCGCCGTCAGGTATTCTAGGGATATAAATTACACATCTAATGTCATGACGACCGATCACATTTTGAAGGCCCTGGAGCACCAGGACAATGGAATTGCAAACAAAATTACCCAATTTTGGAAAGAAAACACTCCAATGTATAATCTATGAGGCATAATGAGTCCTTTGAACATGTCATTTTTTTCCAGTAGTGTTTGGAAAATGTGGGAAAAAAATGAAAACGCATTTTTTTTTTACACAAAGTTGTCCATTTATATGCTATTTCCAACACATAGCATGTATATAGCAAAAATGACCCCCCCGAATAGATTCTTCTACTCCCCCCGATTATGGCGATACTACATGTGTAAGACTTTTACACAGTCTTGCAACATACAGAAGCCCAACATTGAAGTTGCACCTTCAGGCGTTCTACGAGCACAAATTACACATCTCATTTCTCAACACCCTATTACATTTTTAAAGGTCCTGGAGCACCAGGACAATGGAATTGCTCACAAAATGACCCCATTTTGGAAAGCAAACACCCCAACGTATAATCTTTGATGCATAATAAGTCTTTTGAACATGTCATTTTTTTTCAGTGGTTTTTGGAAACTGTAGGAAAAAAATTAAACCGCTTTTATTTTTACACAAAGTTGTCCATATATATGATATTTCCAACACATAGCATGTACATAGCAAAAATGACACCCCAAAATACATTCTGCTACTCCTCCTGAGTATGGCGATGCCAAATGTGCTGACAGGTGATTGGCGATGGTCACTGATGGGAGATTGGCGATGGTCACTGATGGGTGACTGGTGGTGGTGACTGATGGGTGGCAGGTGTCTGGCGGTGGTCACTGATGGGTGACGGGTGTCTGGTGGTGGTCACTGATGGGTGACTGGTGGTGGACACTGATGGGTGACGGGTGACTGGTGGAGGTTACTGATGGGTGACAGGTGACTGGCGGTGGTCACTGATAGGTGATGGATGACTGGTGGTGGTCACTGATGCGTGACAGGTGACTGGCGGTGGTCACTGATGGGTGACTGGCGGTGGTCACTGACGGGTGACTGGCGGTGGTCACTGATGGGTGACTGGTGGTGGTCACTGATGGGTGACTGGCGGTGGTCACTGATGGGTGACGGGTGTCTGGTGGTGGTCACTGATGGGTGACCGGTGTCTGGGGGTGATCACTAATGCGTGACAGATGACTGGTGGTGGCCACTGATGGGTGACGGGTGACTGGCGGTGGTCACTGATGGGTGACGGATGACTGGTGGTGGTCACTGATGGGTGACTGGCGGTGGTCACTGATGGGTGACTGGTGGTGGTCACTGATGGGTGACTGGTCACGGTCACTGATGGGTGATGGGTGACTGGCGGTGGTCACTGATGGGTGACGGGTGACAGAGCATGGGTGACTGGCGGTGGTCACTGATGGGTGACAGGCCATGGTCAGTGATGGGTGACAAGTGACAGACCATGGTCAGTGAGGGGTGACAGGCCACGGTCACTGATGTGTGGCGGTTGACACACCACGTTAACTGATGGGTAACGGGTGACACGCCACGGTCACTGTCGGGTGACATGCCATGGTCACTAACGGGTGACAGGTGACACACCAGGTCACTGACGGGTGACACGCCACAGTCACTGATGGGTGACAGGTGACACGGCCACTGATAGGTAACACGCCACGATCACTGACGGCGACACGCCACGGTCACAGGTGACGGGTGACATGCCACGGTCAAGGGTGACTGGTGACACGCCACGGTCACAGGTGATGGGTGACATGCCACGGTCAGTGACGGGTGACAGGCCATGGTCGCTGATGGGTGACGGGTGACACGCCACGGTCACGGTTGACACACCACGGTCAGTGACAGGTGACAGGCCACGGTCACTGATGGGTGACACGCCACGTGACTGATGGGTAACAGGCCACGGTCGCTGATGGGTGACGGATGACATGCCACGGTCACTGACGGGTGATGGGTGACAGGTGCACTTTATGATGACAGATGCACTTTATGGGGGCATATGGGGTGACTGTTGGGGTGACAGGTGCATTGGGGGGGCAGGGTGAAGTGTCAGTGTGTGTTTTTACTTTGCAGATCAGTAACTCACTGATCCCAGCTCTTCTCTCCTCACAGTGGACACTGTGTGAGGAGAGAAGAGCTGGTAACAGTGAGTTACCGCTCTGTTTACATTGGATGTGATCGGCTGTGAAGTAGATCACAGCCGATCACAAGGTAACAGCCGGCGGCTGATACCAGTGTTGGTGACAGGCAGTGTTCCCTGGGAATGAGGGAGGTGCCATTTGTGATCAGCCGATCACATGGTAAACCAATGGCTGTTCACCCCTGTCGGTGACGCTGCATGTCCTGGGGACACGCCGACACCGACAGAACCGGGATGCGCGCGCCCGATCGCGCGCAATCCTGGCTTAAAGGGACGACGTCATATGACGTCGTCCCAGAACAAGAGGCTTACCGCTCCGCCGTCATATGACGGTGGGCGGTAGGCAAGTGGTTAATGCAGATAAGTCACCAAGTGAGTTTAATTACAACCTTAATCAGCCACAGAACCTGTGTAATTAATATGTGTTTGGTTTTAAAGGGATGAGGTGGCAACCCTAATTATATGGTAGTCTTTAATATCTTCAGGGAGGTTTTTTCATTTTCCTTATCTTCCACACAATATAAACCAAATCTAATTTCAGAAAAACTACAACCTTCTCCACAGAAGATACACATTCCAGTGATCCTTTGCTTCTGATAGCCTAGACTTTTTAAAGTTGAATTTTTAAATTTTAGTCCTTGTGCAAGGCCATTTATTCTCATAATTTCATGGTGACTGAGTTGGTTTGAAAATGGAAGGTTAAGCTCAGATTTGTGTTGGGTGGTTTGATGTCTGTGTGTATAAAATGATTGCCGATATTAACCATGGGAACACCAAAAAATTTAAATGCACTACAGTAGGTATAGAAAAATCATCCCTGCCATTAAAATAATTTTGTTGCCTTGCAGCCTGAAATAAAGACAGACACTGTTTTTGTTTTATCCAGCTGTATTTACTCAGTGCAACTTATAACATCCAAGTGAAAGATATAACACCAACATGTCAGGAAAAAAAATTTAAAAACAGAATCACAGTGTGGCAAGGCACTGTCACTGGAATCTCCGGGATAAAGTTGTGGACAGACACAAGTCAGGAGACGCATAAAAAAAAAAATTCAAAGGCTTTGTCAATGCCCAGAAGCAGAGTAAAGTCTATTATTAAGAAGTGGAAGGTGCCTGGTACAACACGGACCCTCCCTGGAACAGGACGTCGCTCCAAACTGGATGAAAGAGCCAGGAGGAAACTGGTCAGAGAGGCCACCAAGAGGCCTACAGCAACTCTGAAGCAGTTGCAGGAATGTATGAAAAAGAATGGTCATTGTGTGCATGTGACAACAATATCACAAATTCTCCACAAATGCGGCTTGTATGGGAGGGTTGCAAAAAAAAAAAAGGCCGCATGCAGTCACCACTGAGCTTTATCAAAATGCACCTTGAAGATTCTGAAGCCTCATGGAAAAAGGTGTTCTGGTATGGGAGTATTTCTCTACAGCAGGGACTGGAGCACTTGTCAGGATAGAAGGAAAATGGATGGAGCAAAATACAGTCAAATTCTTGAGGAAAATCTGCTGCCCTCTGTCAGAATGTTGTCAGTGAAAGAAGGTTTGCCTTTCAACATGACAATGACCCAAAGCACACAGCAAAAATGACCACACAGTGGTCAAAAGGGTGAATGTCTTTGCATGGCTTAGCCAGAGCCCAGACATAAACCCCATTGAAATTCTGTGGAATCACTTGAAAATTGCAGTCCACAAATGGTCACCATCAAATTTAACTGAACTCGAGCAGTTCTGCAAAACACAGTGGGCAAATATTGCAAAGTCTAAATGTGCAAAGTTAGTAGAGACATCCCAACAGACTAAAGGCTGTAATTAAAGCAAAAGGTGCTTCAACAAAATACTGACATAAGGGGGTGATCCTTTTCCCAACTCAGTGATTCTGTTTTTTGATTTTTTTTTAATTTGTTCTGATATATTGGTGTTATATCTTTCACTTGGATATTGTAAGTTGCACTGGGTAAATACAGCTGGATAAAACAAAAACAGTGTCTGTCTTAATTTCAGGCTGCAAAGCAACAAAATGTGATTATTTTATATACCCACTGTAAATATATTTATTGTTTTCTTATAGAGCACTCCTGCCGAATATTCTTTCACCCGGTGAAAGAATAGAAGGACATCTAGAAATGTTAATTGTGCCTAAGCAGTAAACATGTACCTATTGTCTGGAATAACTTCTAAAAACAGAAAAGCAGTGTAAATTCCTGGCATGTGAGTGTGCCTAGGCTCTTCTGTGCCTACAGCCTCTCATAGCTGGATATTTGCAATATGAGATCTAAGGCACTGCTACCTCTGACTTCTAGTCTCGGGTGACTTGGAGTGAGATTTGGTCATGTCATGACTATACTGCTCACTGTTCTCTTTGCTGGAAGCTTTAATACGAGGAAGCCTCTACCAAGATGACCAACTCGAAAATGGAGACACAGTACAAAACAACACGTTGTAAGCAGTGGCGGCCCGTCCATAGAAGGCACACGCGCGCCGCCCCCCTATCATTGAGTCTGGCCCCCTGATCTACATATCAGGGGATGGGAGGGTGGGAGGATCCCACCCAGTTGTGCGACGATAACAAATTAATTTTCGCTATTTTCACACTAATGTTTCTCCCTGCCAATCAGGAGGCAGGTCCTGAGACATGTTTTCCAATTGGCCAAAGCATCAGGCAATCCTATTGGATGCCTAGCGCTCAGGCAGAAGGTGAGACACCAGAGCTGCCGCTGCCTGCACTCCGGGGGAGGGAGAGGATGAAAAGACACCACAGCCCACCACAAGAGCGGGTAAGTGCCAGATTGCCCGCCGGGGGGGGGGTTTTCTGTAAGTGTCGCGCTGCCAGCCGCTCCTGTTGGGGTGGGGTTGCTGTCAGTGGGGGGGTGCTGGCTGTTTGCCACCCCCCCAAAAGAAGAACCCACCAGCCACCACTGGTTGTAAGTTAGTAATAGGGAAGAAGTAACTTCAGAGAGACCACTGGCAATACTGGTGGCTAGTCCTGTGTCATTTAGACCAGGGGTCTCCAAACTTTCTAAACAAAAAGCCAATTTACTGTCCTTTAAGCTTTAGGGGGCCAGATTGTGGCCAACAGGAGTAGAAAACACCCCAGTGTCAGTAATAGCAAAAAGTACCACATCATTGGTTTTAGTTCGAGGAATTGTGCCCTATTTTGGTGCCTCATCTGTGTCTTTAGAAGGAATGGTGCCCCATCATTGGTGTTTGTGGGAGGAATAGTAGCCCATCATTGGTGTCTGTAGATGGAATGAGGCCCAAGGGCCAAATAAAGGCAAGCAAATGGCCAAATCTGGCCCACAGGCGGCAGTTTGGAGACCACTCATTTAGACAATAGAATGCATAGCATAGCATGAATCTATCCATGGCCACCTGCCATCACCCCCTATTCATGCGCCGGCCCCTTTGAGGAGCCGGCCACATAAATTACTGTGCGGGGGGTTCTCTGAAGCATCTCATTAGAGCCATAGGCTTCAATATAGTGTGGCTTGTGGCGCAGAGCGTGTCACCAAAAGCCCTTAGAAAGGCAAATGAACATTTACCTTTCTAAAACTAAACCGCTTTCCGCCAATCAGGAAGAGCCGGTATGTTACCGGTTTCCCGACTGGCGGAGAAGACAGGTGATCCTATTGGGTGCCTATCTCATCAGAGGAAGGGGATACACGGCCGAAGCCAAGCCACTTCCCGCTCCCCACTTACCGGGCACCTCTCACCGGACACCGCTCCCTGCTCACCAGACACCATTCGCTGCCTGCTGCCCGCTCCGCTTTGATGTCCCGACTGCCGGCAGCAGGGAGGGGCTGTATATCCCTATCTGTGATACTGCTGTATATACCTATCTATGGTGCTGTATATCCTTATCTGTTGTGCCATATACCCCGATCTATGGTGCTGTATACCCCTATCTATGGTGTTGTATATCTTTATCTATGGCGCTGTATACCCCGATCTATGGTGTTGTATATCTCTATCTATGGTGCTGTATACCCCTATCTATGGTGCTATATATCTCTATCTGGGGTGCTGTATATGCTTATCTGTGGTTCTGTATATACCCCTGTCTGTGATGCTGTATACCCTATCTGTTAATGCTGGGCTATATATTCCTGACACAATGGGTGGAATCTATAAGAGGTGGGGCTTATGAGAGGTGGGAGGGGTCAAAAAGGAAAGGCGAGGTCTGGTGCCCCCCATCCTAAAATTTCACCAGCCGCCACTGGATTAGTATGGGTTAAAGCCTAGAGGATGGGGTGATGATTGATAGGTTTGCTCTCTCCATTCATAGATCGTGTTGCATTAGTACGACTACTGACTGACTGCATGATGTAAAAAATTTGTTTTGTTTAGTTTTGTTTAGATTCGTTAATCTAGTTATTTAATTCTGTTAAATTAGGTTGATTTGTTCAATTCGTATTTGGGATTCCTATTTGGAATTCATATTCAGAATCCGTTTTATGTCTTTTTTAGAATTTTTTTCGAATTTACCAATTTTTGGATTTGAAACCTTTGAATCGATAAATTTCTAATCGGTTGAACACGTCGTCAGGAAGTACCTTAAAGTTCATAGTATGGGAGCAATCAAACTGATGGGCATTGGCGAATATGCCTTCACATATTTTCAGAATATAATGCCAAGTACAGTGCAAGGTGTAGTGATGACACCGGTAGGATCCAAACCTTTAGCTGTAAGCTTAGAAGGTATTAGAAGGAACCACTACACTATGGAGTTGACTACTGGTACTTCCTGATGACGTGTTCAAAGGAAACACGAAATGCATAGAAGCCACGGCTAGGTCTGACGTCATTTCCGATCCCTTCGTTCCGGTTTCCGAACAGTGGAACGCACGCAGGAGAGCTACGGAGCCCCTATACACACGCTGTTACAGACAGTGCCGGCTTCTCTGCACTAGGACACGTGAGTCTAAAATTGCTATAGTGCTCCTATACTGTCTCCTTTTCTTTGCAGTGTTACGCAATGATGTTTTTTTCTCTGTTGTTTTAAATGAACGGCTCCCGCTGAGGGATTACCATTAACTTCAACACACCAAGATAGAACATTGTTCTCTTTGGATTGGAGCCGGGAAGCATTTAACTCCCGGTATACTGGTTTTTGCTTGTAATATCCAGTGTTCTGTTTTGTTTCATCCAAGATTGGGAGAGATTTGTCCTATTTTTTCTCACTAAGGTTGATTGTCATATTTTTTGAGAGTGCTTTTTGGGTTCAGTACACCCATCACTTTGAAAAGAAAAATCTTCATCAAATGATTATAATGACTCTTTAAATCACCTTTGGCTTAACAAAAATAGAATTATTTCGAAATGGTACTCTAATAACACACACAGTCTTTGATTTCAGAAATATGTTTACAGTTCGAATTAGAATGGAATTCGATGTAAAATTCTATTTAAGTTTCAATTTGAATTTCAGAAATTCTGACAAATTTTGTTTCCTTATTTGGAGCATTCGGTAAAATTTGTTTATACTGTAATTTGGGTATGCATTATATTTTGCATATACTGGAATCTCTGAATAACAAAAAAATTGTCCGGATATTAATTTGGAATGAAACTAACCGCACATGCCCAATGAGAGCCTATGACAGCCCTTTAGCTGTGATAAACTCTGCTGCAAAGGAAGCCTCCTGGGGTGGGGGTGGAGGAAGAGGAATCAGCACATGCTGCTGACTGTAATTTATATCCCTTGTGCTGATTTTTATTATTTTAATTTTAGCTACACTTAGAATCTGGTACAACTGTGCATAGTAACCAATCAGATTCTAACTTCAGCTTGTTCAATTGACATTTGACAATTAAACCTAGAACCTAATTGGTTACCATGCACAGCTGCACCAGAATCTGCGTGGACCAGTCTTAAGCCTCGTACACACGGGACGACGATCGTATGAACGACCATTGTATGCAAAATCGATCATTCGTATGCACGATTAGAACAGCTGACATACGTCGGTCGTACAAGGGGAGTTGTATGAGCAGACTAGAAAACTTTGTCGTACCAACAAGCGGTCATACGACCGTTTCTATGGTGTGTACAGAGCAGTTGGTACAACAAGTTGTATTGTGCAAAACACGCATGCTCCGAAGTCAGGAACGGCCGGATGCTAATTACATGCACCTGAACGTTCTTTCTGTGGTCGTAGGATCGTGTAGTGCAGTCAGTATGCAAGTTACATTATCCAACATACGATTTGAGACGATCATGAGTACTATCGTCATCCCGTGTGTACGAGGCTCTCCTCTTAGAATTTAGGATCTTTAAACCACACTCTCTGTAATTTGTCAAAGTTTCTACTTGGCTAAAGCACCTCTTCTCTTGCTCCTCCAGTTTTGTTGTTGTTACATAGTTAGTCAGGTTGAAAAAAGACACAAGTCCATCCAGTTCAACCAAAAAATAAATAAATAAAAAATAGAAAAATGATATATAACCATACAATCCCATAAACAATCCTTCACACACAGTTGATCCAGAGGAAGGCAAAAAACCCCAGCAAAGCATGGATCCAATTTGTTATAACGGGGGAAAAAATACCTTCCTGATCCCCCGAGAGGCAATCGGATTCTCCCTGGATGAACTTTATCTAAAAATGTTAGTACCCAGTTATATTATTTACATTAAGGAAAGAATCCAGGCCTTCTTTAAAGCAATCAACCGTGCTGGCCAAAACCACCTCTGGGGGGAGTCTATTCCACATTTTCACAGCTCTAACTGTGAAGAAACCTTTCTGTATTTGGAGATGAAATCTTTTTTCCTCTAGAGGTAAAGAATGCTCCCTTGTCCTTTGTGACGACCTTAAAGTAAATAATTCAACACCAAGTTCACTATATGGACCACTTATGTATTTGTACATGTTGATCATATCCCCCCTTAATCTCCTGTTCTCAAGAGAGGATACATTCAGTTCCTCTAATCTTTCCTCATAGCTGAGCTCCTCCATGCCTCTTATTAGTTTGGTTGCCCTTCTCTGCACTTTCTCCAGTTCCCCGATATCCTTTTTGAGAACTGGTGCCCAAAACTGAACTGCATATTCCAGATGAGGTCTTACTAATGATTTGTACAGGGGGGCAAAATGATGTCTCTATCTCTGGAGTCCATACCTCTCTTAATACAAGAAAGGATTTTGGTTGCTTTGGAAACCGCAGCTTGGCATTGCATGCCATTATTAAGCTTATGATCTACCAACACCCCCAGATCCTTCTCCAGTATGGATTCCCCCAGTTGTACTCCCCCTAGGATGTATAATGCATGCATATTCTTAGCCCCCGAATGCATAACTTTACATTTATCAATATTAAACCTCATTTGCCACATAGTCGCCCAATTAGACAGTGCATTGAGGTCTGCTTGTATGTTGGAGACATCCTGCAAGGACGTTATTCCACTGCATAGCTTGGTGTCATCTGCAAACACTGAAATTGTACTTTTAATCCCAGACCCGATATCATTTATAAATATATTGAAAAGTAAAGGTCCCAAACCTAAACCTTGGGGTAAACTACTGATAACCTTAGACCATTCAGAGTAAGAATCATGAACCACTACTCTCTGAATTCGGTCTTTTAGCCAGTTTTCTATCCATTTACAAACTGATCTTTCCAAGCCTGTAGACTTTACCTTACACATTAGCCGTGTGTGGGGAACGGTGTCAAACACTTTTGCAAAATCCAAGTATACCACGTCCACAGCCACCCCTCTGTCCAAGGTTTTACTTACCTCCTCATAAAAAGAAATCAGGTTTGTTTGACAACTTCTGTCTTTCATGAATCCATGCTGTCTGTTGCTTAAAATATTTTTTTTCAACAAGAACTCATCTATGTGGTCTTTTATTAAACTTTCCAGTATCTTCCCAACTATAGAAGTTAAACAAACAGGTCTATAGTTAGTTGGTAAAGACTTTGATCCATTTTTAAATATGGGCACCACACCAATCCAGTGTTACAATTGCAGTCATTAAAGCGGTGGTAAACCCTAAAATCTGTTTTTACCTACAGGTAAGCCTATAATAAGGCTTACCTGTAGGTAAAAAAAAATCTCCTAAACCTACATGGTTTAGGAGATATTTGCCCTGCATGCAGCCGCTGACATTAGCGGCGCATGCGCTCTGACGATCCGGCCGAGGCGGCCGGCAACTCAGAGCTGACTGCCGGAGCGAAGAGCTCCGGCGCGCATGCGCGGGAGTGACGTCACGCCGCTCGGGCCACTCACAGCGCCGGAGCCGCGTACCCGGAAGAAAGAAGAGGACAAACATGTCAGCGTCCTTAGCGCTGACCGACTCGGGCATCGGGGGCCTCGTTCTAAGGTAAGTATTTCATAATATGTTAGTATGCGATGCATACTAACATATTATGCTATTGTCTTGCTGGATTTTTTTTTTTTTTTGTCGGCGGGTTTACTACCGCTTTAAGGAGTCCCTAAAAATTAGATACAATGGCTTTGAAATGACAGAGCTTAATTCCTTTAGGATCCGTGGATGGATTCCATCTGGTCCAGGTGCTTTATCTACCTTTATTCTGTCTAAATATTTCTGGACCATTTCACTTTTGAGCCATTGTGGATTATTTGGGGCTGTGTCACTACCACCCCCAGCTGAAGAATGTATTTAATACGTTTGCCTTCTCTTTATCCCCAGTCATGCACTCTAGATTATTTTGTAAAGGGCCTAAATGCTCAGATCTGACTTTTTTGCTTTTTTAAAATATTTGAAGAATTTTTGGGGGTTTGTCGTACTATCTTTTGCAATCTTTGCGTCCTTGATTTCCTTTTTACATATTCTGTTATATTCTTTGTAACATTTAAAAGATGATAGTGTTCCCTCATTTTTGTATTTTTTAAATGCTCTTTTCTTATCATTTATAACTTTTTTAACTTTGGCCGTGAGCCACATAGGTTTTATTTTTAGCCTTTTAAACGTATTGCCCATGGGAATATACTTTGCAGTGAGTTTGCATACAGTTTTTTGAAAAATTCCCATTTCTGTTCTGTGTTCATCAATGTCAATATTCCCTCCCAGTCTAAGTCCCGGAGGCCAGCCCTCATCCTTGTAAAATTTGCTCTCTTAAAATTAAGTGTTTTTATCTTTCCCATATGTGTTTGTTGCTTGCAGCTTACATTAAATGAAATCATGTTATGGTCACTGCTACCCAGATGTTCTTTTATATGAATATTGGTAATAAGCTCTGCATGGTTTGAGATTACCAGGTCCAGCAAAGCATCATTCCTAGTTGGGACCTCAATAAACTAGACCATAAAATTGTCCTGTAATATAAATGTTTGCCCTTTAACTGTCTCAGTAGTGCCATTAATCCAGTTAATTTCCGGGTAGTTAAAATCCCCCATTATTATCACTGTCCCAGCCCTTACAGCTCTTTCCATCTGTGCAAAGAGCAGAGTCTCCACCTCATCTTTAACCCTGGGAGGTCTATAACAAACTCCAATGATAACCTTTGTAGTGTGCACACCCATATGCAGATCTACCCATAATGCTTCAGACTCATCACACTGTCCATCAACTAGGTCCTCATTCACACTCGCTTTGAGATCACTTCTCACATAGAGACAGACACCACCACCCTTCCGTTTTACCCTGTTTTTCCGAAAGAGAGCATAGCCAGGAATATTAATAGCCCAGTCATGTGAAGAATCAAGCCAAGATTCAGCTATACCAATCAAATCATCATTCTAGTCATGCTCCAGAGCTTCCAACTCACCTATTTTGCTTGGCAGACTACTGGCATTGGTGAACAAACACTTTAATTCACTGTCACATTTTGCACATGTATGTTGCATATTTTTAATTTTAGTACACACAGTACCATTTCCAATGGTTGATCTTCCATAGCCCTCCCCCCAGTTTTCCCCATTCCACCCACCAATAGGGACTGACCCCTGTCTGACCTGTCTACCCCATTATAATCTAATGCACCCTCCCCCCTCAATCCTAGTTTAAATACTCCTCCAGCCTTCCCATAAACCTCTCCCCCATCACAACAGCCCCCCTTCCATTTCGGTGCAAACCATCTTTAGCATATAGGTTGCACCCCAATGAAAAGTGATCCCAGTGCTTTAAAAACCCCAAACCCTGCTTCTTACACCAGGTCTTTAGCCATGCATTCATGGCTCTAATCTCCCCCTGCCGTTCCTGTGTTGCGCGTGGCACAGGCAATATTTCAGAGAATATTGCCTTGGAGGTCCTTCCCTTCAACTTGCAACCTAATTCTTTAGATTTGTTCTTAAGGAGTCTCCACCTTCCATACATTCTGTCATTGGTTCCAACGTGGACCAAGACAGCTGGGTCATGCCCAGCCCTCCCAGTAATTTATCAACCCGGTCCACCACATGCCGAAGAGCAAAACATTCGGTTGAGGAGATCCTGGCGAAAAATTATTCTATCAGTTCTTCTAATTATAGAATCCCCAATTACCACCAACTGTCTAGGCCTACCTGCACTACCCCTACCACCCCTACTAGATGGGCTTCTCTCCCGGCTGTTAGGGGGATGTTTCCCTCATCTGTTTTCCATTGTCCACATGATGGTATCTAAAGTTCTACTACTAACATTAGACATTTGCAGCAGTATGTTAACACATCATATCTAGGCTTGAGGGTCACTTGAGGGTGAAATTGAAATTACAGGTAGAACCAACTACAGTACAGATTGTTCTAGTCAGAACGGAGTCACGCAGGCAGAAGATTAGGTCAAGGAGCAGACAAGTGTGGTCAAGGAAAGAGAAAGCTCAAGGTCAGGACAGGCAGTTGGAAAAAAGCAGAATCTGTATAGAAATCTGAAAGAATAAAGTAGCATGACAGGTAGTAAAACATGCCATTAATCGGGTACTGACTAAATGTTCTGAATTCCATTTAAGCGCTCTTGATTGAGACCAGGTTGCCAGCTACAGTGTGACTACACAGCAGGCGGTGGAGGCTAATTGATCCAAGTGCTATACAAATTTTTTATACCTCTAACAAAATTCTTACTTCTCAACTGTTCACTCACTATTTATTAAACACCCAAAAAGGACTTATTTTGCCCATTTCCTCTAGAAGTGCTTTCCACATGCCAAAAGGCTGCCATGACTCCTCCATGTCTTTTAAATTGACCTTAAAAAAACAATCTGATTAAAATAGCAAATAACCTTAATTCATGGCATCCCAAAGCTCTGCCACACTCATACAATCTCTTTTTTTTGCCCACTTAATCCCCCTTGTCTCCACCTCCCCTGGTCTCAGCATTTAGCAGAATCCAGCAGCTGACTACAGCCCTCCTTTAGTCCACTTCCAGACCCTGCACTTTCCACTTCCCAGAGCTGCTCCCAGCTTCCTCCCAGCAGCAGCACAAGGTAAGGGGGGGTGCACTGTGATGTAAGGGAGGTTGCGAGACTCTTGACTTCTGATGGTGGGGGGGTTCTTGACAACTTATGTAAGGTGGGGGGGGGGGGGTGCTGCAGTAGTGTTACAGATACAACTGGCCCTTTCAGGATGACCATAATGCTGGTGCGGCTCACAATTAAATTGCGTTTGATATCCTTGGTCTATACATTTATGTTCCTTGTTTTGTGTTTTGTTACTGGTTTATCTCCTGTTTATCCACATTTTATGCAACAAAGAAGAAGGTGCCAAGCAAGCTTGAATAAAAAAAAATTGCAACCCCTTCCTATAGAACATTGTTGTAATTTTTTAACCATTATCTTTGAACATACCAGTGTGTTCTATCTTGAAAAAAAGACAAATCTAGCAACAATTGTTAATGTTCTGAGGGCCCTATTAACATTTCTGATGAGTCAAAGAAAAAAGAATATAAACCATTCATTATCCTTTCAGTTGTAGAGTAGATATACTTTTGAAAGTACAAAGTTCACCCCAGTGCGGAATCCATCTTACAGAGCGACGCCATCGATGTAAATACGTGGTGCAACACTGGGGGAAGAAAGAAAGTCTGGAAAATGGATGTTGAGAGAAGCACGCTAAAGATGTTTGAGTGAGCTTCCATTTATCAAAGTAATTGTCTGGTCTGGTATCTATCAAGGATGGAGGACAAGGTGGAGGAGCCTTGAGGAAACTTAAGACAAGTTATTTATAAAACCAAGAAAACTGCTAATGAGGGCAGATTCTGCATACTGGAAACTGTCTCCAAACTACAGAAAGAATGTGTTTTAGGAAAGCCAAGACCTCAGGTTTTTGAATCCTGAATCCTAGTGTCAGATTTATCAGAAATTGCCTTTGGTGCCAGCACGTGGCCTCTGTTCTTTAAAGAGAATGCATTCAGGGCAAAGTGATAAGTTACCTTGATAATCTACTGCCCCAAACCAGAGATGCTTCATTGTAGACTTTGGAAATTCCCAGTCCTTCCAAGTATAAAGGAGCATGTAACCTACTCCTCTTCCTCCCAGGATACAGTGTTTGGGTCTGGGCTGCCATTTGCCAGGCCCCAACACTGTCATAAGGGTGGGACAGCAGAACACTGACCGCATGTAAGCTGTGACACTGAAGGACATGGGGCTTACACAGTGATTAGACCCATGACTCACAAAGAGGAACAAAGTGGTGGGGAAAGTTGGAAGTATGAGCCTTCAAGATAGCTAGTCACTACACCATGAATGGTTAATGATGATTCCTTTTAGAATCCATCTCCGGGAATGAAAATTCTCATCCTTTCACCCAACAGATATTGGTTAAAATAAATACCTTGAAAATCAATGAAAATTCTCATCCTTTCATCTAACAGATATTGGTTAACATAAATACCTTGAGAATCTTTTGAAATGTGCCTAAGTGCAACATCCATGTCCCTTTCCAGTGCCACTTCACAATTGAATGGTCCAGTGCCGTAGAGGACCTGTTACCTTCTTCCCGGTGTCATCAGCCACTGCATTCTTCACATGATCCTCCCATTGAACAGCCAGCAGGAAATGTTCATGTCAAGGTAGAAGAGTTGGGAGCAAGTAGCTGAATAGTTTGTCCATAATTCAGCTTTAAAATCGTATGCAAAGCCAGGTTTATAATTAGATCTGTAATGATTGACACCAAAACCTACAGCCTCCCGGAGAACTTAATCACAAGGTCAATTATTGGCGCATGCTTCTATAACAGACTAATTAAGTGGACAGCAAGTATGATGAAACACTAAGCGACCACTGTGACTTTCTTAAAATGCTGGATGTCTGGCAATCTTTGACTACCTTCACAGACTGGGAAAAATCTATTAGATTGTAAGCTCTAACGAGCAGGGCCCTCCGATTCCTACTGTGTTAAATTGTATTGTAACCATATTGTCTGCCATTATATTGTAAAGCTCTGCGTAAACTGTTGGCGCTATAAAAACCCTGTATAATAATATTAATAATTACATTGCAGATATATTCCTTGCTGTACCACATTTGTGCTCTATACCCACATCAACTCCTCATTGACAGCCAGTGTTAGCCAATAACAGGAATGGATGAGCAGAATGATTTTGCAGAAATTCATTCATGATTTTGCCCTTGCTAAAATTGTGCAGAAATTAACCTCAAATGTCACCATTACTGATTAGCAAAAATTGCTTGAAAAAAAAAATCACATGGCTTTGTTTATCAACAAAACTGTATGTTTACTAAGTTGAAGTGGGATCAATAACTTTACTGATAAACAAAGCCATATCAGTGACAGACAGATGCCACTGTATTTCTTTCTTGATGCACTCAACGGGTACCTAGAAAGAAATACTTTTCTGTAGGGCTGGTTCACACCATGAATCACAAGGGAACATGCTGCGCTTTCCTGTGGGATTCACATGTGATCCGAGTACAGTGCAATTTCAGGCCATTCATTTGAATTAAAACACTCTGGACGGCACAAAAAGTAATGCATTTACCAGAGGAGGAACTACCAGGGTCGCATCAGTCACACTTGCAACCAGGCCCTGGCATTCCACCACTGTCGGGGACCACAGCGGGGTTGCTAGATGCATGGCTCTGAGCTAAGAGCGTCTCTCTCATACAGCTTAGAGGCGGTGTTCTATCGGGGGACTCAGGAGGGAGGACGGGAGGCAGTATTCGATAGAACACCGGCTCTGAGCTGTATGAGAGAGATGCTCTCAGCTCAGAGCTGTGCTGAGGAGACAGGCTTGATGAGCATGGATAGGAGGCACTAATGGGCACTGATAGGTGGGATTGATGAGCACTGATAGGAGGCACTAATGGGCACTGACAGGTGGGATTGATGAGCGCTGGTTGGCACTGATAGGTGGGATTGATGAGCACTGCTAGGTGGCACTGATGGGCACTGATAGGCGGGAATGATGAGCACTGATAGGCAGCACTGATGGGCACTGATAGGCAGCATTGATGGCCATTGATAGGCTGCACTGATGAGGAGGCACTGATAGGCGGCATTGAAGAACACTGATAGGCTGCACTGATGTGGAGGCACTGATAGAGGGCATTGAACACTGATAGGCGGCACTGATAGACAACACTGATAAGCTGCACTGGTAGACGGCAATGATAGGTGGCACTGGTAAACGGCATTGATTAGCACTGATAAGAGGTACTGATGGGCATTAAACATTGATAGGCAGCATTGATGGCCACTGATCAGGAGGCACTGATAGCCGGCACTGATGGGCACTGTCTGATAGTCAGCACTGATAAGCTGCACTGATAGGCGGCATTGATAAGCACTGATTGGTGACACTGATAGGCAGCATTGATGAGCACTGATAGGAGGTACTGATAGGCAGCATTGATGAACACTGATAGGGGGCACTAATGGGCATTGAGCACTGATAGGCAGCACTGATAGGTGGCACTGATAGACACCATTGGGGTGGCACCGATGGGCACTGATAGGCGGCATTAATGAGCACTGATAGGTATCATTTATTGGCACTAATAGGAGGCATTGATGAGCACTGATAGGTGGCACTGATAGGCTGCACTGATCATCAGGGCACTAATTATCAGTGTAAACAATTTACTGACATTGTTGCCTCTCCTTTCCTCACACAGACACAGCATGGGAGGAAAGGGCTGCCGATAACCAGCAAGTCTGTTTACATGTGATCAGCTGATCACATGGTAAACAGCTGCTGTGATGCACATCCCAGGGGACACGTGGGAGGCAGGGTTCTGGGAGGATGTCCATGGACGCCCTCCCAAAATTGGAAGCCCGGGGCTCAGATGGAGGGGAGGGGAGGGTCAGGGGAGCCCATGGTTTCTTTCACTGGGGCCCTGAGGGTTCTAGTTACGCCTCTGGCATGTACTAGTTTAAGAACTGCACCCCTGCATTTGGGGTTTAAGTTGACAGTTTTGCGTTAACACTGACACCCACTGCAATTCGCAAGTGCAGTGTGTTTTGAACACGGTGTGGGAAATGCCCATGGAACATTTTTGCACATTCCTCCTTCTGCTTCCCTGTGGCCTCTGTTCCCAGCTCCACCTGCCTTCAGAAAATGCCAACCCACTTGGCTGCCACCAGCCACGCTTGGCTGATCTTCCTCCCAATCTTCCTGACAGACTTTCTGCTCAAATTCTTCCTGACTGGCACACTCGCATGGAGATTTGCCACGGCAAGGCTAAGAAGACTAAGCCCGCTGCTATCTTCAGAGAGCACTGTTTTTTCTTTCCCCTTGTGTAGTCCCTCCTCAGTGCTAATCTCTATTCACTGTCTGCCTTTTCTCTGTCCCATTGCCTCTTCTTGAAGGTTCTCCTCCAACTGTCTAATAATATAACTGGGTACTAACATCTTTAGGTAAAGTTGATCCAGGGTGAATCCGATTGCCTCTCGGGGAATCAGGAAGGAATTTTTTCCCCCGTTATAGCAAATTGGATCCATGCTTTGCTGGGGTTTTTCTGCCTTCCTCTGGATCAACTGTGGGTGAAGGATTGTATATGGGATTATTTGGTTGTATGTGTGTATGTGTATGTGTATATGTGTATATATATATATATATATGTATATACATTTTTTTTTTTTTTTTGGTTGAACTGGATGGACTTGTGTCTTTTTTCAACCTGACTAACTATGTAACTATGCCTCTTGTGGTGGGATCCTTATAGGCCATCTATCTGGCGCCTCCAACTCAAGGTAACACCCCTCCCCAGCAGGGTTTTCCCTCAAGGGTCACCGACAGCCTCTCCTCAGCACTCCATCTCCATCTTCCACCTGAATGGCCCATGTCTATCTATGGGTTTGTCTCAGTCCCCTGCCAGCCCACCTCTGGGGATTGGCTGAGGCCCCATAAATATTCATGGAAGCTCCTCCTAACCCCCCGCCTTCTAGTTCTAGAAGGTTCTCCAACCTTCCAGACACCAGGTGGAGGCACCAGAGAGATGCCAGGATGAGTCATCAATCCCTGGCCTCTAGTAACCCTGACCCAATTCAATGACTCAGGTTATTCCTGGCCAGAATATGCTTTTTTCCTACTCTTACATTAGTAGCACACACTAGTGCACTAGCACACGATAAAAAAAAATAATTTTTAAAAATTACATAGCAAGTTTATGTGTTATCTTTTAACACATACATATTGACACAGCGCTATAACTCCTGCATGAATAGCTCTACTCAGCAATCCAAAAGGTCACTCGGAATACATAAAGCCATAACAGAATGACATTGGATGATAGAACTACACTATTGCTAAACAATAATGAATGAGACATAATAATGTGTAAGAATCCATTGGGCAGTCCTTCCAGATTTAGGTACAAACAAAAGTCAATTGCCACCATTGGGGGTCAGCACAGATGGTTCATTGAGAACAAATATGGACAATTCATCAGGGGAACTACGAACAAGTTAGTCCGATGTGAGTTATGAACCAAATGTAAGCCATCCATGCTTTCTAAACAACATTTATTTCTATAATTTTTATGGGTATTAAAACAGGTGTGTGTTATCCCATGCTCCCTAACCTAATGTGTCCCTCACTTCTACCTTGTGTCTGATGGCTGCACCCAAATAATTGTGTTCCCGCAACTGCAAAACGAAATAAAATCAAACGTGTTGGTTGCGCCTATCCATGTGCAATCCAATTGATGTTTTTAAACCAAAGCCTTACATTCAAACCACAAAACTGCTTTCATTATTCAGTGACAAACTTTTTAGTGCACATTAAAATAAAATAAAACCAATATGACAGACCCAGGTGAATATAGTTCAATAGTAGTGCTTTTCTTCTTTCAAATATTTTTCCCTTTAATATGTGCTTCTCGTGTCTTGCAGTTTTTCCACCTTGTGGATCTCAGTAAATACAATTATGCAGTGACGCCCACCACCATTCACTACTGCGCTCACATTCACTATATAGACCTGTTTCCAGGTCTAAAATTGCCTTCCCCTACTGGGGTTAAAGCTGAGTTGCACCCAAAAGTGGAACTTTCACTTTAAGTGAAGGTGACCCCCTGACATGCCACAATTGGCATGTCATTTTTTTGGGGGGGCAGCGGGTCAGAGTCCCAGCTGCACTTCCTCTCCTGGTGCCAGGGAACCAGAAGGAAGTTCACCCCCCCCCTCACTCCCGGCGATCTTCTGAGACACATCACAGGTCCCAGAAGATACACCAGCCATTCACAGTACGCAGCGCGGCTCGCGCATGTGCAGTGCGCGCCCAGCTTTGAAGCTAAAGCCGGGCGCCCACACTTGCCGCATCGCTGGACCATGGGACAGGTGAGTGTCTGATTCTTAAAAGCCAGCAGCTACACTTTTTGTAGCTGCTGACTTTTAAAACGGTGGAACTTTGCTTTAAATCCAGGCTAGTCAGCTGTTCAACCTCCTTCCACTCTCCTCTGAGCGGGCTTTGTCTGGGCTTCCTTTCCTCCACATCCCCTCAGTATAAAAGATACGCTCCCCTTGTTTAGTATATAAAATTTCACATTTATTGCATAATATCCACTTACATTAAAACTTAAGACAGTGCGCTTTAAAAGATCATACGACCAGGCAGCTCCCGTATGCTCCCATATATTCCACGAACACAGTACTCTGTCACCCGACTCCTCCCACGTGTATTGTCACGATCAAGTGACTTCCTCAGGGGACCCCTATCCATACTCACTGCAATGTAGAGATATGAAGAAAGGTAAAGTACTGTAGTGTTGTCAGCAGCACTGGCAGTATCAAAGGGTAAAACTTGGGAAGCAAGGGGATTATGAAAGTATTGTGTTATAACTCAGAAAGTAAATGAATGCTCCTATAATTATTATTTTTTACCTGTATGTAGCTATATTTGAAGCTTTGCACACATGTGAGTAAGGGCAATGTGAGCAGCGAGCTTTCACAAAACAAGGCTTCCAGCATATTTCAAGCAGTTTTGTAAAAGCTTTTAAAGCCATATTTTTTATAGTGTGAAAAAGTGATGGAATGTCTGTTGGGTTTTATCACCATGGGAGACTTCCCCTTGCTTCCTGTATAGTCACCCAGACCATAAGTAAGCGAATCTCTTCTATAGGGAGACAGAAAGCATTAAAAACTTTTTTTAGCATCGCTGGGAAGGGTTAGAATTTCTGTAGCTTTTTTTGCTGTGAACAAGGCTATTTTGCCGAAACGCATCTGCGTATTCGCTTTTATACATGGTTATTTGGAAATAAAGATTTGAAGACCGTATCCAGAAGTGCCAATTCATTACTATATACTTGGACTTATACCATTACTTGGATGTAGGAGGAACATCCGGAGTCAGAGCACCTTGCTCAGATGTGTATGTCTTTTTTGATTGACCAGTTCCCTGAGTGTCAGAGCGGAGCATCTCCTTGCTGCTTTCATTCAGCTTTTTATTGCCATGCCCACAGGGCCACCGATAGGATAGTAGAATTGGCCATGTTGTACCCAGCCCAGGTCCCATCAGTTAAGCAAGGGGCCCGGGAGCAGAGAGGGGGCTCTTTAAATACCTTTCATTCCCCAGTTTACATATACACTATAGAAGCACTCTCTCTCTCTCTTCATCAAGGCAATCAGACCAGACGTTATTACTTAGCAAAAACTTATTTTACTGAAGTAATTCACTTTCACATACAGTTCCTTAGTTGTTAATTATAGCACAGTGCAAAATTCCCAAGAATCATGGCATTGTCCATTCTCTATTTTAAGTGCTGTGGATGTGGTGAATGTATTTTTTTGTATGCTCGTTCCCCAATAATTTAATCAAAAAGGTCCAGTACTTCGTCCCATTTCAGGGCCCCACTCTTTTTAAGCGACTACAAGTGTATGATGACACTCATCACTCCCAACAGACAAACATTAACCCTTTTGTGCAATATACAGATAACATTTAGGCACCTGCCTACATGCATGTTCCAATTAGGGGATTTCCCCTCACTTCCTGTGTGGTCACCACAACAGGCAGTGTGCAAATCAATGTGAAGGTATATACAAATCAAACATTAGTGAAGGGCTCCTAATTTCAAATATAGTATTTTAAAAAGTGCATTAGTCAATAAATATTAAAATTCCCCACAAAGTAAAAATATAACGTCCCAACACAGAGAAGAAAACCCACAATGTATTATAACATCTTCACCGTGGGGTTGATTTACTAAAGGCAAATAGACTGTGCAGGGCTCAAGTCCTGCAGGAATGCATGAGAACGGCATTCCTGTACTTTCTCCACAGCAGGAACGCCATTCCCGTTACCAACCACGTCCTGGATCCGATCCTGTCTTCGGCCGGGGCAGGCGCCAGCGGGGCCCAGGGCCGGGGGGTGGGTCTGGCAGAGGCTGTGTGGCACATGTATTCGTCAGGAGGCTAGTGATGATGACGTCAGTGCATTCCCGCAACACCGTGCTCAGAGCCACGCTGGCAGAACCGAGGAGCTGGAGCCCTGTGTGTGAGTGGGAGCACTGGGAGAGAAGTCTGCGCTGCTGTGAACTCTGTCTGCGTCTCTGCAGGGCACTCTACTTTTTTTATCCTTCAGTTATATTATTTCAGACATGAGTTACTGTTACTGTTATAGTTCATGGAGAATGTATTTATTTCTGATGCGCCCGCTGGCAGAATGGTATCTGCTGAGTCCATGGCTCTAGTTAACAAGAGATGAAAGATACTGGCATGGGTCGGTTGGGAGATTCCATGGTTTTCCTACATTGAAGGATCCCAAAATGGTGCAAGCTTCTCCCTGAAAGCGGTTTCTCACTGAGAACCATTATTCTTAAGAAAACAGAATCCCCTTTGCTAATCCCCCTTTATACCTTTAGAAAACCCTAGACCACAGGTGTCAAACACAAGGCCCGGGGGCCAAATCCGGCCCTCCGGGTCATTTCATGTGGCCCTCACACCTTTCCTGCAGCGGCAGCACTCCCCTCATCTCCACCACTCCCTGTCTCAGCAGTCGGTCGGAGAGTGGAGGACAGAACTCCTTCAGATCCTGCTCCTCTCTGTGCAGCTGCAGCATCCCCTCATCTTCACCTCCCCTGGTCTCAGCATTCAGAAGACTCCAGCTCTCCTCTGGTCCTCCTCTAGACCCTGCACTTTCTGCTTCCCAGCTCTGCCCCTACTGTGATGCAAGGAAGGGTGGGGGACCCTTGACTTCTGATGGTGGGGGGGAGCTCTTGGCATTTGATGTAAGGGGGTGGTGCTCTGGACATCTAATCTTACATATACAACCGGCCCTTTCAGGGCGACCATAATGCTGATACGGCCCATGATGAAATCAAGTTTGACACCCCTGCCCTAGACAATCATTATAAGAGAGGTCTGCCATCTGTGCCTGAAAGATTTGAATATATAATCCATTACTGTCTCATCTACAGAAATAAGGAATGTTTATCTAGTAGTATGGAGGTGTGAGTGTATTTGACCAGTGTTTCATTTTCTTTTTTTTTTTCATTTTCTTTTTTACTTCACAGACATTCCTGTACCATGTCTGCATCCTTAAACCACCTCCTGTATCATGTCCGCATCCTCTAACATGTCCACAGCCCTGAACCATTTCTTGTATCTTGTCAGCAACCTCTGAGCATCTCTTGTCTTGTATCATGTCTGCACTCCCTGAGGGGGAGTCACGAGAGGAGTCAAGAGTGAGAGTGCCACCAGGACAGGGGTCACGGGAGGAGTCAGATGTTTTGGACTGTGGGGAGGAGACTATGGAATAAAACCAGAGCCGCCAAGCTGGAGCCCGGAGAGGACCGTCTGACTGAGTCCTGCATGCTGCACTTGAGAGGAGGTCAGTGGCAGCGCCGCAAGGCCAGTGAAAGGTGGGAGTGAATACAATAGTGTAAGGGGACACTGATATAAGGGTTCCCCTTATATCAGTCCCCAACTTTGCCTTAGTGTACTCACTCTGTGGAAGGTGGTCTCTGGTCACCAGAGCCCCCACCAAGTCAAAGTTCTTGGTGTGCAAGGAGGAACTCTATAGACCCGGATGTAAAGGGAAACTCTGATGTAAAGGACAATGCTGCAGACCCTGATGTAATTGGGAACTCTGATGTAAAGGGGAACACAGTAGACTCTCATATAAGGTGGTCTCTGGTCACCACAGTTCCCCCTTAGATCATGATCTGCAGAGTTCCCCTTGTACTGTAAGAGGAAATCCTGCACACTCTGATGTATGGGGAAACTCTGTCTGTGCTGGCTGGGTTATATTAACCTGACCTAGTTAGTATAGCATACAGGTTAAATTGTTTTGTTGTTACATCTGTTCAATATTTATTTGTTTAATGTATGTGAATTTTGAAGGTGCCCTTGTAAACTGGCACTTTACAATAAATGTTGCACTTTATTTGTTAAAACAGGAGAATGTATTATATACACACACACACACACACACACACACAATTTTTTATTTTTGAGGTGGGGAGGGATCTTGGGTTCCCACACTTTTTTTTCCCAGGACTTTACCCCTGTAAATAAGGTAAAGCTCTGCTGACTTTCATCATCCAATCATGTGCAAGCAAAAATGTTGTTTTCTTTATCGTCCTTGCACATGATTGGATATTCCTTGCAAAGTGAAGCTTTGCGGTTGATTTGCTAAAGGTATATAGACTGTGCACTTTTTAGCAGTGGAGTTGCAAGTGCAGGTGCTGCACAGCTTAGTAAATGAGGTAAACAGCGGCGGCTGGTGTGGGAGGGGCGCTGGGGCGCCGCCTCCCCGCCGGCAAAAGACGAAAGAAAAAAAAAAAAAGTCAACCCCGCCCACCTACAGGTGGCGCCAGTACATTGACTTTCTTTTTTTTTTTTTTCTTTTCGGCTCCTTGGCTGTCACATGACAGCCAAGTAGAGAGCCTATTGGTCGGCCATTAAAGCCTATGCATGTGCGCTTGTTCCTGCGGCCATGCATAGGCTGATTGGCTGCCCTGAGCCTCCGCTCAGGGTGATTGGATGCGGGGCTGGGTCACTGTGGCAGCGGAGGTGACTTCCGCTCCCACAGAGACCATGACCGCCCGGGGACCGACGAGGGGGGGCAGCCGCTCTCCGTGTGCCGAACTCTGCAGACCCAGCGCGCTCTCGCATGCCGAACCTCTGCAACACTCCTGTCTGCTGGATGGGGTAAGTGCAGGGGGGGGATGACTCTGCAATGTACCCCACCTATCTCACTGGCTGCAAACTGCCCCCCACCTATCTCACTGGCTGCAAACTGCCCCCCATCTATCTCACTGGCTGCAAACTGCCCCCCACCTATCTCACT
>BLSH010555921.1:1059008-1162988 GCA_018402905.1 Glandirana rugosa
CATATGTCGAGTCGTAGTGTCCCGTGTCATATGTCGAGTCGTAGTGACTGTGTCCTGTGATGCTGAGCTGTATACTGTGCCCTGTGATGCTGAGCTGTATACTGTGTCCTGTGATGCTGAGCTGTATACTGTGTTCTGTGATGCTGAGCTGTATACTATGTCCTGTGCTGCTGAGCTGTATACTGTGTCCTGTGATGCTGAGCTGTATACTGTGCCCTGTGATGCTGAGCTGTATACTGTGTCCTGTGATGCTGAGCTGTATACCCCTGACACAATATGTGGAATACAGGGGACGGAGTGGGTGGATTATATAAGGGGCGTGGCTTATTAAAAGTAGGAGGGGTCAAAGGGAAGGGCGGGGCCTGGCGCCCCCATCCAAAAACTTCACCAGCCGCCACTGGAGGTAAAGGTTCTCTTTGCAAATAATACCCAATCACATGCAAGGAAAATTTAAAAAACAGCATTTTTGCTTGCACATGATTGGATGATGGAAGTCAGCAGAACTTCTGCTCATTTACTAAGCTCTGGAGCAACTGCACTTGCAGAGGGCAACTGCACTTTGCAAAGTGCACCGTCTATTTGTCTTTAGTAAATCAACCCCATGCCTTTCAATCTTCGCAAAATTTGTGTATACTAACCACTCATGGGCATAAATGAGCATAGTTCACCTTAGGAGTTGTACCTTAATGCATTACACAGAGGTCAAAACAGCCCTTAAAATGTGACACACTGCACACTCTGGGTATTCCTGTAAGGACTTGAAACCATCCAGTTCCTCGTACACAGAACTTCCTTAAATGGGGTACACAGAAGATAGTAGTGAAAAACTCCATAGTGTAAAACCTTTAATTGTATTGGACTTAAACATTGTAAACACTCACAGAATATCTGTTTAAGAAAAACTCTGACACAGCCATAGGTATGCGCAGCCTATTGCATTAGGGTGTGCACCCCAAAGCTCAAACATATGCGCAGTAGTGCAGTGGATGGTGTCAGTAGGGATAAGATTGCCATCAGACATTTTTTTTTATTATTTTATTATTTTTTTTTACATTTTTTATTTTTTATTTTTTATTTTTTTTGCAATTTGTTAGGGGCCCCATTGAGGGGCTTTGGTGAAATAGCAGAGAAAGGGACTGAGGACAAAGATTCCCCAGTCCCTTTCTGTAGCCTCACCTGCCACGGGGGTAATGGCATTTGGCAGGGGAAACCTGCATCGCACAGGGTGATTAGGGTGTGCCCAGGCACACCCTGGCGCACGTCTATGGATACAGCCAGTACAAGCTATCAAGCCAGTAATCCAAGATGGCGCTGTGGCTTTACCCACCTTGATGACGTCATGAAACTCTGCTTACCCTACGCGTTGCGTCCGTACCAGGTTTTTCCAAAAGTATGTGAAGATAGCCAGCACTCTGATGCTGAATAGGGCTTTTATACAGCATAAACAGCAATTAACCAATGTGGTGTTTTGAGGGCATACAGGATATCTTTCTCCACCAAAGGCTTCCACTTAAAATTGGACACAGTCATGTGTATTGAATTAACTGTTATAAAACAATCTACTTTTGCGTACAGTAACAAATATAAAGTTTGGTTTCGCTTGGTGCATTCTTGGAGGGTAGAACAATGAAAACACTGCAGTCCAGATAAAGCTATTTAACAGCTGAAAAACTATCTGCAGATAATAGTCAATGTGCCCTTAATTACCTGCAAATCCTCAATTTTATAGACACTCTGAAAAGAAAATTTGGGCTCTCCATATGGGGACATATGGCTTTAATAAAACATGAGGACGCTTGGATGTGCTTTCTCTTCGCCGCCTATCCTTATGTGTGATGGATCTTTTCACAATGTCATCTCTCTTCCTGAAATAGGGAATAATTGCAGAGGATTAAACAATACCATATGCAGCGTGCATTACGCAGGACATAGGAAGCAATTATGTGACAGATTTAAAACTATTCTTTGTACATTAGGGGTATCAATTCCCAGCTCTTCTCAATGTAGCCAATAAAACGCAAGACAGGTCCAGCGACGAATCTCATTAGCAGATGTGTCTGGGGAAGGATCAGGATGGGTCGGTGAGATCGGTTGTGGCACACTTGTATTTATTGAAAGAAACATTTATATCCTACATCAGGATCCTATTTAAAGATATACAATACTAA
This sequence comes from Glandirana rugosa, assembly GCA_018402905.1. Lineage (NCBI taxonomy): Eukaryota > Metazoa > Chordata > Amphibia > Anura > Ranidae > Glandirana > Glandirana rugosa. The sequence continues at coordinate 1,061,177 of BLSH010555921.1, forward strand.
AGTATTTTTTTTTTAGTTATATTGTTAAAAGGGACTTTACAAATATGCATAAAAGAATTCCTGACAGGTAACATTACACAGTAACAGTATTATTTTTCACTCCATCATCTCCACCCTTTATCATAAAATAAAAACTGTCCTTGAGCTGTGTTGCAATGTCCTGTGTTGGCAGAGCTGAGTAACAGCCACACCCCTCGGGACTTGTCCAGTCCAGTGACTTTGTCTAGGCTGGATGATGTCATCAGTCTCCTGCAGGCAGAAGGATGCATTTCCTCAGTCTCCTCTTCCCCAGTGATTAGACTAGCCTTTCTCAAGGTTTTTACTGCAGACAAACCCTTGAAATAATGTTCAGGTGTCCAAGAACCCCTTCTAAAATGATTAATTCTGTAACTTACATGACATTAGCCACATAACACAATGCAGCAAAGAAGGGCCATTTAGTAACTGACGCCCAACTGCTCGAGAGCCACTGATGGTGCGACAGTGGCCACTGGAGAACGGTGGGGTAAGAGCATCTAGGATCAGTGCAGTAGTCTGTGCAGGTAGTAGCCAGGAATCCACAGGAAGGAAGCCGGGAATGACTGACAGCAGGCAAATGAGACAGCAGGCAGGCTGGCAGGCTTGGCGGATGATAGACTGTGGATGCACAACAGGAAGCAGGTGCCTGAAGATGCTGAGCTGGACTGAAGGAGCTGTAGCAGGGCTGAAGAGCTGGAAGCAGGGTCAGACGAGCTGGGTCGGTAACAGGTGGGCAGATCAGGCATAAACGGCAGACAGTAGCTTAGTTGAGTCACATGCAGAATCATTAATAGATGTAGGATCAAACTGGAGCAGTAGGCACTGACGGAATCTGGGGTGAAGCCAAGGGTCAGAGCAGGTATCAGACAGAAATGGTTGGAAGCAAGCCGGGTAAAGATCAGAGGTCAATACACAGGAATCAGAAACATACACAGAACTCTGTAGACCAAACAGCAATTAGCCAGTGCTGAAGCTCTGTTTAAATAGGCCATTTGGCGCCAGTCTTGGTGACAGATGCGCGCTCGTGAATGTAGGTTCTGGTTCGCACATGCGAGTTCACATGTTTGCTCGTTCTTTGCTGACGCATGTGCATACGTGTGTGTCTGGTAACAGCAGCTATACTATGCTGACGCCTTTCCTGACACCAACTCTGGGCAAAAAAAAAAATGTTCCCAGGCAGTGGGTCTGTACCCGCTCTGCACGGGTCAATGGCCCATTTTTGTCTAGGGGATTGGAAAAGCTTATATTCACCCAATTCTCTACTGCAGCTGCAAACATCTCTCCCCCATGAACCAGTAGTGGACTGTTCTTGCCGCCCTCACATCCAGAGCGGGTCTATGGTCTTAATGACGCCACCGCACTGCTAGACCACAGGGCGAAGCACCACAGGGACCAGTCTTGTGCAGGGAGGATCAGAGGATTAGGTAAGAATATCTCCATTCTCCAATCCCCTAGATCAGTAGTTTCCAAACTGTGGCATGGGGGCCCGGATGTGGACCCTTGCCTGCTTTTATACAGCCCATGAGGCATTATTCCGCCTTCTGTCATAGTTCCTGTCACTTACACCAACAGTGGGTCACTTCTTCTCCCACTGACATTAATGTTGGGACACTGTTCCTCTCATTGACACCAATGATGGGGCACTATTCCTCTCACTGACACCAATGATGAAGCACTATTCGTCCCCTTGATACCAATGATAGGGGACTATTACTTCCCCTAATACCAGTCATGGGGCATGGTTTAATCCCACTGACACAAGGACATTTTGAACAAGTTTGAAGGACAGTAAACTGGCCCTTTGTTTAGAAAGTTTGGAGACACCCGCCCTAGACAAAAATGAGCACAGCCCTACTGCATGTGAAAACTTTTTTTTGCCAAGAGTTGGGCTTGAAGTGATAGTGAATTATCAGCATCCTTCAAAACTTCTCTGCAAATATTAAACCCACTGAAAATAGTATGCATTGAAAGGCTTCGAGCTCCACATGTGACTTGTGCACCCCATCTCCTGCCATCTGTGCACCTCTCTATATGTTAATAACATGTGCTCATAACACTGAGAAATTATCTGGCCTTTAGTCTGTAGGCAGGTGCAGTTTATTTTCTCCACTGCAGGTGGCGTTCAACCGCAGCGTTCAACCGCAGCGGCTCTGCAGAGAGGAAGTTAGGAAGAACAGGGTTCCTTTAAGGCTTCCTGGGTCACTAGGAAGCGATCTGACTGGATGCTGTTGCCCCATGTGATTCTGGCAGCCATATTGGGTCAGGTAGAGCCAATTTAAGGCCCTGGCTCCTGGGCTTGGCGCACTTTATGTAAGTGAGTAGTGCAGTGAAAGATACCCGTTAGTTAGGGACATTACTAGGGGTAGGGGAAGGTTCCTAACGAGAATTGAAAGTCTAGAGCCGCACCTCCTTTGGACATCTTTCTGACTGGAGACGAAGCGGCCAGGCTGCATTTTGCCCCACTCTACAGATGCTGTCATTCTGGCAGGAATCGGCTCTATTCACATTCCTGTAACCGTGAGAGCACCCGGTTTGGGCAGTCTTTTCAGCGGGATTGTTGTGAACTGCTGCTGCATTGCCTTAATACAAGTTTATTATCACACCTGACTGTGTGAATTATTTTCCGCTGCACCACGCTTAACCCACTTACAAGATTTTTTAGTATTTTTCGGTGAATGCACACTAACACAGGCATACTTGATAGAGCTCTTCTGATATTGCCTAAGTTTAGGAAAAAAATATTTTTAAAAAATCAGCTGACTATGCCAGCACTTTCTGCGACCTCCTACATTCATAGAAGCTGTACTATTGGGCTTTAACCTCCCTGGTGGGATGATTATTTCAGATTTTTGGTGCTGAAAGCGGTACGATTATTTTGCATGTAAATCTGGCGTTTTATATTGTAGGCCTGTAATTCTTAGGAATAACTCACTTAAATCTGTCCAAACAAGAGTCTAGTAGACATCCCGGGTATGATTAAGTTTGAAACACAAAATCATAAATTATAATATATATGGAAACATTTTTTATAAAAGATGATAATATAATAATAATAAAATTTATTCAATAATGTAATCAAGTCAAAAACACAGAAATTTGCTCATTTGCAGAATTGTCACTGTCGTCACTTTCAGTGTCTGATGATAAGTTTCCCCAAAAATCAGTATCACTCAATTCTGCAAATGATTCTTATTTACTATCGCTGTTTTCTAGCTGATCAAAAACCACTTTTGACGTAAAGGGACGCTTTTTTATGCCATGGACTTTCTCAAATTCCCAGGCAGAAAGAATGGCACATATAATATAAAAGTGCATGCAGGGCACTGGGCAAACCACTAGAGACAAATGGGATGTGAAATGATTTCATACAGTAATGTAATCTTACAGATTACAGTGTACTGTATGCTTACTGTGTGCTGCAATTTTTGAATTTCCCGCCAGGCTCTGCCCCCGTGCGACGCAACGCTCGCAGGGAACGGAGCCTGGCACACAGAGGCATCGGGCGGAGGACACAGCCCGCAGACACGGCGGGGGACATCGCTGGATCCAGGGGACAAGGTGAGTAACATTGCCTGGATCCAGCAATGCAATCCCGAGTGTGGCCCGGGGTTACCGCTAATGGTACTGAAATTCCACCCCAAGCCACACTCGGGAACACCGCGGTTAAAGCCCACTGAATATCTCAGACCTTTTTATCTTATTATAGTCCTCTACAGACTTGGAAGTGCCTGCCTCTTTGTGAAATTGCTGCTTCTGGCTCTCCTTCTGCAGCGCCCTGTATTGGCAGAGCTGAGTAACAGCCACACCCTTCAGCACTAGTGTCTTCATACAGACTAGTATTTGGAAGGGGAAAGGGGGGAGTTGTGTCTCCATTGATCACAAGTGCAACTCTGGTGCCTAGAGCACCGTATACTTATATACAGACATTCCGAAAACATTCTGTAACACAGTGGACCCACTAACAGGCCAGATTAAGTATTACCTTGGGGAGATGCAGACTAGAATACTGCTATCACTGAGCAACAAATTATATCACCTGTGATGCATTTCAGTTATCCTGCAAACCTGGCCTGTTAGTGGGTCCTGAGGACTGGAGTTGAGAACCACTGATGTAACAGGAAACTGGAGGTAAGACTGAGGGAATGGAGGTTGTTAGTACAATGTTAATCTGACTGCATATGTTATGTATTTCTTTCACTTCAATTAGACTTTTAATTGCTATTGGCATAAATGTTAACTAGTACAAGAATTAGGAGTTAAAGGGGCATGTGCAGACTGTTTGACCATATGAGGCTTTGTAGAGGCAGGGAAGCAGTACTTTCACTTTTAGCCTAGATTTACATATATGCTTGTGTGCACATGTCACAGGTATGGGAGCCCTTTCATTTGAATGGTTTTCTGCACCCACCATGCAGGAAAAAAAAGCACTTGCCTTTTTTTTTTAATCACGCTGTGCGAGTCGCATGGTGCTAATGGCATCCAATACATGGGGATGCCATTAAGAGACTGCGTTTTGCCTGTGGGTCGGGAACATGTGCGATTTTGCAAGTGTTCCTGACCCGCATAAGAGTGAACCTAGACTTAAAGTCCACTTCAACGTAACTGGAACTAAAGCTAGAGAAAATAAAGGTAGTAACTTTATCTAAGAGGCATACTGGGGTTATTTTATGAACGGCAAATAGACTCTGCACTTTGCAGGGGCGGTTGCAGTCTGCAAAGGCATTTTCATCAGAGATTAATGAATGAGATGAAGTCTCACTTTGCAAATGTAGCACCCTGGTCCTAAACAGGGTTGCTATCAAATTTAGTTCTGCTAGGTGGTAACTAGCCTGGCCAAGTGTTAGAGGATCCCTTTGACTTTTCCCTAAATCTGGGTTTGTTGCACCTCTCTCTTCTGTCACTAGGTGGCACTGTTGCCTGTAGCGTTAGAATGACAAGAGTATAGTGAATTCAGACTATGAGTGGCTAGGTTGTCTCAGCCAATTGGCAAGGGTTTTCTTCGGCCCCTTTGCCTGCCGGGAGAGCCTATTTATTCAAGAGGAGTCAGGTGATCGGGGTTCTGTGCCATCTGGATGGCTGTCTAGGTGGACATGTGTTGAAAGCACCCAGGTGCTAGACCAGAAGCCTGAGGCCTATCCGGGAGTACCTGGTTGCTAGGCGCTCTGAGGCCTACCCAGGTTGGAAGCAGGAAGCGCGGGTTGGGGCTTTAGGCTTGGAGCCCAACCAAGTTGCAGGGGTTCTGCCAGCGGAAGAACCCAGTAGTTGCCATGGGAGAAGGAAATTAGTTGCCATCCAAAGCACCCACTCCTGTCACCAGAGGCAAGTGAGAACCAGAGTCAGAAGTAAAGGGGACACAGTCGTCAGCAAGGGACAATCTCTCCTGTTATCAGAGGCTAGTGTTCAGAATCTCAAGAAGTACCAGTGCAGCCCTTTTCACTAACCAGGGATGGTGAAGAAGTTGGGAAAGCTTCAGTGTTTAAGTCAGGGACCCAGCGGGACAGCATGGTTGACACTTGGATTTAAACAGGGGGTTAGCTGTGGAGGAGCTCAAGGGATCCAGTGGCAGCAGGGATCTGAAGAGTCTGGAGATATACTAGCAGTGAGGAAATCTACAGTAGGATACTGTGAGGTTGAGTGAAGATCTACACACCGGAGATACCGTGAGTGGTATGTGTACAGATCCACAGTGAAGTGAAGTCGGAGTGTTTCAAGTTCTGTTTCTTAAGAGACAGCCAGTCTACAAGTACAGTTTGCTGCAATCCAGCTTAGAGACCCCTTGAACTGTATGGCTGTTCTTCTGTCCAATTTTTGTATCTGAGTCTGCCGAAAGTTTTTGCACCAGCCTAAGGGTGTCCATGCCCTAACCCCCTCTCTCCAGTTCTGTTAAGAGACAATAAATCTTTTTCTTCATGCTCAAAGTGTCTGACGCCCAACTTACTTCATCTTCACTACACCCACTAGGCCTAGTAACCCACACTGTGAAGAGGGATCTCCGTTCTCCCTGACTCTGGAGGTCACCATTGGGCCTCTGGGGGTCGGGGCCATGTCTACACAAAGAATACTCACTCACATGCAGGGAAAAGAATAAATAAAAAAAATGTATTTTTGCTTGCACATGATTAGGGCTTCCTCTCATTTACTGAACTCTGAAGCAAATGTTTTTGTAGAGTGCACAGTCTATGTGCCTTTAATAAATCAACCCCTATATGTCTCTTCAGCAATAAAACAAACTGACCTGCTCATTCACAGCCTTCGACTGCACATGTGCAACTAAGGGTACATTCCAGGCACAGTGCCTGCGTGCCAGGATTAATTAAATTATGTGCATGCCAGCCAATCAAGATGGCCAAAGGCCTACGGGCTTTGGTCTGTTGGTGGATATGTGAGTATATGCAGATTTTAGTTCCATTTTAACATTAATTCTTCATTTTAACTGGTTCTGGACCAGCTCGTGTACATTTACTGCTGCAGAGTGGCGCTGTAGAGTGAATCGCCATCTATAAACAGCGGCTCACTCGTGGGCCGCTAGCGGGTGTGCAGCAGTGTGGCCACGGTTCCGGCGGACACCGCGATTGCCTGGCAGAAGAGAAGAAAAACAGGGAACCGCCAATGTAAACACAGCGCTCTGTCAGGCGGCATGTAAGAGATCTACTGATTCCTGTCACTGGGATCAGTTAGATCTCTTATGCCCCTGGCAGCCCAGCCCCCCCACAGTTAGAACACGCCTAGGGAATACAGGTAACCCCTAGATCGACCCTGCAGGTTAACCACTTCACTGCCAATGACATTTATACAGTAATCAGTGGACATTTAAATTTCTGATCGCTGTATAAATGTCATTGGTCCCAAAAAAGTGTCAAAAATGTCCGACATGCCCACTGCAATATCGTAGTCCCAATAAAAATCGTAGATCACCACCATTACTAGTAAAAAAAAAATAGTAAAAACTACATAAATTAATTCTCATGGTTTGTAAACGCAGCAACTTTTGCGCAAACCAGTCAATAAACGCAGATCATGATTTTTTTTATCACAAATATGAGGAAGTATATATATCGGCCAAAACCGATGAGTAAATTTGTTTTTTTATTTTTTTGATTTGCATTTTAGCAAAAAGTAATAAATATTGTTTTTTTTTTAATCAAAATTTTCGCTTTTTTCTTGTTTATAGCGGTGATCAGAAGTGATGCAGAGGTGATCAAATACCACTAAAATAAAGCTCTATTTGTGGGGGGAAAAAGGACGTCAATTTTGTTTGGGTACAACGTTGCACGACCGCGCAGTTGTCAGTTAAAGCAATGCAGTGCCAAATCGCAAAAAGTGCTGATCCTAATGGGGGAAATCCTTCCGGTCCTTAAGTGGTTAACCCTAATAAACCACTTCTAATGTGTGGTTTCAGTTTTGCTGAGAAAAAAACAATCTTTTATTTTTAATCAGCAAATACTGCATATACATTTTTCAGGTTTACTACATGCGGCTATTGTGCTAAAATGGACCTGAACTACCTTCTCTCCTAGCAGGGAAAGGGATGTCCAGTCCAGAGAAGCAGCCAAAAAGCATGCCGGCAGTGCTGGACCCTTCTTAGATAACCCGGCTTACTTTGCAAGCTGAGCACAATGGGTGAACCCTTTAATAAAGGATTATTTGTAAAATAAATGTACAATTAAAATCAAAATAAGCTAAAATAGTTGATAAAATAATTAAATTATGTTTATAAAATAATTAAAATGATATATATATATATATATGTGTGTGTGTTTAAATAAGTACTAAATTAAAAATGGTATAAAACAACATTGTGTAGGGTGCTAAAATGTTAAAAGTGCATTTCCATTTAACACGTTGACACTTTTACTTTAAGTACGCTACTTCAGCAACCAAGAGCCCTTTAAAATGTTGGCAAATATGGAGGTAGGACAGCCCATTCCATCTGCTACACCATTCTAGAACCCAGCCCTTACTCAATAAACTCATAATCCCTTCTTTCATCATGTCCCACCTTTAATACAGTAACCACCTTATCGTTGGCACTCCACCAACCCTGCTTTTACTAACTTGTATCCATCCCGCATTCCCCTGCCAGACTAAATGACCTCACTGGTTGTTCTCCACCTGCCAAACCACCACATAAATCTCTATACTGGCTCCTACAGCCCGGAGCTTCAATGAAGCTCATTCTACTGCATCCATGACCTATTCCTCTCCTACTCCTAGAACTCCTTACTGTGGCACATTAGCTCACTCTCGCAGTGCTGCAACATCTTGGCAACCACTCTGTAGACTCGTTGAAAAGCAAAACCTATAACACAATATGTAAAGGAGCTATTAATAAAGTTTTGAGATATTTATAGTGCCTATAATTTGTCTATACATTGTATACATATTTGCCATAATGAGTACATTGTTCCATGCTGGTGCCCATTTAGGGCCGAGAAGAGGACAACAGCTATATTTACCAAAAGGGCTAAAGCCAGGACTCAGTAGCCATAATTGGGGTGTATTCGATATCTGATTGGTTAGAAAAGGTTTTTCTGATTGAAGGAATTTTGGGGGAAGAAAGCTTACTGTATTTTAACTAAATCTTGTTTTCACTTTGTTTTTATCTTGTTTTTCCATCTTGGTGCTTCTGGTCTTCTGCAACCTTTTTCATGTTCTGTGTACATGCACTCACTGTTTGTCGCACATCATTGCTCTGGACCAGCTTCCTGTTGGTGGCAACGATGGGCCATGTGTGGCAGTTTGGCTGCTTGTAGCACCAACCTGGTGACAGGGTGACAACGCAGGGGAGCAATCGGGAGGCAATTGCCACCGCACAACAGCGAAGTGCCCGAACAAGAGTATTTAAGGCAGGATCACCAAGTATATTTTAAGAAAAGCAGAAGATTTGAAAAGATTAAAAACAACTATGAAATTATATTAGCAAGATTTTAATAATTGGCTTCAGATCTGCACCAAACCCTGCACTATGCAATGCCTTTAACCAAATTAACGGGGGCCTTCACTTTCTTTTTAATCTTTGAAGGATCCTGCCCCTTTCCCTTCTTCTTTAATGAAATTGCAGATATAATTTTTTAAAATACTTTTCTCGGGTGAGCGCCTATGATTCTGCCTTTCTAGCCTAGGCTAAAATGATGTCCCCAGCCTGTAGGTGTGGCCCAGGCTCACTAGGGGAAGGAAACTCATATGGAGACTGAGTGATGCAGCCAAGTATATCAATGCAGTAATATGGAGAAGAAACAGAAAACTCTTCAGACAAGGTCACACCAGACTGGAGACACCTGGCAACATCTGGCAGGAGAGAAGGCTGGAAGGTAGACTGAAACCCGGCACAACATGGGATGGCTACTGTAGGTACACAGTGATAGACCCTGCTTTGTCCTTCCTCCTCTGGAACCTGACCCTATGCTACTCTGACTGTCCCTAGCCAGTGGGGGATCTATCTCTATCCTACCCACTGTGAGCGCCTTTTTATAAGCCCTGCCCACCTTAAAGGTGGCTGCCACGTCCACCAGGACAGCAGTGTCCATTCGGACAGCTGCTTCCCTGAAGAGACCTATGGGGGCCTTGGAGGGACCTTGTTTCCTCCTCATCCTCCTGCACAGAGGCCACCTGTAGCGCCACCTCTGTAGGGGAGCTGCACTGCACCTGCCAACAAACCTCCTGGTATACTCACAACATCTCAGAAAGCTGCACAGACAATCTAGAATGCACTGCATGTGTGTCATCATGAGGTCAGCTGCAAGAATCCAAAAGAGACATATGGCTCCTGATGAAGCAAGCAAAGTAGATGGTGGCACGGGACTCGGCATGTGGTGGGAGAAACCTGGTGGGAGGCAGAAGGATAACAAAAAAATAACAGAGGAATGACGTTCTTCTTTAGGTTATTCTGTTTAAATTTGGTAATTAGATTGCTACATTCAAATCAGGATTTGAGAAGGATTGAAACAATTTCTGGTGTGGGATCTTTACTCTGTTGGGTGAATCAGCTCTTTACCAGTTCACAGGGGGTACCAATGCCCCTTTCTGCTAGTTAATAATATGGTAATAATATGGTAATAATAGTAAGGAAGGCAATAGAGCTCACTGGTTATCAGGTCCAGTAACCAGTAAGATATAAAGAAATTTCCCTCATACAACATGGGACTTTGAAGGCTTACAGAGAGAGGATGTAGAAGTAAAATTGGAAAATTTTATTGATGCAAAACAATTAAAATATGACATTCATCATCAGTTGTAAATTACAAAAATTACCACCAACAACCGTAGAAGGTAAGGAAATTAAAAATGAAATATAAAATTTTTATATTGCATTTTAATTTCCTTAATTTCCTTACCTTCTACGGCTGTTGGTGGTGATGTTTGTCATCTGCTGCATCTGGACAGCCACGTGAGTATCCTGTCTGTGTGTCGGACCATGTGATATATATGAAGATATATTGAATATACTAATATTCTGTACTCATTTTGTAGATTTTTATACTACGAACAGGGACTTTCCCTTAGGAAGGAGCAACTATAAATACTCCGAAACGCGTTGGCTTGGCTGCAACACAGCCCCCTGGACATAGACCTTCCAACTTCTCTGCGCAATAACCTGCCTAGACACGATTTTTGTCATTTACAACTGTTTACTATGATGAATGTCATGTTTTAATTGTTTTGTATCAATAAAATTTACCAATTTTACTTCTACATACTCTCTTTGTGTAAGCCTTCAAAGTCCCATGTTGTATGAGGGAAATGTCTTTATTTCTAATATTAGGGATGTGGTGGCTTGAATTTAACACACAGTACTAATCTCGCCCAAACTTGACCCTTTTTGTTAGTAACCAGTAAGATGGTTCGCCAATTGCCAAGCAAAATTTAAAGTATCCACTTATCCTTCTTTCTCCAATGACTCGACAAAAAATCAGATTGTGTGGTATTCATTCACCATCGCTGCCAGTAATCCTTTTTTTTTTGTATTTGCATATTCAAAACATGTCCATAACACTCAGGGCTCATTCACATGTGTGTGTTGTGGCAACACGTTTGTTAAAATATGTTACCACAACACAAGGCAATGCACCTTTTCTATGTATGCATTGAGCTGACATTCATAGTAAATGGCAGCAAATACATCGTACAGTACAGCCCAACGCACCACAGCGCATGTATCAGGGGTCTCCAAATATTCTAAGCAGAGGGCCAGTTTACTGCCCTTCATGCTTTAGGTGGGTGGACTATGGCCAGTGGGAGTAGAAAATGCCCTGGCATAAACAATGCCCCATCATTGGTTATAATGGGAGGAAGAAGGAAGGCCCCATTGTTGGTATCAATGGGAAGAATAGTGCCATTGATGGTGTCAGTGAGAGGAATGGTGTCCCATCATTGATGTCATTTGATGGAATAATGCCCCAAGGACCAGATAAAGGCAAGCATCTGTTGTGGTGTGCTGGCAGCCCTTTCATAATAAACACACATAAATGCATGCCATAACAATTATTAACATGCCTCAATGGAACAATTGTATCTCTAAGCAAAACCCTTTTTTGTCATTTAGGATAAAGTGGGAAAGGGGTAAACCCTCTGTCATTTGTTTTGGTGTCTGTGTCCCTCTTGGCATAATTTGCCCCCCCCCCCCGATGTATACTGATGGCCGTTGTCACCAGAAAAAGAGGTAAGGGGAAATCTTCCAATGGAGACGTGTTCCTAAGACAACTGTCTTAAACTAGCCTTACACCTGTAAACTTTTATTAGAAAATTGCTGTTTACAGAATGTTTGCTCGATAATATAAAAGTTAAAGGGAATGATTCAGCAATTAGTTTCAGCCAGAGTGAGCAAAAAAATTGAAGGTCAAGGATGGACATATTTTGTTAAATCTAATGGGAACTAACACATTTCTAATTGTTGAACTCACTTCTGGTCGAGAAAAATTGAAAAAGAATACTCTCATGCAGATGGACTTTTCTAACATAATCCGGAAATAGAATGTTTGTTCTTTGAGAATAGTAACATTGACATGTAATTTTTAAATTTTTTTGTCTGAACGTTCATATAACATTCTACGGATTTAAGGCCAGCTTAAGAAGGGAATCTTCTTACCGTGAGATGTAGATATAATAATTATTAGATGAGGTTCCCTGAGACCGGAAAGCTATTTCAATGGTTTCTCCATGTTAAAAAGGTTGAGAAAGGCTAAGATCCCCACTGTATAATTACCTTCCATTCCGAGTAGAAGGTATATATTGCATCAGTAATACTTATGCTCTAGAGCGGGGACCTCCAAACTTTCCAAACAAAGGGCCAGTTCACTGTCCTTCAAACTTTAGGGGGGCCGCACTGTGACCAGTGGGAGAAAAGAATGTTCTGGCGCCAGTGGGAGTAAACAATGCTCCATGACTGGTGCCAATGGGAGGAATAGTGCCCCATCGTTGGTATCAATGGGAGGAATAGTGCCACATGATTGGTGTCAGTGGGAGGAATAGTGCCCCATTGTTAGTATCAATGGGAAGAAACGTGTCCCATCATTGGTGTCAATGGGAAGAAACGTGTCCCATCATTGGTGTCAATGGGAGGAATAGTGTCCCATCATTGGTGTCAATGGGAGGAATAGTGTCTCATCATTGGTGTCAGTGGGAGGAATATTGCCCCATCATTGGTGTCAGTGGGAGGAATAGTACCCCATCGTTAGTAACAATGGGAAGACTAGTGTTCCATCATTGGTGTCAATGGGAGGAATAGTACCCTATTGTTGGTATCAATGGGAGGAATACTGCCCCATTGTTGGTATCAATGAGAGGAATAGTGCCCCATCGTTGGTATCAATGGGAAGAATAGTGTCCCATCATTGGTGTCAATGGGAGGAATAGTGTCCCATCATTGGTGTCAATGGGAGGAATAGTGCCCCATCGTTAGTATCAATGGGAAGACTAGTGTTCCATCATTGGTGTCAATGGGAGGAATAGTGCCCCATCACTGGTGTCAATGGGAGGAATAGTGTCCCATCATTGGTATCAGTGGGAGGAGTAGTGCCTCATCATTGATGTCAGTTGGAGGAATAGTGCCCTATGGCTGGTGTCAATGGGACAAAAAAAAAAATGGCAGACTCAATGGACTACTCTGTCTTATTCTGCCATCACTTTTCTATGTTTCTATGAAACTGACAGATTTTTTTTTCTTTACAAGAACCAATTCTAATAGTATCATTTTCAGGTATCGGAGCATTTCCACAAGTATCGATACTCGTGCACATGCTTAGTATCTGCACCAATACCAATATCGGCATTGTACAACCCCACTGCAATATATTCATTTTAAATTTTTGTGCTTAATACCACTTTAATAAAAAGGAACACTTATTAAACCAAAACCGGATTGAGATCAATTTCCTTATTGCTGCTGGCCTCGTGTGTCTATGTTGCTGCCCGCCCAGTATTCCATTGGAGAGGAGTAGACCACCTGCACCTTTTTGGTTTTTTACTGTACAGACGGTAAGATTAGTTACATTATAATGACCACATTCACATACCGTCCATATCTAAAAATATATATATTAAACTATAGATTCTTTTAAAATGGGCTAGGCTGTATCTATCCACTAAGTCTATTTGTTTCTTGATGGTAGAACACATTCTGATATCCGGGCCTTTTATCTAAGAACTAATTCATCTTCAGCAGAGGAGGGGAAGCGCCCTGTTCAGTTAATGTTTAAAAGTTGGCAGCAGTCTATGGAAGTGAACTAATTGTTTTCCCCTGCTCCTTACTGTGTCATGACCCCCACACTGGAGGCTCCGTCTAACACTCACTCCTGATATATTATTCACATTCCACTGCAAGTCTAAATCAGAAGTCAACGTGAGTCACTTCACCTCAGAAATCCTTCTCTAGTTCTACTGAAAAGAATTCAAAAATTAACATTTACTGGTAAGGCTTTATTAAAATATAGACATTTTTGGTGTAGGAGTTTTTTTTTTATTAGAAAATATATATTTTTATTCATTTTAAGTGTGCTTGTAAGTATTAGTTCAGTGGACCATAATGCATTGCATGGTCCATCATGGTGACTTAAAGTGGTTGCCAACCTGTGACAACCACTTTAACCTACAGGTAAGCCTATGATAAGTCTTACCTGTAGGTGCCCTACATATCTCCTAAACCTGCACGGTTCAGGAGATATGCAGTGTTGAAGCTGTGCCAACGTCATGTCGGCACATGCGCAGTGAAGGAACAGCCTGTGTGCTGTTCCTCCACTGCGATTGAGCTGTGACTGGCGGCTCCCGCGTGCTGGGGCCGCGACTCCAGCGCTGTGACTGGCCGGAGTCGCGGTCCCAGAAGGAAGAGGGGCAGAAGATGGACGCGGCCAGCACTGGAGACATCGCTGGACGTCGCAGGTTTTGTTTGCAGGTAAGTGGCACATAATGGCCTACTATGCCATGCATAGTAGGCCATTATGCGTCTACATTAAAGGGGAATATAGAGGAAAGTAAACCCCTTCTGGGTTTACTTCCTCTTTAAAGTGTATTTTCCACTTTTGCAACCAAATTCAGATAACACCTACAAAATATGTCGCCTGTTCCCATTCCCATTGAAAGCGGGATATAAAAAAATTAAAAAATCGCCCCCAATGAGCTTTATGCTATAATGTACTACTATGCACTTTATGGCAGACTATGACTCTCATCCATAGGTGTGCGCACATAGGGTGGCAGGTGTGCCTGGGCACACCCTAATAACCCTGTACTGTGCAGATTCCCCCTGCTGCCTGGCTGCAGAGAAAGGGGTGGGGGAATATCTGTCCTCAGTCCCTTTCTCTGTCTCAAAAGTGAGACATCAGGGGTCTGTTGAGACTCCTGATATTCCACCAAAGCCCCCCAGCAGGGCTCCTAAATAAAATTGTAGAAAAAATAATAAAATATAATATTGTAAAAAAATAATAAAAAAACAAAATTGTAAAAAAATAAATAAAAAAAATGAACCCTAAAAATTAACTACTGACACCTATCTCTGCCCTACTGACAACGTCCTCTGCCCTTCTGACATACACACATATATATACACACTCATGTGTGTTTGCTCTTCGTGGTGCACACCCTAATGTAATAGGCTGCGCACACCTATGCTCTCATCATTTCCCAGTCTTCCTTCTAAGTTCGGACTCTTCAGTCGCTTGATTGGTCGGACTGCTTTAGCTCATGTGTGAAGGAGTTACATTATCATGGCACAGAAGAGCTCCATAAATGTACGATGAGCTGCACATGTGAGGCTTCGTATACATAAACGCTGACAGGAAGGAAGAAGCAGTTATGACAGAAGAGACCAATAGTGTCATAAAAATCTTAAATGTCAGCATTTTTTTTATTTTTAATAACGTAAGTAATTGTAAAGGCAGAAGGTTTTTTTATCTTAATACAGGGTAACTACAGGGGTTGCAGGGGTTGCAATTGCAACTGGGCCCCATGTTCCAGAGGGCCCGTGTGCCTCCCTTGTACACCTGGATAGGAGGGATGGCGGGGGTGGCAGTTAGAGGTACCAATCTCCCCCATTTTCCTCCTAATGCAGGAGATTGGTTCCTCTATATGCTGCCCCCGCCGCCCCTCCTATCCAGTTTACTTGTCTACTGCTGTTCCCAGGGTCTGTGTGTGCTTCCCTGGTCCCCCCACAGAGCTGCTGTCTTCCCCCTCCTCCTCTCCCCTGCCAGCTGCTGTAGAAGATGAGTCATGATGGAGAGATGGGAACGGGTCGGTAAATTTGTCATTTACTGGCTCCTTCCTTTTCTGAATGGACAGAGTCAGTGATTGGTACCAATTGGTTCATTCATAGCTGAAGCATAGTAAACTGCTTTTACTATACTTCCATTTCTGAATGAATGGGAGACTTGGTACACAACTAATTCCTGTCCATTCATTCTGTGCAGCTAAGGCTATACTGATGGAGAATGAGAGCTGAGGTTTGTTTAGACCCCTGGTATCTCATCAAAGCCCCCCAACAGGGCTCCTAAAAAATGTAAAAAATAATAAAATTAAAATTGTAAAAGAAATAAAATGAAATGGTAAAAAAATAATAAAATTAAAATTGTAAAAGAAATAAAATGAAATGGTAAAAAAATAATAAAATTAAAATTAAAAACTGCTGACACCATTGAGGGAACTATCAGGATTGCAAAGATTGCAATTGTGACCGGGCCCCGGGCCCTAATTGCTCTTTATATTTGTACAGTGTCTGCTTTATCAAAGTAAAAAAAAAACAAGTTAGAAGCTGTCCTTCTGCACTGTACTTGATACAGACTCACCTGATCAGAGATACTTGAAGTTAGCGGTGAGGCCTGCTCCTGAGAAAGATTTTTTAAAAACATTTTCTGGGCATGTTGTGTGACTAAGAACAAATATAAAATATATAACTACACATAATTGTGATGATTTGGATAAATGGTGTTCAACATTTGTTTACAAATAAATATATGAAAAGTGTGGGGTGCATTTGTATAGTGCCCCCCTGAGTCAATACTTTGTAGAACCGCCTTTCTCTGCAATTACAGCTGTAAGTCTTTTTGGGGATGTCTCTACCAGCTTTGCACATCTAGAGAGGACAAGCTCTGTCAGATTGGATGGAGAGCGTCTGTGAGCAGCAATTTTCAAGTCTCGCCACAGATTCTCAATTGGATTTAGGTCTGGACTTTGACTGGGCCATTCTAACGCATGCATATGCTTTGATCTAAACCATTCCCTTGTAGCTCTGGCTGTATGTTTAGGGTCGTTGTCCTGCTGGAAGGTGAACCTCCACCCCAGTCTCAGGTCTTTTGCAGACTCTAACAGGTATTCTTCTAAGATTGCCCTGTATTTGGCTCCATCCATCTTCCCATCAACTCTGACCAGCTTCCCTGTCCCTGCTGAAAAAAAGCATCCCTACAACATGATGCTGCCACCACGTTTCACAGTGGGGATGGTGAGTTCAGGGTGATGTGCAGTGTTAGTTTTCTGCCACACATAACATTTTGCTTTTAGGCCAAAAAGTTAAATTTTGGTCTCATCTGACCAGAGCACCTTCTTCCACATGTTTGCTGTGTCCCCCACATGGCTTCTCACAAGCTGCAAACAGGACTTCTCATGGCTTTCTTTCAACAATGGCTTTCTTCTTGCCACTCTTCCATAAAGGCCAGATTTGTGGAGTGCACGACTAATAGTGAAGGATTGAAATCCTGACCTGACCTGAATCCGATTGAGCATGCATTTCACTTGCTGAAGACAAAACTGAAGGGAAAATGCCCCAAAAACAAGCAGGAACTGAAGACAGTTGCAGTAGAGGCCTGGCAGAGCATCACCAGGGATGAAACCCAGCGTCTGGTGATGTCTATGCATTCCGGACTTCAGGCTATAATTGACTGCAAAGGATTTGCAACCAAGTATTAAAAAGTGAAAGTTTGATTTATGATTGTTAATCTGTCCCATTACTTTTGGTCCCTTAAAAAATGGGAGGCACATATACAAACTGTTGTAATTCCTACACCGTTCACCTGATTTGGATGTAAATTCCCTCAAATTAAAGCTGAAAGTCTGCAGTTAAAGCACAACTTGTTTGTTTCATTTCAAACCCATTGTGGTGGTGTATAGAGCCAAAAATATTAGAATTGTGTCGATGTCCCAATATTTATGGACCTGACTGTATGTGTCATTTTGTGTTGGTCTATTACATAAAGCCCTAATAAAATACGTTTACATTTTTGGCTGTAACATCACAAAATGTGAAACATTTCAAGGGGTATGAATACCTTTTCAAGGCACTGTATAGTGGGGGGTTTCTCAAATTTGACTCCAAAAGTGGAAATTCACTTTAATTTAGCCAGGCTAATCCCCTCCCCCTTTCTGACTGGACTGTCCCTCACAATCATAATTGTAAAACAATTTAAAAGCAAAAGTACGTTTTAATTGAATGGTGTGCTTGTTCAGAAATAGAAAAAAATATGAACTAATAAAATATAAGTAAAAAACTTTATATCACATAAAATATATAAATACATATACTTTGATAACACATTCGATCCTTGGTTGATCCACATTGTGCTCAAATCCCATACAGGGATTAAATAGTGAAGAATCAATCAGTCCAAATAAATATATAAACGCTGCCGCGAGCAAACATAAATCCTCTAAGAACAACAAAGTCCACTTCTAAATGTATTGTGCTGCAGTGATCCTCCATCCACAAACATCCACCACCTGCCACCTGTGGGTGAATTGGCCACTCACCTTCTTAGATTTATTTATTTCAGGTACTTGTATAGCGCCGTCAGTTTACGCAGCGCTTTACATATACATTGTACATTCACATCAGTCCCCACCCTCAAGGAGCTTACAATCTAAGGTCCCTAACTCACATACATACATACTAGGGCCAATTTAGACAGGAGCCAATTAATCTACCAGCATGTCTTTGGTAGATGACCAAAAGGTAAAAAAAACACCTTTATAATATTAACCTCCAAGGTCTGGCATACATCTGGGTAGGTACTCTCTACTGGTGATGTTCCCTTTAAAAGATTTACCTGGATGCACTCCACTCAAACATATGAAGAGAAAGCTAATTGTGCAATATGCTTTCTGTAAATCCTTTTAATAAAAGTAAACTATAGCATTTACAATAAAAACACTTGAATAAAGCATGTATGTACAAAATCGCGGCACATTGCCTTCTCACCGACTTATGGGTACCAGAGACACCGGAAGTGACGTCACAAGGGCGGGGCTAATCTACAAAGCTCTGGAGCAACTGCTCTTTTAGAGCGCAACTGTACTTTGCACAACCTATTAGCCTTTAGTAAATCAACCCTATAGTTTTAGTGCCATTATATATGAGACAAATACATTTTACCTATGGTAGCACTACATTTCTTTCAAACTAGCAGTGGTTAATGCGAAAAAAAAAAAGTAAAATTAAAATAAGTACCAAAAATGAAAATAAATAAAGCCACCACCGATGGTGTCTTCAGAAACAAAACTTTAATCAGCTGACAAGCTTTAGCAAATGGTTCTGCCCCAATAACCACTCAGGTCCCCGACCGGCTCGTGTGCATTAACTGCTGCAGAGTGGCTGGATAGCACGAATCTCCGTCTGTAAGTGGTGGCCCGCCGCACTCTCCAGCAGTATGGCCGCAGGTCGGGTGGACTCGATGTCCGCCAGCTACCCGCGATCGTCTGGCACAGAAGAAAAACGGGGAACTGCCCATGTAACCACGGCGGTTCCCCGCTCTGTAGGGCGGCATGTGAGAGATCTACTGATCCCTGTCACTGGGATCAGTTAGATCTCTTATGCCCCTGGCAGCCCAGCCCCCTCACAGTTAGAACACACCTAGGGAACACAGTTAACCCCTAGATCTCCCCCTGCAGGTTAACCCCTTCACTGCCAATGATATATATACAGTAATCAGTGGCTATTTAAATTTCTGATCACTGTATAAATGTCATTGGTCCCAAAAAAGTGTCAAAAATGTCTGACGTGTCCGCTGCAATATCGCAGTCCCAATAAAAATCTCAGATCGCCGCCATTACTAGTAAAAAATAAAAAAGCGACATTAAACAAAACGAGGGTCCAGTGTTGTGTACTATAAACACCCTTAATAATGTGACAGTCGCCACATCCCTTGAAATTGCAAGACAAGGAACATGGTTTTGGCAGGATTTTGTAGGCAATGGTCGCAAAAAAATAATTTTATTGAAATAGAACAACAGCGATGTTTATTCTAATATTGAAAACAAACGCATGGAGGGGATTGGAACAAATTGGTCCTCCAGCATGAATCACGCTGGATCTTTAATTTAAAAGCCAATGTTCCACTAGGGATAAATGAGGAATTGAGCTTCATACCTTTTTTGGAGGGTTTTGTATCGGGCAAAAATGAGCATCTTATGCAAATAGTCCAGACCCTTCTCTCTTTTCCCCTCCCCTTTTTTTTTTCTTCTTTCTGATACTCAGTATATGTTCTAATAAATGTTACATGTCTTGTACCTGGTTGACTAATTTCAGTGTTGACACAGCCTCTGGAGTTCCCTAGGCCCCCTTCCTCGCAGGACCCACTGTTGCCCCTGGTCACACCTGTGTGGGTTTCCTTTTCTGATTCTTACCAGCATGGAAAGCCCCCACACGGACTTGTCCAGAGTGGGGGGCTGGCTCCTCCTCCCTGGCACTGTGTGACTCAGTCCCCTGTGCCCTGGTGGTGGAGTGTTCACCTTGACCACTCGGGGGTTCCCTTCCCCTGTGATCTTTGGCAATCCGTCTCGGCACCACAGCTCTCTTGTGAGCAACCTATTCTGGCTATGGCGTACTGGAAGTGACGTCAGGATCTTTCCCGGCTTCCGGTTTCTGTGTACCAGAAGGGACACCGGGACTGGTTTCCGCTGCCTTGAGCCGGAAAGGGAGGTGGGTGCATGTCAGCATGACACTCACCCTGCACGCCGTCTGTCAATGGTGTCTACCATTGAGTTTCACACCCACTTTCAGTTCCTGGTAGCACATGGTCGCCTGGGTCTCTAATCAGGACGGTGGGTGTATCCCTGGGGGGATATTTAATTGTGGCTTTTAGTGCTGTCAGTCAGTCTTGACCGGCAAAGAGGCTCATGCACACCACTTTGATGCAGCGGATGGCCATGGTTTTGTTGCAACTTTTTCAGGTGTTATGTAGTCCGTTTTCCATGCCTTGATAAAAAGTGCTTTGCTATTGGGGGGAGTTGTTTTGAACGGGAATTCAGTTGGCCTTTTTTTTTCTATTCACTCACAGGTTGCGTATGGGTGAGGGGCGGCATAGTCCTGACCTCTCGTCCTTGAGACCACCTCACCTATTTCTTTCTCTGGTCGTTCCCTGACCCTTACTGGATCATAGGGACAACAGAAGAATCAGCATTTAAACCTTCAACCCAATTTTCCTTACTAGACGCTGGACCTTCTGGCCATCCATTGTGAATCCAATGCCTCTGCAATGAGTTTTATTGTCTCTAGTTTTTCTGGCCAATAAGTCTGTAATGTTTTTTTTTTTTGTGATCTTATTGAATCTAGATCCCCCTATCCCCCTCTGAACAATCAGTTTTCAGGATTCCATTCAGAATGCTTCTTGGAGGCATGTGGTGAGACCTTTAGTGTGTGAGGGGAAGCTCGCGAAAACTTTCACTGGCTTCTTGCTTGCAGCTGTTTGACACTGCAAGTTGCGTTCCAGGCCAAGATATTTTGTTTTATGTTTTTTTAAACTAATATGTGATACTGTTATATTTGTATGTATGCTATCTTGTATTAATTATTCTTATTTTTTCAATATTAGAACAAACATCGCTGTTGTATGATAATTCTAAATTCCTTCATGAAGACTGTTTACAGTCGAAACTTTTGGAGCAACTCATGCAACTTATTGCTGTATCTAGGAAATAAATTATGCAACTTGTTGCTGTATCTGGGAAATAAATTATGCAACTTTTTGCTGTATCTAGGAAATAACTTATGCAACTTTTTGCAGTATCTAGGAAATAACTTATGCAACTTTTTGCTGTATTGATGTGACTTTTGTATCCATTGTATATCAAATTAAAATTTTTCTCTATACAAATTTTTAAATGATCTATTTCAGCAAAATTATATTTATATTCAAACCTCTTTTTTGCAGCCATTGCCTACAAAATCCCGCCAAAACCATGTTCCTTATCTAAAAAAAAAAAAATAGTAAAAACGCCATAAATTAATTCTCATGGTTTGTAAACGCGGAAACCTTTGCACAAACCAATCAATAAACGTTGATCGCAATTTTTTTTAACACAGATATGAGGAAGAATATAAATCAGCTAAAACTGATGAATACATTTGTTTTTCATTTTTTTTTTTTTTTTGGATATGTATTTTAGCAAAAAGTAAAAAATATTGTTTTTTTTTCAAAATTGTCACTCTTTTTTTTTGTTAATAGCAGTGATCAGAAGTGACACAGAGGGGATCAAATACCACTGAAAGAAAGTTCTATTTGTGGGGAAAAAAGGGCGTCAATTTCTTTTCGGTAAAACGTTGCACGACTGCGCAATTGTCAGTTGTGTGACGCAGTGACGAAACGCAAAAAGTGGTCTGGTCCTACAGTGGGAAATCCTTCCGGTCCTTAAGTGGTTAAAAATATTCATGGGCCAAAAAAAAAAAAACAGTTTCATAAATGAACAAATCAAGTTTAAATAGTTTAAATGATAGAATACATTTTAATTGGAGTTTTTTGAGATCATCCTAAGACTTAGAAAAACAGAGAAAAAAACATCAGTAAACAAAGCATAGAAATTTCAAATAAACTTGAGTCCATCAGAGCTCCCTTATATCAGAGTCCTTATCAAAGTCCCCCTTACATCGGAGTCCCACTTTAATCAGAATCCTCCTTACATGAGAGTCCCCCCTCACATCACGGTCTCCATCAGAGTCCCCATCAAAGACCCCCTTACATCACGGTCCCCATCGGAGTCCTCATCAAAGACCCCCTTACATCACGGTCCCCATCACAGTCCAATCTTACATCAAAGGGCCAGATACAATCTTGCAGCTGAATGGATTCAGCCTGTGGTACATAGTTAGGGGACCTTGGGATAGGATATCCTCTAAATACAGCATTGTACACCTGCATTTGGACATATGCAAACTCCATTTTTTGATGGTTTCACTGATCAGTCCTTGTTTAAAGTATATCTAAAGCCATTGTTTCAGCATTGGATAGAGTAAGGAATAGTTAAAACCATTGTTTTGTTTTTTCCTTGTTTTTTTGCTGTTTTTTTTTGCTGTTTGTGTCCCCCCACTGGGGAGATTTAACTTCCCGTCCTGAAGACAGAATAGAGGGTGAAAAGAAATCTCTCCAAAGCAAAAGGAAATCCTCTCTCACTAGAATTAGTGTCCCCATTGGAAAATGTCCCTGTTTGTTCTGCTGAAAACTTTAAAATGTTGGATTTCCCATCACTCTCTATACTTTTGCCAATTATCAGATAGAGAAGGAGAATTTTCTCCAGCTAGGACACAGACAGCAATAAAAATTCAATTAAGGTTCAGACTTTCCCTACTCTATCCCAGGATTTAAGGTTTTGTTTTTGGATGTACTGTAAATAAATCTTGGCGGCCACCATAATCCACGTTCCAGAGCGGAAAAGTGTTTTAGCCTTTTTGGTCTATAAATCTTTACAGGGGATGCAGTATTCTCTATAAATGTAAATCCCATCCTTCCTCGTTGTAGCAAAGTGAAAATCCTCTCTAGACCACCTGACCTGGGTCCCTATGGTGGCACAAGCCCCATTGCCCTGGCTGTTTGTAGTGAGGGTAGGGGGCTATAACTCCTTTTTACAGATGCTAAACCCAAAACGTGAAAGTCTGACAGTCAGTCCAAGAGGTTCCAAGACTCAAGACTGTTCCATTTAGGAGGAGAGTGTTATACAGCTCATAGCTGAGAAGTGGAGGTCTCTGCTGCCAGTGGACTGAGAAATAGAACATTTCCAAGTAAATCCATCCAAATTTGCATGTGGTGAGTGGGCTTTAAAGGGAATGACGTATCCTCTTTATATTTATACATTACATATACAGGTAAAAACAGATCATCTCATTGTAGATAATGCTATTGATGTTTGTTATGTTATTGTGGAAGAAAAAAGTTGACAAACAGATCTAGGTCACTGTGACTAGTACCAGCAGTAGGCTGGTTGCCTTTACTAGCTCACAATATACCTGCACATTTGATGAAAATAAATGCAATAAAATAAAGAAGATGCATTGGAATGTAAAGAATAGCACTTATAGTCCTTTAGTCAAAAAAAAAAAAGCATGATAGTTGACTCCCCTTGTGGCTATAACAGCCTCCACTCAGAAGGCTTTCCACAAGGAATGGGAATGGGACGTGGTGTCCATGTAGCTAAAAGAACATGTGTGAGGTCAGGGTCTAATGTTGGATGAGAAGACCTGAGAAAAGGTCTCAAATCCCAATAGCATGTACATGTACTTAAAGGGGTGTGACCACATATTAACACTTCAAATTCTGGATGGACCCTCTGCACACTGCTATACACTCTTTCAAGGGTGTATAGCAGTGTGCAGAGAGCCCATCCAGAATTAGTAGGATGAGAACACCTGGCTCATAATTGGTGTTCCAAATCATCCTAAAGGTGTTCAGTAGGGTTGAGGTTTTGGCTCTGGCCACTGAGGCAAACCATGTCTTCATGGATCATTCCAAATCATCCTAAAGGTTTTCAGTAGGGTTGAGGATTTGGCTCTGGCCACTCAAGCAAACCATGTCTTTATGAATCATTCCAAATCATCCCAAAGGTGTTCAGTAAGGTTGCAGTCACAACTCTGTGCAGGCCACTAGATTTCCTCCACACCAAACTGGTTAAACAATGCCTTTATGCAGTTGGCTTTGAACCAGGGACCCAGTCATGCTGGAACAGAAGAGCGATTTTCCAAAATGTTGTCACAAGTTTGGAAGTGCACAATTGTCTGAAAGGAATTTTTATTATGTAGTATTGACAGTACCCTTCAGCAGGAAAACCTGGGGGTGTCTATGTTTCATTGGCCGTATAATGTATATAGGTGTGGGTGGTCTTGTTTGTTTATTAATCAAGCTGTGCATCCTGCTTTGGGGTGCTAAACACTGTTTGTGCTATACTTCTCCTTCTCATTATGCCAGTCTATGAGTTGGCCAAGTCAATGAAAACAATACACTCCCTGTGTGTCTGATCTCAGCTGAAGCTCAGCTTTAAAGTGAAAATAAGGAGACATAAACACAAATACTAAAACTACTAAACTAAACTAAATTACCCCAAATACTACCCTCCCAAGATAAAACACCCTCTGAATCAATGGGAAAGGAAATCAAATTTCACCTAAACAGCTCAATAAGAGAAATTGAGAGCTTCTGTAAAAATATCACTGATGCCAAAATCACGTAGCTCATTTCTAGTGACCCACATCCTCAGATTTAAGATATAGTTTAATAATATGTAAAACATCAACTACTTGGAAGAAAAGTCTATGTCTAACAATACTTTGTTTCAATGAAAATTGCAGGCATCAATTGACGAACCATAAAAACTATACAGAAAAATATCTATTCATTTGCCAGTTTACTTCCCGTAGTGAGCTGACAAGACTCTCTCTGCTGCACTGAAATCCCTAGCAGTGTTGCCAACACTGCCTGAGTTCTCCCCTTTAAGATGAGCTTCAGCCAGGTTCCAAAATTGTTAAAACCAGCAGCTACAAAAACTGTGGGTTCTGATTTCTAATAAAACAAACGCTCACATGTGCAGGGATCCAGCACTGTCCTCAACCGGACTGGTTTTTCACTGGTCTTTGGGTCCCTGGTGTCGGAGTGTTAACTATGGGAAGATGGCTGAGGAAGTGAAGTGAGAAGTGAAGAATGTGCTCTCTAGCCAAGCAAGGAAAAACAGGTATGGCAGAATTTTTTTTTTCAATTTTGCCCAACCACTCACTTTAAAATACCCTACACCTACATGCTGCTTCCTGCCCTCCCACTCCAATGCTCTGTGCCAGCAGAGCTGAGTGACAGCTACACACCTTAAAACAGTGATGGCTAACCTTGGCACTCCAGATGTTTTGGAACTACATTTCCCATGGTGCTCATGCACTTTGCAGTGTAGTTGAGCATCATGGGAAATGTAGTTCCAAAACATCTGGGGTGCCAAGGTTCGCCATCACTGCCTTAAAACATGACAGATTTGTATTGCAGAGGAAGAGAGGGGAGTCTCTTACCTGATTTTTTTCTGACTGTTAATGGCTGAGTGCCCTGGGCCTCACTTTGGTGCTTAAAGTGGTAGTAAACCCTCCTATCATTTTCAGCCAAGGAAGCTGCCTTTTAATCTACAACTGCCATGATGCTGCACATGTGATCAGCTATGACACCAGCCATTGGATGGTTTGACAGTTTGGTTTAGAGCACAACCAATTGGAATGTTAGATTTCCGGCACGTGCCAGAAATGTAACTGATTTTTAAACTGTTAAATGGATGGGTTTACTACCGCTTTAATGAACTGCACAGTCACACTTAGACACTCTGTACAACTGCTGTAATGGGAAAGTGTCGGTACAATGCCTATCTGACTATACAGACCGAGTCGATTGATGGGCTTGTGTTGATGGCATCAGTTTGAGATTCTTTTAAGAGCATTCATAATTCATTGGCAGATATATTTGACCTTTAAGTGACCTCCTTCTAAACTGCTTCAAGTTTGTTTTGCATTCTCCTAGACCAGTAATGGTGAACATTGGAACTACCGCTGTTTTGGAACTACCTTTCCTATGATTCTCATGCACTCTGCAATGTAATTGAGCATTATGGGAAATGTAGTTCCGAAACATCTGGGGTTCCAAGGTTCGCCATCACTGCCCTAGACCATACCTTCCAACTCTTTGAGATGGGAACGAGGGACATCAGCAAAAATATATAAGCATAGGATACATTAGGATACCCCCTGCTATGCTCCCTTAACCATTACAGAACCGCGCTATAGCCGAAAGACGGCTACAGCGCGGCTCTGAAAATCCGGGAGGACGTCCATGGACGTCCTGCCTCGTGCGCGCTCCCCGCGCGCACTCGCAGCCTGCGGGTGCACGCTCTCGCTGCCTCCACACGCTCGAAGTCCGCCCGAGACCCGCCGATCACTTGTGGCAGCTGTAGAACGGGGAACCGCCAATGTAAACACGGCGGTTCTCGGTTCTGTGAATGGGACATGACAGATCTACTGATCCCTGTCACTGGGATCAGTTAGATCTGTCATGCCCTTGCCAACCCCGCCCCCCCCACAGTTAGAACACATCCAGGGAACATTGTTAACCCCTTCACTGCCCCCTGCAGGTTAACCCCTTCATTGCCAATGGCATTTATACAGCAATCAGTGGACATTTCAATTTCTGATTGCTGTATAAATGTCATTGCTCCCAAAAATGTGTCAAAAACGTCTGACATGTCCGCTGCAATATCGCAGTACCGCTAAAAATCACAGATCGCCGCCATTACTAGTAAAAAAAAAAAATATAGTAAAAACGCCATAAATCTATCCCATAGTTTGTAGACGCAATTGCTTTTGCGCAAACCAATCAAAATACGCCGATTGCGATTTTTTTTACCAAAAATATGTAGAAGAATATATATCGGCCAAAACTGATGAATAATTTTCTTTTTTATTTATTTTTTTGGATATTTATTATAGCAAAAAAGTAAAAAATATTGTTCTTATTTCAAAATCATCACTCTTTGTTTGTTTATAGTGCAAAAAATAAAAACCGCAGAGGTGATCAAATACCACCAAAAGAAAGCTCTATTTGTGGGAAAAAAATTATAAAAATTTAGTTTGGGTGCAATGCCGCACGACCGCGCAATTCTCATTCAAAATGCGACAGCGCTGAAAGCCTAAAATTGGTCTTGGCAGGAGGGGGGTTTAAGTGCCCAGTAAGGAAGTGGTTAAAGGAGAATAATGCAAAAAAAGATTAGTTAAACCCACTGGTGCTTTTTTTTACCAAGACTATCCCTTTATATTGGCTTTTGACATGTAAAAATGCAGCAATTTACACATTGGATGAAAAGTTTAGAACTGAGAAACACTTTTTGAAAGATAGTGCATTGTATATACAACTATAAAGATCAGACAAAAATGAGGGACAAATGAGGAGGAAAGAGGGACAGAGGGACTTTGTTCCAAATCAGGGACAGTCTCTCAAAATCAGGGACAGTTGGGAGTTATGCCCTAGACTTGTATGAAAATGCAAAACCTGCTTGAAGCAAACAAAATCCCATCAAACATAGGCCCTATACCTATTTCTGTGAATTCATTTGGCATTTGAAGTTTATGATTTAATTTCCTCTTTATATGCCACCTACAGTATATATTCTGAAACCCTTTACAGAATACACAGAACCATTCAATATCACTGAGCTGGGAGCTTACAATCTAATCTCCTCACTATAATTACACACAGTAATAGCAGAAGCCAATCAGCCTACATATAACCAGTACTGGAGGCTATCCCTACTAACAATGAGCTACTCACCAAAGGAAAAGTGGTGGTATTGCCTACAGCAGTCCACCCACAGCATTGCCTCAAGATAGTACATGACTGTCTGCCATGGCACCACATTCTCCAAAGCAGTGGTCTCCAAACTGCGGTCCATGGGCTGAATGAAGCCCTTTGCTTTCCTTTATCTGGCGCTCGGAGTACTTTTCCTCCCCCTGACACCAATAAGGGGGCACAATCTTTTCCACTGACACCAACAGTGGGGAACAACTCCTCTCACTGACATCAAAAATGGGGCAATGTTTTTCCACTGATGCCAGTTCTGGGACACTATTCCTTCCACTGACAACAACAATGGGGCATAATTCCTCCCACTGATATAAGAAATTAGGCATTATTCCTACCATTAATACCAATGGGGCGCTATTCCTCCTTCTACTGACTACAGGCACTATAGAATTTGTTTTTACTCCCACTGATGATGGGGCATTTTCTACTTCCACTGGCCACTCCGGGCCCCCTAAAGTCTGAAGGACAGTAAACCTTTGTTTAGACATTTTGGAGACCCCTGCCCCAAAGTATAAAAATGAATCAGAGGGTTGGTTGTATCCATAAGCAGCATATTTTATTTTTTAAATAAACTTTTCTTTCGTTTTCTTGCTGCCCAGATGTTTTTCCTGACTTGTTGCACAATTGGTTTCCCAATCAAAGCTTATCCCAGGAACAATGTCAGATGGCAGTGGCCAGGTAACCAGAGATGGGAGCGCAAATGTTCTCTGCAGGATCTGTCCTTCCACCATGGATTAGAAAATGAAATGTTCTAAGCTCTGCAGAAGATACACGTCAAGACTACGCTACAAACATATCGCCTACAAAACAAATAACCATTTAGATAGGTCAGGAAACTGTAATGGGAAACTGAAGCTTTGTTAAAAGAGAAAACCAGAACAATCATACATATTGTAGGGATTTTAGCTAAGTTTATTGCAGATTCCTACCTACTTCTGATCCGTAGATATTAAGCATAGCAGCTGCTGATATATTTCAAAAATGAGATCCAAATGCGAGTTTCTGGATGTGGATATATGCTCATGTCCAAAGATGAATTTCCAAGACTTCATGGCTAAACTCCACCAATTGATTTGGTTGGTGAAATCTTGCCAAAGTAGAAACACAGATTGAACTGCTTAGGTAAAATTTAAGTTCAACTTATGTTTTTATCCTTTATTATAAGGGTGAGGTTTTATTTTGGGTAGTTTACTTTATTTTGTTGTTTATTTTGTTCTTTAAACTTATGGTTCTTCTTTTATTTTTTTTCTGTGTATTTGATAATTGGTGTACTGTGCTTTAACATATCTTCTTTTTTGCAATCTGTGCTTTCTTTTGTGAATAAAATAAATAATGAAGCTAATGAAAATTAGTTATTGGCACAAGAATGCCAAAATAATGGGCCCAGGATAGTTATAGGGAGGTACCCTAAGGCTCGGGAGCCATAAAGGGCCCACTGCAACTTTAAACAACACCTAAAAGAGGAACTACCTCCCTCCGTACATTCCTTTTTCTTTCCCCTCTCACCTTGTCCATTGGGTTGTTCTCACATGTCCAGCAAATCCAATTGTTGATATCCACCAAATTGCCAGGCAGGTCTCGCACCACCATTTTCCTCTCTGACGCCATTGGGATCCAGCTGTTTTTTCCTGGTTCAGGCAGCTGGCCCCATGATTATGCACTGCCTGGTCTGCCCTCCTCCAGTTGCTGTGTTGAAGCTGATGATATATTCATATTCCAGGAGGCTTCAAGAGCAGAGGAGATTTCATTCTCCTCTAGGCAAGAACGGAGGCGAGGTGGAGTGCAAAAAATGTAAAGAATAGATAAATACACTAATAAAAACTTTAGGATGGGGGGAGTGGGTGTTGGCAGTAAAAATGTTGAGTTTGAGTGAAGGTCCACTTTAATTTCACTTTTTTCTTTGAGTGTAACTCATTTGTACAAAATGGCTACATTTTGCAGAAATCTAGTTTCACACATTCCTATTAGTATTTCTTTTTCTTATAGCTTGAAATAAGATGTAATGTTTAACAAATGTTTGTGACCTCTTATATTTGAAAATATTAATTTGATACATGAAGCATGGCTATCTCATCTCATGGGTTTTCTGCTATTGTGCTATGTACTATAAAGGAGAAGGTGTTCTGTAGTCATAGGGTGTCCAAGGATGACAACGCTACTTTTCCATAGATACAGTACAGTGAGTGTGGTCACATTAGGACAGGAAGTGTGTTATTGGCAGGATCACCAGGTTAATATAGGTAACATTTAATGGTGTTGAGCTCCTGGAGTGCTCCTGTGGTTCTCCTGAATATTATGGCATTGGGTTGGTCTTTGATGTTTGGACAAAGTCAAAGTTTTTATTGATATGTAAACAATTGACCTAGACATACTATTATACTGCCTCTATTCATCTTCTACCTCCCGAAGAAGTTCAAATGTGTCGAAAAGTGTCTGCACAAATCTTGTGTCAATATTTTCTGGTTGTAATATGCAATATACCTGTATTTGACCGATGATGTAAATGTGTACGGTTGCTTTGACTCTTGTTGGAGGCAAATGGTCATTTGTATCCTAAAGCGAAGCTCCACCCAACAGGGGAAGTTCCGCTTTAAGGACTTATGCCCCGCTCCTCTTGAAGAATTGGCACTTGTAAAGAGAGGGGAGGTGGGCAACCGATTCTGACAGGTACCCACTCCCACTTCCGCTCCGACCACCTAGGCAATTAGAAGCAGAAGTTCTCCTCCCTTCCTCCCCCTGTTCAGTCTTATGGGACATGTGACAAGTCCCAGAAGACTGTATCCACCATTCCCGGTGAGCAGCGCTGCCAACGATGACCATGCACAGCCGGGTGCCCATAGTTGAGATAGGAAAGAAGACAGCAGGTGAACCCGCCTGGTGTGAGCACACAGCTGGATCATGGGACAGGTGAGTGGCTGTTTCTTAAAAGTCAGAAGCTACAGTTTTCCCAGCTACTGACTTTCATTTTTTTCACAGGAAGCTGGAACTCCTCTTTGACCTCTTCCCGCCGAGTGTACACATATATGCAGCGTCATGGAAGTGGATTTTTATTTGTGGGGCTGCATATATGTGCTGCTGTGTTCATGCTTACAGCATGCGCAGTACAGACAAAGCTCCGGGTCTTGTATTGATAGTCAGGGTTCCAGATCTCCTGATATCTGTGATAGCCTCTGATTGGGCGTCAAAGTGATCAGTCACAGTACAACCCGTCCCTGTTTTTTTTTCTCCTCTTGAATGAAGAAAAAGATCATTTGTATGTTTTTCTCCTTACTAGAGAAGAAAATTGTACACAAAAAAAAGTGTGTATGAAAAAAATAATAATAATAATAAAAAAATAATTAAGATAAAATAGCTAGGTTAGGGTTTGATCTTGTAAGGGTTAAGGTCAAGATTAGGTTCAAAGTCAGGATCAAAGGTTAGGTTAACCACTTGCCAACTGCCCATAGTACATTTACTGCGAGCATCTGGCACGGGCAGGTTGAATCACGTCCATGTACGGGATTTAGCCTGTTTCGGGTTAGGGGCGTGCTGCATGCCGCTCCCACGACCCCTGTGTCTACCTGACGCAGCGGATTGCAGATCCTGGTACCCGTCGCTATGCGATCTCATGGTTTCAATGTCAACAAAGCTGTTATGAATGGATTTCAATCATAACAGCTGCGTTTCCTTCAGAGTGGTGCTGTGATTTGCCCACAGCTATCACATGGGATTCTGGCCAATCATAGCACCCTGTACCATGAGAGTTGCTGTAGCCAATCACAGATTACTAGTAATCACATCTGCCATAAATAATGAGTCATAACTGCAAAGTGTAAAAAAAAAAATCCTTGATCACCTTCCCCCCAGAGTAGTACAGTGTTACTATGGTGACACTGAACCACTCTGATGAGAGTATGTAAAAAAATATTAAGGGCCAGTTCACCCCATAGAAACGCAGTCCGGATGCTTTTCTGCATGCGCGTTTTTGGTGCGTTGCAGTGCAGTTTTTTCCCCTTTTTTTCTTCACCTAAAATAAGGACATGTGAGTGATAGGGTGTCACACAGAGCCATAAACAAAGAGCCACTGGGAATAAGCCAGCTAAGCAATCCCAACGTTGTCATGTAGGTGGTGGGATGGTTTTCATGTCTTTTGAATTTTAACATGTTCTGTCCAATTTTGCTGTATTTCAATAAATTTACATTGCTTTTTTCAATTCATCATTAGCATTCAATTTTTCCTTGCTTAGCTGGCTTATTCCCAGTGGCTCTTTGTTTATGGCTCTGTGTGACACCCTATCTCTTGGGTGTTTGCTGTTTTGCGTATGTGGTGACATAGTCCTTTATGATGCCATGGAGCCCCACGCATAGTTGCGTGAGGGGTTTTGCCATCAGGGAGGTTTGGTTATTCCCATCCCCCTAATTTTGCCTTCTCACCAAGGCGGGTCTAGTCCATGCCTTTTTTTGCCTAGTAAGGACATGTGAGTTCCTGTGTGTTTTTGGTGCATTAAGGTGCTTTCCCGTGCCTTTTTGGTGCATTCCGGTGCGTTTTGATGCGTTTTACTGCGTTCCAGTACAGTTCAGTGCAGAAAAAATGCAGCATGTTCTACTTTTTTTTCTGAAACCGGAACGCGCTGAAACTGACTGCACTGGTGTGAACTATGCCATTGAAAACCATATAACCTACTCTCCATGCGTTCTTGATGCAGAAAAAAACGCATTGGACTGCATGTGGTGTGAACTAGCCCTAAAAGAAATGTTTAAAAAAAAAAGAAAAGAAAATGTTAAAAAAAAGTTTTAAAAAATTGTATAAAAAAATGTATTTATTTTTTTTTCAACATGCTGTCACCAGTCAGTATCCCTGATCGCCACCACATCAGTCATATGATGACACTGTATTGCACTGGTGACAAAACAAAAAATGTGAAAAAATATATTTGCGTTTTCTAAAAGATTGTGACAAGAAATTGCAACTTCAAAAAACTCGCTATGTCTCTTACTAAATGCCTCAAACTGAAATAAAGGGGTACTTTGGGGGGAATTTGTACTGTCCTGGAATTTTAGGGGCCTCAAGAAATGAGCTAGGCAGTCAGTACATCAGAATTGATCAATTTTCAAATATAATAATAATAGTGCACCCCTCACATTTTTGTAAATATTTTATTCTAACTTTTCATGTGACAACACTGAAGAAATTACACTTTGCTACAATGTAAAGTAGTGAGTGTACAGCTTGTATAACAGTGCAAATTTGCTGTCCCCCCAAATTAACTCAACACACAGCCATTAATGTCTAAACTGCTGGCAACAAAAGTGAGTGCACCCTAAGTGAAAATGTCCAAATTGGGCCCAAATTGTCAATATTTTGTGTGTTCAGTAGAGCTGCACGATTAATCGTAAAATAATCATGATCTTGATTCACCCCCCCCCCCCCCCACGCGATCTCCATCCAGCATTACCGCGATTCTCAGTGCAGTCATAATGGAGACAGAAACACTATAGCTCAGGAGGAGATAAGAAACTTCACACTGGGACACTTGGCTGGGTAAGTCGGTGCAACTTGAGTCTCTCCTATCTGGGCAGCCTGCCAAGTCTGAGATCATTGCTGATAAAATAAGCAAAGAGATACAATGCTTCAAATTATCAAAGGAATGAACTCTGGTGTATAGAAGAGTTCAGTTTAACCATTTAAAGACTAAATCTTTTCTGACATTTGCTGCTTACAGATAAAAATTTTGTATTTTCTGCTAGAAAATTACCTAGAACCCCCAAACAGAATATATATTTTTTAGCAGAGACTGTAGAGAATTAAATTGTTGCAATATTTTATGTCACACGGTGTTTGCGCAGCGGTCTTTCAAATTTATTTTTTTGGAAAAATTACACGTTAAAAAAAAAACGAAACAATGAAGTTAGCCCAATTTTTTTGTATACGCTGCGAGAATCGTGATCTTTATTCTAAGCAAAAAAATTGTGATTCTCATTTTGTCCAGAATGATGCAGCTCTAGTGGCCAGCATTATTTTCCAGCACTGCCTTAACCCTCTTGGGCATGGAGTTCACCAGGGCTTCACGGGTTGCCACTGGAGTCTTCTTCCACTCCTCCATGGTGACATCATGGAGCTGGTGGATGTTAGAGACCTTGCGCTCCTCCACCTTCCGTTTGAGGATGCCTCACAGATGCTCAATAGGGTTTAGGTCTGGAGACATGCTTGGCCATCCATCACCTTTACCCTCAGCTTCTTTAGCAAGGCAGCGGTCGTCCTGGAGGTGTGTTTGGGGTTGTTATCATGTTGGAATACTGCCCAGTCTCCGAAGAGAGGGGATCATGCTCTACTTCAGTATGTCACAGTAAATGTTAGCATGCATGGTTCCCTCAATGAACTGTAGCTCCCCAGTGTCGGCAGCACTCATGCAGCCCCAGACCATGACATTCCCACCACCATGATTGTAGGCAAGACAAACTTGTCTTTGTACTCCTAACCTGGTTGCCCCCACACACGCTTGACACCATCTGAACCAAATATGTTTATCTTGGTCTCATCAGACCACAGGACATGGTTCCAGTAATCCATGTTCTTATGGCCCGTACACATGATCTGAAAATCGGACGAAAAATACCGCATACGATGCGATCGTACGATAATCGGATCGTTAGTACACAGCTTACGAGAGCCGATCACGACAGTTCATCAGATGATATTCGATCGGACAAGCATGAAAATTTTGAACGTATGGTGCCCGATCGTACGATTTTCGTTTAATCAGTACAGTTGTTGTCCGACAATACAATAAAAATACACTGCAACACATGATATCACTTCAGATTTTTTATTCTGTCGTACGAGAATATTTGTGACTTTCTTGTTTCTGTGTACATTCTTCCGATTCGATCTGAGATTAGCATGCAAAAAAAAAGGGACGATCTGTCGTTCGATTTTCAGATCATGTGTACGGGGCATTAGTCTGCTTGTCTTCAGCAAACTGTTTGTGGGCTTTCTTGTGCATTATCTTTAGAAGAGGCTTCCTTCTGGAACGACAGTCATGCAGACCAATTTGATGCAGGGTGTGGCGTATGGTCTGAGCATTGAAAGGCTGACTGCCCAACCCTTCAACCTCTACAGCAATGCTGGCAGCACTCATACATCTATTTCCCAAAGACAACTTCTGGATATGATACTGAGCACTCAACTTCTTTGGTGGACCATGGCGAGGCCTGTTCTAAGTGGAACTTGTCCTATTAAACCGCTATATGGTCTTGGCCACCGTTTCAGTTTCAGGGTCTTGACAATCCTCTTGTCTAATTGGGCCCAATTTGGACATTTTTCACTTAGGGGTGTACTCACTTTTGTTGCCAATGGTTTAGACATTAATGGCTGTGTGTTGAGTTATTTTGAGGGGACAGCAAATTTACACTGTTATACAAGCTGTACACTCACTACTTTACATTGTAGCAAATTGTCATTTCTTCAGTGTTGTCACATGAAAAGATAGAATAAAATATTTACAAAAATGTGAGGGGTGTACTCACTTTTGTCAGATACTGTATAAAGCATAGTTTGTAGACGCTATGGGGTTGATTTACAAAAGCTGGAGAGTGCAAAAACGGGTGCAGCTGTGCACGCTAGCCAATCAGCTTCTAACCTCAGCTTGTTCAATCAAGCTTTGACGATAAAAACTTGAAACTTGGTTTCTGTGTGGAGCTGCATCAAATTTTGCACTTTCAAGCTTTAGTAAATCAACCCCTATTACTTTAATGCAAATCAATTAATATAGACTTGTTGGGATTATTTACCAAGGAAATGTAGTAGAATACATTTTGGCCTAAAGTTATGAAGAAATTCGATTTTATTAGATTTGTTTTATAACAGACAGTAAAAAATGTTTTGTTCTTTTTCCGTTTATATAGCAAAATATAAAAAAAAAACACAGTGGTGATCAAATACCACCAAAGAAAGCTCTATCTGTGTGAAAAAAATGATGTGAATTTAATTTGGGTACAGCGTTGCATGACACAATTGCCAGTTAAAGGAGCACGGTGCTGATTAGTAAACAATGGCCTGGTTATGAAGGGGGTAAATCATTCCAGAGCTCAGGTGGTTAAAAAAAACTCCTTTATAGCAATCCTTTGGGTTATTTAGTAATCAATTTGGGATGTGGATACTGTGAATACAGTGGCATCTACACCCCAATTATAATTTTGCCAGGTTAAAATAAAAGCAAAAAAAAAACCTAAAACTCTAAAAAAAAGGAATGCAGCCACCACATCTAAAGACTGCTAAGCTGCTATATATTATATTTTGTTCTTGCGTTCAGATACGCTTTAAGCTTAGGAAAAGGCACCATGAAGTACACTAACAGCCTTTACAAGTCCAGATCTCTCGGGCTGGCAGTGGTTAAAGTATAACTCCTGCTAAGGACATTTTTGTCTTTGGACTTAGGCGTCCTAATAATATGATCCATTTGTGTTTCGTTGCTCCATGCCAGAATGTCATCTACTCTCCTCCAAGAGCTCAAAGAGGAAAACATTTGGACTTTGGATCTTTTATATTTTCCTACAGTTAGAAACGTAAGTTTTACAAAATTTCAATGCATGTCTCTGCTCAGCTTCACCAGCTCTATGACATTCCCCGAGGCCTGATAAACGGGAGAGCGCCAAACCATTTCATCGTGGAAGAGAGTTCATTGAAGAACAATTCCATATTTATAGGAGTTCTGCAGAAGCTGAGATAAAATGTGATAAGTAAAGGTTTGGATGAGTGAGATGCAAACCCCGATAGTATTATGCTTGACTGAATATTTATGTGTACTTAGGCGCCTACAGACATTATACATCAACGCAATCTGGCACTTGGTCAATCTTATGAACAATTGTTATGAATGTGCATGATTGTGACTATGGAGCAGGGAGGGAGGGAAGGATTCTCAGCTAGTCTTAGGAGAAACCAATTGCATTG
Source organism: Glandirana rugosa (assembly GCA_018402905.1). Taxonomy (NCBI): domain Eukaryota; kingdom Metazoa; phylum Chordata; class Amphibia; order Anura; family Ranidae; genus Glandirana; species Glandirana rugosa. The sequence goes on from BLSH010555921.1 coordinate 1,098,182, forward strand.
GTTAGGAAATTCCATCCCAATCAAATGTTTCTTCCCCTAGGAAGGCATAGTTGGGGCACATTTAAGGCTCGGGTCTCGCGGGAACGCATGGGAACGGAGTTCCTGCACTTTTTCCACAGTAGGAACTCCGTTCCCATAAGCAGCCGCATCCTGCAGGCAGTACCGATCCTGGCCAGGCGCCGCAGAGGGTGGTGGGGGGGGGGTGCACCACTGAGTGCCAGAGTGATCCTCTCACACCGGCACCACCAATAGACAAGGTAGGCGCCGGTGTTCTATCAGAGCGCACGGACAGCCTGAGAAGGAAAGGGGATTTTCCATTGTTCTGCACAGTGCAGGCTGAAATAGCTGTTAGAGGAAGGATTTTGCCCCCCCCCCCCGAGGGTCTTTAATGCGCCCCCAGATATCAATGCTGTGGGTCATTAATGAGCCCCCTAACATCAATGCTGGGGGTCATTAATGCGCCCCCTGACATCAATGCTGGGGGTTTTAATGTGTCCTCTGATATCAATGTTGGGGGCTTTAATGCGTCCTCTGACATCAATGCTGGGGGTTTTAATGCGTCCTCTGACATCATTGCTGGGGGTTTTAATGTGTCCTCTGACATCAATGCTGGGGGTTTTAATGCGTCCTCTGACATCAATGCTGGGGGTCATTAATGCGCCCCCTGACATCCATGCTGGGGGTTTTAATGTGTCCTCTGATATCAATGCTGGGGGTTTTAATGCGTCCTCTGACATCAATGCTGGGGGTTTTAATGTGTCCTCTGATATCAATGCTGGGGGCTTTAATGCGTCCTCTGACATCAATGCTGGGGGTCATTAATGCGTCCTCTGACATCAATGCTGGGGGTCATTAATGCGTCCTCTGACATCAATGCTGGGGGTCATTAATGCGTCCTCTGACATTAATGCTGGGGGTCATTAATGCATCCTCTGACATTAATGCTGGGGGTCATTAATGCGTACTCTGACATCAATGATGGGGGTTTTAATGCATCCTCTGACATCAATGCTGGGGGTTTTAATGCATCTTCTGACATCAATGCTGGGGGTCATTAATACGTTCTCTGACATCAATGCTGGGGGTTTTAATGCGTCCTCTGATATCAATGCTGGGGATTTTAATGTATCCTCTGATGTCAATGCTGGGGGTCTTTAATTCGTCCTCTGACATCAATGCTGGGGGTCTTTAATGCGTCCTCTGACATCAATGCTCGGGTCTTTAATGCGTCCTCTGACATCAATGCTGGGGTTCAATAATGCGCCACCTGATATCAATGCTGGGAGTCATTAATGCGCCCCCCGACATCAATGCTGGGGGTTTTAATGCATTCTCTGATATCAATGCTGGGGGTTTTAATTGTCAGCACATGCACATGTACAGTGAGGGAAAAAAAGTATTTGATCCCCTGTTGATTTTGTACATTTGCCCACTGACAAAGAAATTATCAGTCTATAATTTTAATGGTCAGTTTATTTTAACAGTGAGAGACAGAATAACAACAAAAATATCCAGAAAAACACATTTCAAAAAAGTCATAAATTGATTTGCATTTTAATGAGGGAAATAAGTATTTTATCCCCTATCAATCAGCAAGATTTCTGGCTCCCAGGTGTCTTCTATACAAGTAATGAGCTGAGATTAGGAGTTCTCTCTTAAAGCGGTTGTCTACTGAAATTTTTAAAAAAAATAAAAATAAAAACCTGCAAGATAATAGCATAATGAGCTAGTATGCACCGCATACTAGCTCATTATGAAATACTCACCTTGAACGAAGATCCGACCGAGCCGCTTGGTTCCCTCCGTGGCAGCGGACATCTTCACCCGGATCTTGCTTCCGGGTACGTGGCTCCGGCGCTGTGACTGGCCGGAGCCGCGAGACGTCACTCCCGCGCATGCGCGCGGGGCTCGTTTTCCCCGGCAGGGTCCGGAACAAATGCTGGCTTTTGCCGAGACGTATACGGCGCATGCGCCGGAACATACACGGCGCATGCGCCGGAACATACACGGCGCATGCGCCGTAACGATTTATTACATTAGAAAGGGAATATCTTCTAAACCATACAGGTTTAGAAGATATTCATTTTACCTATAGGTAAGCCTTATTCTAGGCTTACCTGTAGGTAAAAGTAAACAAAAAGGGTAGACAACCGCTTTAAAGGGAGTGCTCCTAATCTCAGCTTGTTACCTGTATAAAAGACACCTGTCCACAGAAGCAATCAATCAGATTCCAATCTCTTCACCATGGCCAAGACCAAAGAGCTGTCCAAGGATGTCAGGGAGAAGATTGTAGACCTACACAAGGCTGGAATGGGCTACAAGATAATTGCCAAGCAGCTTGGTGAGAGGGTGACAACAGTTGGTGCGATTATTTGCAAATGGAAGAAACACAAAATAACTGTCAATCTCCCTCGGTCTGGGTCTCCATGCAAGATTTCACCTCGTGGAGTTTCAATGATCATGAGAACGGTGAGGAATCAACCCAGAACTACATGGGAGAATGTTGTCAATGATCTCAAGGCAGCTGGGACCATCGTCACTAAGAAAACAATTGGTAACACGCTACACCGTGAAGGGTTGAAATCCTGCAGCACCCGCAAGGTCCCCCTGCTCAAGAAAGCACATGTACAGCCCGTCTGAAGTTTGCTAATGAACATCTGAATGATTCAGAGGAGAACTGGGGGAAAGTGTTGTGGTCAGATGAGACCAAAATAAAGCTCTTAGGCATCAACTCCACTTGTCGCGTTTGGAGGAGGAGGAATGCTGCATATGACCCCAAGAACACCTTCCCCACCATCAAACATGGAGGTGGAAACATTATGCTTTGGGGGTGTTTTCTGCTAAGGGGACACGACAACTTCACCGCATCAAAGGGACAATGGACGGGGCCATGTCCTGTCAAATTTTGGGTGAGAACTTTCTTCCCTTAGCCAGGGCACTGAAAATGGGTCGTGGATTGATATTCCAGTATGACAATGACCCAAAACACAAGGCCAAGACAAAAAAGGAGTGGCTCAAGAAGAAGCACATTAAGTTCCTGGAGTGGTGTAGCCAGTCTATAGACCTTAATCCCTTAGAAAAGATGAGGAGGGAGCTGAAGGTTCGAGTTACCAAACGTCAGCCTCAAAACCTTAATGACTTGGAGAGGATCTGCAAAGAGGAGTGGGAATCCCTCCCGAGATGTGTGCAAACCTGGTGGCCAACTACAAGAAACGTCTGACCTCGAATTTAATACTGTCAGTGTTTTTTTTTTCTAATAAAAATGTTGCATTCATTCATTCATGTTGATTTTTTTTCTTTTTTAAATCAAATACATATTTATTGAGATTTTTGTATGGTTAAAAACAAACAACTTTTTTCCCCTTCCCCCAAAAAAGTGCCCTTTGCCACCCAACAATTATCCCAACATTGAGGTTACAAAAACAAAATCAAATACAAATATACATGCATAATTACAAGCTGGTAGGTCTACAAATAGTCAATTAGTACAATACAAAAGTACATTTCCTGCAGGCCAAATGCAGCTGAACATTTACGCTATATGAACAGTGTGATATAACAGTCATACTAGCAGAGTCGTGGCAAGACTGTACATCGCAGGGCTCCTCCCATGATAAAGTATCTAAGTATTCTGTATTATAATGTATACTAAAAAGAGAAATAGATACTGTATGTAGTATTTAGGTAGTTTGTGTTATACCTAGAGTATTGAGCCACTGGACAACCCTGTCAGGTGCACATCAATTTTTCTCTTAGCAATACATCAGTAACCATTTTAACCGAGGTTGGATGGTTTGGGGGCAATGGAGCAGTCTACCTCTGTGCAATCAGTTTACAGGCGAGGAAGAGTAATATTAAAGGGATTACTTTTTTTGACCATTAGGCCCAGTAGACAGATGGTCCAATTGAAAAGAGGTTTCAAAAACAAGTAAGTAGAACTTTAGACCAATATCTATATCATTTCTTGCACCTCCAATGCATATCCATGAGAGCACTTGGAGGATGTCCACATTTCTTGCATGTTGCACATATTGAAACAATTTCTGAGGTGTTCGATGTGATCTATGGAGTATTTTTGTAAGGGTGGTAGGGACACAAAGGGAGGAGCCCCTAGAATATATGTCTATTGGTCTTCCTTCAGTTCTCCTAAGTCATTTTTCCAAAGTGATTTGCATGGAAGGTGTCAGAGGTGTAGCTTGAAGTTTGTGGGTCCCAACACAAAAGTTGGCCTGGGGCCCCCCACTACCCCCTGCCATTTCCACCACAAGCCAAGATACTCCTAATGGGCTTGTATGTAAAAGTGGAAACTCAGAGGGTCCTCTAAGTTCCAGATTCGCATACAGACCCACAGCTTTTACCCGGCTCCTCAGAGAGTGGCCTGCCTGCCCCCAGCTTGTACACACATGCAGAGTTGAGCAGGGCGGGCAAGGAGGAGTTGCACTTGGCTGGGCTTAGTAGAGAGAGCACCAAGGGGGGAAAGGGTTTGCCCCGTCACCCTGTGTAGGTGAAACCGGTCCCAGACGAGCCCCTGCCTGGCCAGCTTGCGACCTCTGAGTTTACTGAATTACCTATTCAGGGTAAGGTGACAAGTGCTTTTCCTCAGAGACACAGTGTAAAACAGGGGTAGGCAACCTTTGAGAGGTGGAGATCTACTTGCACAATGAGGTCTAAAATCGTTAGGGTTTAGCATTCTTTTTTAGTTAGGAAATTAACTAGCAAGGTCTAACTAAATAGTAAAGTAAATTTTGAAAAATGTAATAAAACAAATGTCACTGTAAAAATATAAACTTAGCCTACTTTAAAAGCGGATAGTGTCAGTCAGTAGAGCAGTGGATTGTGTCAGTCAGTAGAGCAGTGGGTGGTGTCAGTAGGGCAGTGGACGGTGTCTGGTGAGCAGTGGATAGTATCAATAGGGCAGTGGACGGTGTCAGTAGGGCAGTGGACGGTGTCAGTAGGACAGAGGGTGGTGTCAGTAGGGCAGTGGACAGTGTCTGGTGAGCAGTGGATAATATCAGTAGGGCAGTGGACGGTGTCAGTAGGGCAGTGGACAGTGTCAGTAGGGCAGAGGATGGTGTCAGTAGAGCAGTCGATGGTGTCAGTAGGGCAGTGGACGTGTCAGTTGCACAGAGGTTGGTGTCAGTAGGGCTGTAGATGGTGTCAGTCAGTAGAGCAGTGGACTGGTCGGTAGTTTTTTTATTTTTATTATTTTTTACAATTTGTCTAGCAGCTGTTGGGGTGCTTTGGTGAAATATCCAGGGTCTAAAAAGGCTCATTTGTCTCACTTTTGAGACAGAGAAATGAGATTGAGGATACAATCCTCAATCTCTATCTCTGCAGCCTCAGCTGTACTGAATTAATGGACAGGAAGAGCTCTTTACAGAGCTTCCTGTTCATTCACATACTGAAGCATAGTAAACTTTGTGAATGAACACATACTGCTATAACACATATTCCTATAAGAATAGATGAGTAGAGATTAAAAATGAGTCCCTCTGTGGAGATGACATGAGATATTTTTTGTCCCTGAAGTTCAACTTCTAACAAAAGTGAACCTGAACACAAAAGGTGAAGATTTGTCATCATATAGAGAACATCTAGAAATGTTAAATGGGCTTAACAGTACTTTAAAAATGTACACTTTGTAATTTTCTTATGTTGAATAGCAGTGTACTTACTGGTTCTGTAGCTTCAAAGTTGTATATTTGCAGTGTAAGATCATCTGCTGCCTCTGACTGCTAGTCTCAGGAGATTTGGAGTGGGATTTGGTGATGCCACTACTGTGCTGCTCACTGTTCTCCTTGCTGGAGAGGAAGCTGTACCTATGTACCTGCGATGCAAGGATCTCCTTGCTTCTTCTTCATTCATTGAGAACATCTGTGCTTCCTCCACCTATCCTGCTTCTTCTTGACCATTCCCCGACCAGTCATTTGGGGCAGCTCTGACAAGAGGAAGCAAAGTCCTTCTCCAAGATGGTCACCTTCCCCAAAGATCCAGTGCAGGCAGTCAGTAATAGAGAAAAAAATCAGCTGCATGGAGACCACAGGTAATACTGGTAACTAGTCCTTTGCCATTTTTTGGCATAGTGTTCAGAGTACACATTCAATAATTCACTTTAACTATAGCATATATAGCCTACACTTTTACCGTATTTGTTACTTTATCTCTTGAACCTTTACCTTTTGAATAGAGTATAACCCAGAGAAGATCAGCAATGATGTCTTACACAGCCGTTCATCCATTATTTATTTAATTTTTTTTTATGCATGTATTATTTTGTGAAACAAGAGAAGGTACAGTTATTGTTCCTCCACACAGAGCTCCAGTATATCATCCTCACTTCCAGACTAGAGAAGTGACTTCATTTTGACTACCGTGCTGCTGGTTTTAATTAAAGAAAAACTCCAGATGAAATTCTTCATCGAATGAAGAAAAACCTCACTTCTAATATTTCTTCTGACGTCCGCCACCCTCCAGGGAAAACAGAGCGGCCAGTCGGCTGAAAACAACTGGTTAATGTAAGAGACTATTGACATGTGTTTCTTATCTGGGACGCACCAAAGCAAGGGGAATTTCAATGTTCACACTTATTTCCTATGACACGCGAGTACAAGGTTGTGTAAACTTTTTTGTAGAGAAACCAAGGTTGGAGAGAGCCCCGAATCCACCGTCCAGGAAGAACAGAGAGAAAGCTTTTTTTTGCTTTTTATTATTACTTAATTTCTAAAATAATCTCAATAAATACTTGAGTTCCAGAATATGTTTGAGAAATAAATCTTGATTGGAAAAAGCATAAACTTGAACCTTTTAGTTACTTTACAATTCTCCATGAATAAATTACCAATGTGACTATATACACTATATTGTCAAAAGTATTGGGACGCCTGACTTTACACACACATGAACTTTAATGGCATCCCAGTCTTGTCTGTAGGGTTCAATATTGAGTTGGCCCACCCTTTGCAGCTCAAACAGCTTTCAGCTCTTCTGGGAAGGCTGTCTACAAGATTTAGGAGTGTCTATGGGAGTGTTTGACCATTCTTCCAAAAACGCATTTGTGAGGTCAGGCATTGATGTTGGACTAGAAGGCCTGGCTCCCAGTCTCCGCTCTAATTCATCCCAAAGGTGTTCTATCAGGACTCTGTGCAGGCCAGTCAAGTTCCTCCACCCTAAACTCGCTCATCCATGCCTTTATGGACCTCGCTTTGTGCACTGGTCCAAATCATTTGGTGGAGGGGGATTATGGTGTTGGTTGTTTTTCCGTGGTTGTGCTTGGCCCCTTAGTTCCATTAAAGGGAACTCTTAAGGCATCAGCATACCAAGATATTTTGGACAATTTCATGCTCCCTACTTTGTGGGAACAATTTGGGATGGCCCCCTTCCTGTTCCAATATGACTGCGCAACAGTGCATAAAGCAAGGTCCATAAAGACATGGATGAGTGAGTTTGCGATGGAGGAACTTGATCGGCCTGCACAGAATCCTGACATCAACCTAATAGAACACCTTTGGGATGAATTAGAGAGGAGACTGCGAGCCAGGCCTTTTCATCCAACATCAGTGCCTGACCTCACAAATGTGCTTCTGGAAGAATGGTCAAACATTCACATAGACACTCCTAAACCTTGTGGACAGCCTTCCCAGAATATCTGAAGCTGTTATAGCTGCAAAGGGTGGGCCAACTCAATTCTTAACCCTACGATCTAAGACTGGGATGCGATTAACTTTTATGTGCGTGTAAAGGCAGGTCTCTCAATACTTTTGGTAATATAGTGTATATTTCATATGCAAGTAATAAACTTGCAAAATGTATGGTGACGGGTAGACAGGGAGGTTCTATTGATGTATAGAAACTCTGAACCAACTTCAAAGAAATCATCTTTTTTTTACATGTTTTTTTTTTTAAGGAGTCTGGATAAGATAACACTTCAGTGTTATAAAATAAGTTAATGTTTCATAAAGTACATATCAATCAAAGATATGGATGCATAATTCATAGATGGGAAGATGGTGACTTCTCAAGGCATTTCAGGAACCAAAGTATCTACAACTGTATAAATCATTTATTATACTATACCAGTGGTCTCCAAACTGTGGCCCGAGGGCCAGATACGGCCCTTTTCTTGCTTTTATCTGCTTTTTGGGGCACTATTTTCATCCACTGATACCAACAACGGGGCATAATTCTCCCCACGACACTAATGAAGGGGGAGAATTCTTCCCAATTACACCAAAGATGGGGCACAACTCCTTCCAATGATACCAACAACGGGGCCCAATAACACCAATGATGGAGTGCAATTCCTCCCAATTATACAAACAATGGGGCACAATCTCTCCCACTGACACCAATGATGGGGCAATACTCCTCCCACTGATACCAAAGATAGGGCATTGTTTATTCCCACTGATGTCAGGATCTTCTCTATTCACCATGGCCACAGTCCAACCCCCTTTATGTCTGGGGGACAGTAAACTTGCCCTTTGTTTATAAAGTTTGGAGACCCCTGTACTATACAGTAGCATTAGGGAAATATTTGTCTATATTACATCCATTAAACCTATAGTTACATAAATGAATTGCTCGTTAAAATCAGCCAGGTTTTTAATGAGTCTTTAATGAAATAACATAACATTACAACAGCAAATTTTGTACTTATGACATTTGTACCTAAAAAGTCCCATTCGGTTCTTTGTACTTTAACCATAAGTATTAGGGATTTTGGGTACACCCTGAATGAGATAAATAGTGGAACCCATTTAGAATAATTTGTTTTTATTAATAAAATTAGACTTTTAACTTGGACTTTACCTGTGCTCTGCCACTCTTATTGTTCTATATTTCATACATGCAGCCATGCATGACATTGACAATGTTCTATCAGCACAGCACACAGCCCATGGTCCGGATGCCAAGGATCATATAACACACACATAAAAATTCCTTGATTGCTCTTTTTTATATTTTATTGGCAATGTTTCCAGAATTCATTTTAGTACGTCACTAACTGATTTACTTTCCCTTTTCTGTAAGGTGCATTTTAAATTACATTAAACACTGTTACCATCTGTTCCTTCAATTAAATGAAAGCCCAGCTCCAGGCAAGACTTTTTTTTATCTAATTAGAAAGCAGGCAAAGGTTGCAACCTCTTACCTCTGGAACAGCTTCCTGGTAGAGACCACAGTGGGCCATACCTGCCTATGTGTACCAGCATGTTTGCTTGAATACACCACCAAGGGTGTACAGTGCCTTCATACCTTCATGCCTTCAAAGTATTCATACCCCTTGAAATTGTCCACATTTTGTTGTTACAACCAAAAACGTAAATGTATTTTATTGGGATTTTATGTAGTAGACCAACTCAAAGTGGCACATAATTGTGATGTGGAAGGAAAATGATAAACGGTTTTCAACATTTTTTTTACAAATAAATATGTGAAAAGTGTGGGGGGCATTTGTATAGTGCCCCCCTGAGTCAATGCTTTGTAGAACCGCCTTTCTCTGCAATTACAGCTGCAAGTCTTTTTGGGGAAGTCTCTACAAGCTTTGCACATCTAGAGAGAACTTTTTTTGCTCATTCTTCATTGCAGAATAGCTCAAGCTCTGTCAGATTGGATGGAGAGCATCTGTGAACATCAATTTTCAAGTCTTGCTACAGATTCTCAATTGGATTTAGGTCTGGACTTTGACTGGGCCATTCTAACACATGAATATGCTTTGATCTAAACCATTCCATTGTAGCTCTGGCTGTATGTTTAGGGTCGTTGTCCTGCTGGAAGGTGAACCTCCACCCCAGACTCAAGTCTTTTGCAGACTCTAAGATTTCCCTGTATTTGTCACTATTCATCGTCCCATCAACTCTGACCAGCTGCCACCACCATGCTTCACAGTGGGGATGGTGTGTTCAGGGTGATGTGCAGTTTTAGTTTTCTAAAACACATAGCGTTTTGCTTTTAGGCCAGAAAGTTTGGTCTCATCTGACCATAGCACCTTCTTCCACATGTTTGCTATGTCCCCCACATGACTTCTCACAAACTGGACTTCTTATGGCTTTCTGGGATACCTTTTTATAACCTAACCCTGCTTTAAGCTTCTCCACAACTTTATCCCTGACCTGCCTGGTGTGTTCCTTGGCCTTCATGATGCTGAAGGTTCACAAACCTCTGAGGACTTCACAGAACAGCTGCATTTATACTGAGATTAAATTACACACAGGTGGACTCTATTTACTAATTAGGTGACTTCTGAAGGCAATTGGTTCCACTAGATTTTAGTTAGGGGTATCAGAGTAAAGGGGTCTGAATACAAATTCACGCCACAATTTTTCACATACTTATTTGTAAAAAATTCTGAAACCCATTTATCATTTTCCTTTCACTTCAAAATTTGTGTTGGTCTATCACATAAAATCCCAATAAAATACATGTACATTTTTGGTTGTAAAATGGCAAAATGTGGAAGATTTCAAGGGGTATTAATACTTTTTCAAGGCACTGTATGTGATAGGGACCGTTGCCACCCCATAACAAGAAGTGCCCAAAAAAGACCTTCACGGCAGGATCCCAAGGCAGATTTACAAAGGTTGAAAACAACTTTTGAAAGTGCATTTATATGTTATTGTAATTACTGGGTTTAGATCTACATTTAAACAGCACTCTAGCCCAAAGTGATTAGTTTCAGATCAAGTAGCAAAGGACTAGAACCTCAGCTGACTTTTTAAACCCATAAAATAGTTTTCCTTTCCTTTATGATTTCATAAGATTGTTTTGGCTGGCAGTATTGCTCCCAGGCTGCATTCACGCTTGGCTGCTCTAAAAAGGCCGGTAAAATGGCACATTTCTGCCCTAATTTTTAGAGACGAGGCAAAACACACCACGTGCTTGCGGTGCCATTATTTCTAAACGGCACCCCAAATGTGGTGCGATTTTCACACGCTTGTTGCATGGCAAAAAGCACAAAAATAGTGAAAAAATGGACGTCGACAAAAGTGCCTGGCTCAGTTCCATTGGTACATGAGCTTCTTTGGTGCGTGTGTTGTGTATAGAGCAAACCATTCAAATGAATGGGCTGCCCAATGTGCGAAACGTGCAAAAAAAAAAACCCACGAGTGAGAAAACACTCGTTCCTGCTATGCCAAGTGTAAATAGGACCTAATAATTCCTTGTTCATACAAAATAGATGTTAATGATATGGAAAAGCATTCCATTTTTGAAAATAATTGAACAAAACCGGTTATTGGCAATATTGTGAACGATGTAACAACTCGTAAAAGCAATATTCTGTGATTTTCTATATATCTGTATAATTCTGACCCCGTCAGGGGTTCAACTTTACATCTTATTTGAAGTGAATGATATACTGTAACATGTAACATATCTTCTTGTTCTTTCTACCAATAAACTCTTGATTGGGGAAAAAAAAGAATTCCTTGTTATACTTTTCTGTTTTGAGAAGGACTTTGTCAGCTTTTCTTTTCAGGAATTTATAGAGCCATTGAAGCTGAAATACAGTGAAGTGCTTTGAAAGCAGCAACTGACATAACTAAATCTGTCCTCCGGTCTGTCCTAGTGTGCTGTGGTAACCCAGGAGAGTCAATGCATGTTAGGTCGCACGTTCACATGCGTTGCCTATTCCAATGAATGAGCTGCCAACATACCGGAATGGGCAAAAAATATGAAAATTTTTGCCAATGCAACATGCAGTGGTGCATTACAGTGCGCTGCAATACATTTACATCAGAGGTGCCTTGGTTTAATGTACTGGAGTGCCCAATTACAGTGAATGGCAACCCAAAACGCTGACACACATAACAGGCATTAACATACATTACGTTAGCTCACACATTCCCACAGCATGCCCTACTAGAAAATTCCAGATGGTCTCTAAAGGATTTTGTAGATCTTTGAGAATTAAACCTCTTCTATCCCTCAAGAACTATATTGATGAGATCTCTATGTATAGTTCCTGGGTCTGCACACCTGCTGTGCCCATTATGAGGGGCTCTCACTGTCCCTGTTGGATTTTTAGTATCAATACATTTTTAGTTAGCTTAGTAGTCTAGACCAGGGGTCTCCAAACTTTCTAAACAAAGGGTCAGTTTACATACCTCCCAACTTTTTGAGATGGGAATGAGGGACACCTATTAGCAAAAGTATGTAGGCATAGGGCACACCCCCTGCCATGCCCCCTTAAAGGAGAAATGTACAATACAAAAATGATTGGTTAAACCAATAAGTGCTTTTTTACCATATTTATTCCTTTATATTGGCTTTTAGAATTTATAAATGCAGCAATGTATTAATTGGATGAAAAATTTAGCACTGGGAAACACTTTTTGATAGATATTTCATTCATTTTATATACAACTATATAGATCGGACCAAAATGAGGGACAAATGAGGAGGAAAGAGGGACAGAGAGACTTTGTTCCAAATGAGGGACAGTCCCTCCAAATCAGGGACAGTTGGGAGCTATGAGTTTACTGTCCTTTAGACTTTAGGGGGGACGGGACTGTGGCCAGTGGGAATAGAAGATGTCCTTGCATCCAGTAGGAGTAAACAATGCCCTATTGTTGGTGTCAGTGGGAGGACCAGTGCCCCATCATTGGTGTCAGTGGGAAGAATAGTGCCCCATTGTTGGTGTCATTAGAGGTATAGTGCCCTGTCGTTGGTAAGGAATTCTGCTCCATCGTTGGTGTCAGTAGGAGGAATTGTGCCCCTTTGTATCAGCTCAAATAGGAATGTATCAGCGCTGCCTCTACAATTACAACTTGGTGAATGAACAATCAAAGTGTGTAATCTTCACTCTATATATAAATATGTGTGCCAATACAAATAGTGCAAATCAAGCAATAAAAAATAATAAAAAAAACAAATTGATCGATGTGGAAAACAATGGAAAGCTAAGTAGAATAAAAGAGTCACTACATACAGTATATGATTCATTAAACGCAAGCATGTAATTCCTGAGGAAGCCATGTGGATGGTGGCGATACGCGTGGAACTAGACAGGCGGTGTGTGATCCTTTCCAGGAGGACAAGTGAGAAAAACCGTGACTGCTTTCATACATACATGCTTGCTTTTAATGAATAAAAATGTGAGTGTCCATTTGGGAGTGTAAGGTGGATTTGTCGCATAACTAGAAGTATTACACTATATTGCTCCCTCCCCCCCTTCACCCCTCTCGTTACATGTGGATACATGGAGGAATCACTGCTAAGGAGACTGCTGTAAAAGAAAAAAAGAAAAAGATGACCAACTACCAGGACAAGTCCTGATCTATTATGCTGGTGTGACCCCTGGGGGTCGAGTATTTGAGGTGAGCGTGCAATCTATCTGGTGACGGCTTGCCTATTGCACTTATATTTGGAGTACAACAGCACTTTCTTCCTGAATCCCCCTTGATATTAGAGAAAAAACTTCACGTTTCTCTGCAGTGGGAAATTGGACTGTGTATTGCCTGTGGAGCTGGGTGTCGTCCGTTTCTCTTCATACTTTTCTCCATTCCCTCAGAGATTACCTATTCAGATGAACTTATCATATATGTAGTGATCTTTTATTCTACTTACCTTTTCATTGTTTTGCACATCGATCAATTTATTTTTTTATCATTTTTTTATTGCTTAATTTGCACTGTTTGTATTGGCACACATATTTATATATAGAGTGAAGATTACACACTTAGATTGTTTATTCACCAAGTTGTAATTGTAGAGGCAACGCTGATACATTCTTATTTGAGGCGATTTGTTGGATGTGGGAACACATGTTATTGTCAGCAGCGGCCTACCCTGAGTTTTTTTTTCACTTTCCTTTTATCCATGAACACTAGGTGGCAGCGCACAGTTATTCCTTTATTAGGTGTCAGCGGGAGGGATAGTGCCCCATTGTTGGTGTCAGTGGGGGGAATTTAGCCCCATCATTGGTGTCAATGGAAGAAATTTTGCCCTTTCCTTAGTGTCAGTGGGAGGAATAGTGCCCAATTGTTGGTGTCAGTAGGAAGACTAGTGGCCCATCATTGGTATTAATGAAAGAAATGATGCCTCATAATTGGTGTCAATTGTAGGAATTGTGCCCTTTTGTAGGTGTCAGCAAGTGGAATAGTGTCCCATTGTTGGTGTCAGTTGGGGGCATTGTGCCAAATTTGATGTGGCCAATGGGAGGAATAGTGCCCCATTGTTGGTGTCAGTGGATGGAATAGTACCCAAAGGGCTGGATAAAGGCAAGCAAAGAACTGCAGTTTGTCTACCATCAAGCCAACATTTTGTTTCATGGCACAGCAATGTACAATGGATTATTATGTGCAGTACATATTTAACAGAGACCTGGAAGCAATTAAGAGCTCACATAGTTTCAAAACAACAACATAACGAGAATGGAAAAATATTACATCCCACCAAAGAGGGTAGAAAGGGTATAAACCCAAGTACTAATGGGTGCAATATATGAGGGGCTAAATTTTCAAGATATAAGATCAATATGAAAGACTGCAAATGAATATGTCAGCAGCTTCACCCTTTGTTAGAAAAAAAACCCCATTAGTTGAGATGACATTGACAAAGCTACAGGCTTGACACTAAATGAACTCAAGAGGGAACAGATATAGAGTTTAGGAAAACAGAGACGAGCAAGAGAAAAAGAGAAAAAGAAGAAAAGAGTTGGAGTTGGGCCAGATCTGATTCCTGTCCACAAGACGACCCCCCTAATGTTAGAGTTAAACTGATTAAAGTGACAATGATGGTTTATCAATATTCCCCCTTGGTAATTTGAAATCCAAGGGTTCTTAATCCTCCTAAATGTTTTATATCTAGAGTTGAGCGAACACCTCGACGTTCGGGTTCTGCGGGTTCGACCGCACTTTTCAGAACTTTCCGAACTTTCCGGAAACGTTCGGGTTCGGATTCGGGACACGGACACCCGAAAGTTCGGTACGAACCCGAACTTTACCGTTTGGGTTCGCTCAACTCTAGTTATATCACATACTGTAAGGTGGTAGACATTAATTCTTTGTTGATTAAATTCTGACATCCTTTGTTTAACTTGTTCTATAGTAGGGACCCTTGACTTTTAAGCCTCAGCCACAGTTTGTTTAGCAGCCGTGAATATAAACAACAGCATGAATTTGTTGGAAGTGCATGATGGAGGTTTTACATTGGGCAAGGCCTCAAACTGGGTTTCTGCTGGATTCCTAATATATTACATATTAAGGAGAATGAAACAGGAGGTGATAAAGCACAAAGGAGGTCAGAAACACTCAACATTTCCATATGGACAAGAACTGTAGAGGGAATTATTCCATGGAGATCTTGCTACTGGATTATTCAAGACATGTAAGAAGCCAAGGGCTAATCCAGTCCACCAGGCTCCATCTATAACCAAAATATACCCTGTGGTTGACCCAGCTCTTTAATGTGGCACTAACCTGTGAAATGTTAGTGTACAGTCTGATTCCTATTATTTGTGTCTCTTAGGATGGCCGTAGTCAGTTTTAAAACAACAAATATTCCTGATTTATAGCATTGATTAAAATCATAGGGCTCCTACAAGGCTATAACAGGTGATTCAACCAACAGGAGCCAAAATATCAGCTAAAGTGGCGTTAGACCTCAAAGCCTTTGTTAAAGTGACATCTTGGACCTGATAGATGGAGTTAAAGAGCAGAACATTCACATTCAGTTTTCAATTGCCATTTAGTGGAGTTTCCCCTTAAAGGAGTTATATGCCTTAATGTTATGGAGCCAAAATATCAGCTTGAATGGAGTTGGACCTTAAATTCTTTTTTTAAATGACACATTTTGACCTGATAGCCTTTGCTATTCTCTGGCCGTTGAAGATTAAGTCCTAGAGACCTGACTTCTAGTGGAGCAAACAGAAGGTAAAGGCAAGGGAATGTTGGATCTGGGACTTTACACACACAGAACACACACAAAGGACGATGTTACCAAGCAGAACATTCATAATAGGGTCTTCAAAGTCCATTTGATGGAATCTCCCCTTAAAGTAGATGTACACCTTAACTTTATGACACCTGGTTTGTTATAGCGCTGTGTATCATAAACAATTGACTTTTTTTTAACTTTAAGGCTAGGTTCACATATGAACCGCATGCGGCTCACAGCAGGGGTCCGGTGCGTCCTGGTTCACTGTTTCAGGTCCGATTTCAGCCTGAATTTTGGGCTGAATTCGGACCTGAAACAGACCAAAAGTCACACAGCGTTTTTGTGAAAAACACACCGAACTTGCTGCGGAGATATGTGAACCGGCTCCATAGAGAGCCGGTCAAAATCTCCCGCTATTGCGAATTGGATGAGGGGAACCCGCAACCAATTCGCAATGGTGTGAACCCAGCCTTAATAAATATTTGTTTTCACTTTTTTGATCCCATTTTGCATCAGTACTGCTTATCTCCTCCAGGTTCTTTCAGCCGATTCTTAGTAACATGCACTTTCTACAGGGTCAGCTGCACATCATTGTTCTCGATGGGGACAATGGTGGGCTATGCCTATGTAATGAGCATTGGCATGGCTTCTTATTTATTTCCACTGGAAGTGGACAGGGTGACAACACTAGGGAGTAATTAGGAGACAGGAGCAAGATCCGTGAGCTGTAATCCCATGTCTATTGGTATATTCATATCAGCTAGTTACAGGTCTGTGAATGCTCACAGACCAGTACTTTATCATTGGGGTGATTTTTTTTTTTTAGCTTTAAAACATCTTATGCTGAGGGACAGAAGATGTGACATGAACCAGACACAGAGAGTAGCAGCCAGGGATTAGTTGCAAATACCAATACAAATGGGTCCTTGGTGCACATAACTCCAGGGAAATAAACATACCAGGCTAAATCTGTTTAGTCACTCCATACATTTTTCCTTGTTGATTCATTAGGTAACATAACATGCTTTACAATGTCATCGCTCTGGAACATTTGCACTGTACGACAACCACATGGTATAGACCAGGGGTATGCAATTAGCGGACCTCCAGCTGTTACAGAACTACAAGTCCCATGAGGCATAGCAAGACTCTGACAGCCACAAGCATTACACCCAGAGGCAGAGGCATGATGGGACTTGTAGTTTTGCAACAGCTGGAGCTCCGCTAATTGCATATCCTTGGTATAGACCAAAGTCTCCTTGGGTCTACTGAAGACACATAACAAAAATTAACAAAAATATATAAATTGACCATGGTTTATGTCCACCCAATATATTGCTTCAAGTTTAGTTCTCTCTGGAAACAGCTGTAGGTTGTCTCTTCACAATCATGAACCCTCTCTTTGTCATATTACACGTTGCTGTCTCCTAGGTGGCCATAGGTGGCCAAATGTCTCACTGTGAATAAAACATGAGAGGCCATTTGCCAGTCTTCAAATACGTTGTGACATGTCCGCAATGTACTGTGTAGGACTGCCATATGTACTCCATTGTGGTGAAGTACTGACTTCCTTCTCAGTGACAAGAGTCGCATCAGAGAAACATAAATGAAGCCTTTGCCCCATGGAGAAAAATTGGTGAATTGCTTTGTAAGCTAACACCTCCAGTGGACTGAAGTCTTCAACCAAAGCGCAACTAAGTAAAAAATCCCTTGTCTACCAAGGTATGTTTATAAACAGAAACATGGTAAACATAGGGTTAAAAGAAAAAGTGATCCGGCTGGCCCTAAAGCTGCCCAGTCACATTTACTGGGCTCCCCCTTCACAAGCTGTGCTTGATTACCTGCAGTTAAGGGCAGGGGAGTGCTAAAGAAATGTATATTAAATCAAATGCCCTTTTTCCATAAAATATGTTTTCATATTTTTTTCATTTTTTTTTACCCCTTATTTGCATCTCAGTTCTGCTATTCACATCCAACCATTTTCAGCCACCTACGGTCTACATGCACTTACTCTAGCGTCGGTTGCACATCATTGCTCTGGACTTGCCTTTTGATAAGGGTGGATCATACACAATGTGTATCGTTATGGCCACTTGTAGGAAACATGTGACAGGGGAGCAATCGGTAGTCAGTTGTCACTCCATAACAGGAAGCGTTTGAACTAGAACTTTTATGGCAGGATCACCCTCGCCACCCAATGTCCAAGGCTGTTAGGATGCAACTGACTCCTGCTGCCTAGACATTCAAGACCAATAGCATACATTTAACCTAAATGCACAAACCTGATGAAGGAGCATGAAGGAAGCATTCCCTTTTACTACTGTGATGTGATTTCCTGAATAATCATTTGGACAATTTTGCAATGATCTCTGGTGAGCTGGCGGTATATATTTTGGCTAAGAGTATTGGTTTTCAGCTGGCAGTCGCTACAGCACCCACATACCGTCATTCTCAGGAACATGTGCGATGGGAATATTATACATGGTTTACACTAAATGTTGCAAACATTTACAGTGGGAATAGAAAAGAATCACTCCCCTTTAAAATAATGACATTTTGTTGCTTTGCAGCCTGAAATGAAGACAGACACAGTTTTTGTTTTATCCACTGTATTTACTAGTGCAACTGATAACATCCAAGTGAAAGATATGACACCAACATGTCAGAAAAAATAAAAATAAAAAACAGAATCACTGAGTTGGAAAAAAGATCACCTCCCCTTATTTCAGTATTTTGTTGGACCATCTTTTGCTTTAATTACAGCCTTTAGTCTGCTGGGATGTCTCTACTAACTTTGCACATCTAGACTTTGCAATATTTGCCCACTCTTCTTTGCAGAACTGCTCAACTTCAGTTAAATTTGATGGTGACCATTTGTGGACTGCAGTCTTCAAGTCATTCCACAGAATTTCAATGGGGTTGAAGTCTGGGCTCTGACTAGGCCATGCAAGGACATTCACCTTTTTTTCCTTCAACCACTATGTGGTCATTTTTGCTGTGCTTTGGGCCATTGTCATATTAGAAGGTAAACCTTCTTCCCATTGACAAATTTCTGGCATAGGGCAGCAGATTTTCCTCAAGGATTTGACAGTATTTTTTCCCTTCCATTATTCCTTCTATCCTTACCAGTGCTCCAGTCCCTGCTGCGGAGAAACACCCCCATAACAGGACATTACCACGTTCATACCATGATATTACCACCCCCCCCCCCCCACCCATAACAGGACATTACCACCTCCATGCTTTATTTTAGGAATGGTGTTATTTGGATGGAGAGCTGTGTTGGATTTCCACCAGACATATCGTTTGGTGTTGAGGCCAATTCAATTTTAGTCTCATCTGACCCTAACACCTTTTTTCCATGTGGCCTCAGAGTCTTCAAGGTGTGTTTAAGGTGGTCAGATAAGACTAAATTTTTTTGGCCTCAACAGCAAACGATATGTCTGGTGGAAATCCAATACAGCTCACTATCCAAATAACAGCATTCCTACAGTAAAACATGGAGGTGGTAATATGCTATTATGGGGGTGTCTCTCTGCAGCAGAGAATGAATTACTTGTAAGGATAGAAGGAAAATGGATGGGGCAAATACTATCAAAGAATCTCTTGAGAAAAATCTGCTGCCCTCTGCCAGAAAATTGTCAATGGGAAGAAGGTTTACCTTCCAACATGACAATGACCCAACGCACACAGCAAAAAGGTGAATGTCCTTGCATGGCCTAATCAGAGCCCAGACTTAAACACCATTGAAATTCTGTGGAATGACTTGAAGACTGCAGTCCACAAATGGTCCCCATCAAATTTAACTGAACTTGAGCAATTCTGTAAAGAAGAGTTGTCAATTATTGCAAAGTCTAGATGTGCAAAGTTAGTAGAGACATCCCAACAGACTAAAGGCTAGAATTAAAGCAAAAGGTGATCCAACAAAATACTGACATAAGGGGGGAATCCTTTTTTCAACTCAATGATTCTGTTTTTGAATTTTTGTGACATGTTGGTGTTATATGTTTTACTTGGATGTTATAAGTTCCACTAGTACATACAACTGGACAAAACAAAACTGTTTATGGGGGGGAGTGATACTTTTCTATACTCACTGTATATATATATATATATATATATATATATATACAGTATATATATATTGAGTTTGAGTGATTGGATTTAGGTCTGAAAACATAGAAAACTAATATCAAAAATATACTGTAAAAACATTTTATATTTACCTTATTTTAAAGTATACATTTCATACAAACTTTAAGCTGTTTTACTTACATTTATAATTTTATATATATAAAAAAAGTAGAATAAAGGAAAAAAAAACAATGCTATATTTATAAATAACTCTGTACGTTCTGAATACACAAGAAAATTTGTACATCCACCGACAGTGGCACAACACTGTTGTCTGGGCAATGAGCTGAGATGCTTGGAACGGCATTTTTGCGCTGAACGTTTCGGAATTCTGAAGAATGTAAACAATGTAGATGATAAGAGTCCGGGGTTCATTGCACTTGTGATATTCGTAATGGAGCCCACTGGAACATACAATCAACGGGTTTTGTTTTTCCAGTCCAAATGTTTTCACATATTATTTCATTATTTCCCGGATTCATCAAAATTGTGTAACAGCAATGGTTCACCACAATAAAAAAAAAATCAATGGATTTAATTATATTTACAATCCAGCAAAATGATATCTGTCGGTTGGGTTTGTCGGTCTTGCTTTGATAGATGTTGACCAAAGTCCTTTTTTTTTATTTTATTTTTACTCCAAACACATTCAGGTCGGTCAAAGAAAAATAGATGTCTAATATTCTTTTCCCCCTTAATCCATAGTAAATCTCATTTGGCACGCTTGATTTAAGAGGCCCACGTCCATGCAAAAAAAAAAAAAAAGTTCATATAGAAAGTTTTTTTATCGCTGCATTTAGTGCTTTGGTTTTTGTTTTCCTTTTTTTTTTTTTGGTGCCTCGTCTTTATCCAAAAAGCTTCTCATTTGCAAACATATCGTTCCACAGTCCTCTCGCATTTTTTGCAGGTTACATAGCAACACCAATGGTATTTACAATGACACCTCTCCACCACTTTGTCCATGTATGGGTTGTAGCCCCTTCCACAGCACATTAAGTCACAACTGTCGCTTCCATTGGATGTTTTATTGCATTGTCTGCAAGAAAACAAAGAGCGTTAATCATGTCACTTTAAACGTATGGCATTGTTTGGCAGAAAACAGACTAGTTAATGTCAAACGAGACTTGGCAGCAGATGCATCAACTTATTGCGGAATAAAGCGTCCCTGTCAGGGGTAACAGAATGCTTTGTGTGGGGGGCACCAAGGCCGAGGATGAGCTGGTTACATGTCCTTGGATGCCGTCTCTTAGAGGAATGTACACACAAAGTCAAACGCCTCGAGGTTTTCTACAAATTAACCACAGCAGATATATTAGACGTGTTCTTGTTT
Organism: Glandirana rugosa; assembly: GCA_018402905.1. Classification (NCBI taxonomy): domain Eukaryota; kingdom Metazoa; phylum Chordata; class Amphibia; order Anura; family Ranidae; genus Glandirana; species Glandirana rugosa. The sequence continues at coordinate 1,119,522 of BLSH010555921.1, forward strand.
TCTTATTAATATAGTTTGAATCATTTCGTCAGAGGTTCATTTTATAGGCCTTTAGGATATCTTGCGGCTGGGTGTTATAGTTTAATGGCATATTTATGAGTTTCAATCTTGATCAGGCTTGTATTGGAATGATATCATATGTCTACGATGATTAAAGTCATAAATAAGTCATTGAAGACCTTCTTATTAGCAAAATTGGCATGTAAATAGTGTTCCTTCACACCATAACCCAACCTAACCTTTTCATTTTGAACAACTGTCTATCTATATGAGTATGTCTATACATCTATTGTGATATGGGGGTTGCTCAGCTCAGTGGCATGGAGCATTTTCTGTGAGTCCTGCCACTCCATAAAGACATGGATGAGCGAGTTTGGGGTGAAGGAACTTGACTGGCCTCCTGACCGCAACCCGATAGAACACCTTTGGGATGAATTAGAGTGGAGACTGCGAGCCAGTATCTAACCTCATAAATGCTCTTCTGGAAGAATGGTCAAACATTCCCATAGACACTCCTAAACCTTGTGGACAGCCTTCCCAGAAGAGTTGAAGCTGTTATAGCTGCAAAGGGTGGGGCAACTCAATATTGAACCCTACGGACTAAGACTGGGATGCCATTAAAGTTCATGTGTGTGTAAAGGCAGGCGTCCCAATACATTTGGCACTATAGTGTATATTTGCTGCTCCCTGCAACACAGACCCCTTCCCTGGCCTCTCAGTAGGGGCGTTCCTGACACCTGAGCTCTCTTACTCCTCTGAGACTTATGGATTCCCTCAGTCCCCAGGACTCGCCTAGTTGTCCTGGATTTCACTGTTTCCCAGATTCTCTCTCTTAGTCTCCCAAACTTGTGTAGCCGCCTCAGCTCTCTGAGTCCAATGGACAAGGAACCTTTCCCACATGGAGTGCAGTCTCTTGAGTAGAGCACCTCTGTCTACTGGCAGGAACACACGTCCTTTGTGGCTGAAGTACACAGCCTGATGGAACCCTTGAGCTATATCCATGCCTTGCCTATAATGAGTATGCTCACCTACACACTCAAACAACCTGCAGGCCTCAAATAAGACCTGGATGAAGGATTGGAAACTTCTTCTCCTTCTTTCTCTTTGAAGTCTCCAAACTCCAGGCCCCAATCCATTATTACAAAACCCGAAGAACACTGACAAGCCAGTCTCCTCCTTTCCCAAGTAATATTGTGGTGTGCATGGTAGCCAATCAGCTTCTAACTTCAGCTTGTTCAATTAAGCTTTGACAAAAAAAATGGAAGCTGATTGGTTTCTACTAAGAGCTGCACCAGATTTTGTATTCTCCAGATATAGTAAATAAACCCCTGTATGTCTTCTGCCTATCCTTACACAGTGGCAAGGCCTAGCACAGTCTATAATTTTCTTTAGCCTACTCTATCACATTTTGTCCAATAACCAGTAAATGAGAAGGCAAATTGGGCAACGCTCTGCATGCATAATAGTGGATAGTTATGGAAAGAAAAACTAAAAGAAGTTCTATCTCTTCCCTACTATATTCACAACTGAAAAAAATGCCTTAGGTACACTTTAAAGTGCAATGATAGGTTATGTACATAAAGTGCATCTAAGTATTATTTTTTAGTATTCAAGATTTATATAGCGCCAATAGTTTACAATAAAAAAATAGAGACAGTACAATTATAATACAATAAAATACAAGGGGGTTAAGATGCAGTCTTTCTCAGCCAGGGTTCCTCCAAAGGTTGCTAAGGGTTTCTGACTCTCAGATAAGTCACCATTGACGCAAAGGATATTTTCAAGTACCTGTAAGCAGCATTCTCCTTAATGACCACCAATGTAGGGAGCATTCATCCCACTGATCACCAATGTAAGGAGCATTCATCCCACTGATCACCAATGTAGGGAGCATTCTTCCCACTGATCACCAATGTAAGGAGCATTCATCCCACTGATCACCAATGTAAGGAGCATTCTTCCCACTGATCACCAATGTAAGGGACATTCATCCCACTGATCACCAATGTAAGGAGTATTCATCCCACTGATCACCAATGTAGGGAGCATTCATCCCACTGATCACCAATGTAAGGAACATTCATCCCACTGATCACCAATGTAAGGAGAATTCATCCCACTGATCACCAATGTAAGGAGCATTCATCCCACTGATCACCAATGTAGGGAGCATTCATCCCACTGATTGCAAGAGTACCAGGGCCCTTAACTGACTACCAATGTAAGGGGAACTTCTTAGCTAGCCATGTAAAGAGGGCTCACTTATCCAAATGGGAGAGAGCATTACAATTCTGACTGACTGAGTTTCTTTTCTGACCAATATCATATTCATTTGTTTTGTTTCATTCTTATTACTGAAAATAATATTGTTGTATAGAGAAGTCCTGGGTGTCAACTACATGGGTATGCCACATTCCGGTGTTTTGCTGTTGTCTGTATCCCAGCCAGGGAGACTCACTCTCTCTTTTTCTTCTGGTGACCATTATCACTGGAACAGAAGGTGATCAGAAATCCAAAATTTTGAGTTGTTACTAAAAAAGGAATAGAGGTCAATTCTGCCATTGGGGACACTTCTTCCAGTAACAACTATGGGATTTGCCTGATTAACATGAAGTGATAGAAAATCTGTGAAATGCCACACAAATGGCTAAAAACAAACTTGCAGGGTTTAACCATGTTAAAAAGTTTTGTCTTCAGTTAGCGTATGTAAACCTGAGAACAAATCTGTAGTATTTTGAAGCTTACCAGTCCTTAGCTGTGGTGTTTGCATTAGCTTTCTTTTTTGCTTTCTTTTAACCTGATTCTCCTAATAACAAACTTTCTATGTTAGGATGACAGCACTCACTTACTGTACGTTATCTATGGAGGATTGGGATGTCCACCAGAAGATCGGGCTAAGATGAAAGTGACCAGGACCCACAAGATCATTCAGGTGTGAATGGGCCTTAGACTTCAATACATTGAAGTCTGCTTGTTCTGTGTCAGTCAATCAAATAGTACTCAATCCTGGGAGTCAGCAGCATCAGAACATACAAAAACAAAAATACCCACGCTAATTTAATCCACCAAGCCAAAGAAACCCCAGATAAATACTGCAAAATCTGGGCCTGTTGGAACTTTTCACACTCAGCCGAATGCCATAGCATATTGAATTCCTGACAAGATAGTAACAAACCCATGAGAGCCTGACCCTTGGAAACATAGGGACAGGAGGGGGGGGGGGGGGAGAGGGCAAATTATAGGCAACAGGACCAGACTCGTGAAGGAGGACAAAGATTGAATCCCCCTTCACCCCCCATTCTCATGGTCCAATGCCTCCAGGGGAGGGCTGGGCCAGGGGGCAGGGTGGCAATTGCCCCCCCAGGCCACCCCAACTTACATTCGAATGGTCATTGCTCGCTGACAATATTTTCTTTTTTTGGAGGAAGTAGGGGCCAGGGGAGGGGCCGCCAACTAACTGCAAGCATAGGGGGCACCCAGAGCCGGCCCTACCATGGATGATGTCTATTATAGGAGCCGATCCAGGAGGCAGGACTTCGTATGACAGTGTCCGCACCCGGTAAGCAGGAGATCCCCGCTCTCTGTAATCCGGCGGCTCTCCTCTCTCTGCATTGCAGGCTGCATTGGATGGGCACTGGTGAGGCTGCATTGATGGGCACTGATGAGGCTGCAGTGATGGGCACTGATGAGACTGCATTGATGGGCACTGATCAGGCTGCATTGATGGGCATCGATGAGGCTGTATTAATGCATTATTTTTGTTAAACCTCCTTTGTTGCTATTAACATTAAATTATGTTACCACATTGTATCATATTTGTCTTGCTTCATAATATCAATATCCATTATAAAACCCTGTGGCCATGGATGGTGAGCTGATTCGGTGGCTCAATGGGCCACTTGACTGGACTTGCCCCCCAGGCCTAAGGCTTCTTAACATTGCCTATCCGAATCTTGAGCCCTCGTGTCCACGCTCTCTAATTCACCAGGACACCTATCCCCCCCAAAGTTAAGAGACCCTGATTAACAGACGCTAGATCCTCTTTCCGTATTTTCATACACTTGATCTAACTCCCTTTCTGCCTCCCCACCATGCCTTCATGATAAAATGACTGACCCAGTTCAGTTATACCCATTAAGTCATTGTTCACTGTAGAGCTACGTTAATCCCCCCTAGGTGGGATAATTATGTCATTGACAATAACCTTAGTGTAAACCACTTATCTTGTCCCTCTTATCTCTTTATGTTATACTGAATTTGTTATGTACACTCACTTTACTGTTACCGCCATGATGGTTGTATTACCCGAGATACCCCTCGGATTCTAAACTGCGAATGTTGTGATATACAATTCTATACTGCTCATACTTTGTGATTGCTTTACCTTCAACTCAATAAACCTTTATAAAAGAAAAAAAAAAAATACCCACGCTAAATGTTGAATTATATCAAATACCTATAATAATGAAAATACCCCCTCAATCCACTATTTTTCACCAACTGTTATACTTTTGGACTGCTGCTGTTCACAAACTGCATGAAGCTCACATAGAAAACATCCTATGACCACACCTAGACCCAGAAGTGCCTCTCCGGCATGTGCTCCACAGGCTGGCAGTGACATCACTAGGAGCCCTGCCCAATGCGTTTCACCCCGACCAATGGCAATGGCCAATGGGCATTATCAGGAACAGGTTCTTGAGGACCACCCATTGGTCGGGGCGAAATGCACTGATAGGATTTTTTTATGTGAATGCAATGGTGGATAACAGTTTTTAACAATAAAAATGACTAAACTATGGAAGTCTATCATCCTTTACCTTGGCAGAGTGGCACTGGCTGATCTATGGAGGCTCTATGGAGGCAGTGAATGGCCCAGGAGAGAGATAACAGAGGAGAACCGGGGAAAACGAAAGAACCCAGGAGGGAAAATATCCACAAGCCCCTTCAACTCTTTAGATTAACAACAGAGGGTCAAAAATCTCTTGTAAGATTAGAAGCACTCATGGGGGGTCACTGATTGCTCACTAGAATCACCTTGTATGAATTGCACTATATATATAGGAGGACTTTTACTTCACAGACTGTACACCTGTTCTATTTGGGAACTGAGAGACTTTTTTTCTGTATTTTATTATTGTTTTTGTATGTTACCTACAAATCAGTATGCCGAGAAGAGTGTCAGTGCTCTGAAAGTACATTTACTATCAGAATATATTGCCACAAGAAATAATTGACCAGAGGAGACCTCACTGGCACCGCATCCATATAGGTATACAATAAAATAAGAGGGATGCTCTAAAAGAGCTGGAATTTTTTTGGTGTCAAATAACCTACACTACAACATTAAATAAAATTCATAACATTTACTGGTTTAATTCATATAAAAACAAATAAAATCTGCTAAAAACATTTCATAGTTTGAAATTGAATGTCCACAATATGGTGTTTTACAGATGATTGTCGTAGTGCAGCAATCCTAACCTGTTTCGCCAGTTTATAGGCTTCCTCAGGTGATATGTGCTACCACACCAATTTAACACAACTAGCTGAATAGCAATCAAAAAAGTGGAAAGGAGATTTTTTTTTCAACAAAAGGATCCAATCAGGACAAGGCAGGTGAGATCCTCAACCGCGAAGGCAGAGTAATATGCAGGAGGGACTCTCCTACAAAACATCCAATATAGGGAGCAGTGGCCACAGCAGTAACTAGATCTCCCTGTGAAACAGGCAGGGAGCAATGGCATGCATGTCCATGTAACACTGGGATTGTGAAAGGTTGGCAACATGTCAGTGTCCTGGTGTTAAGCACTCATTTGGTCTCTCGGGGAGATCTAGTAACTGCAATGAACACAGCAGTAACTAGCACATATCTCCTGAGGAAGTCTATAAACTGAAGAAACATGTCGGGATTGCTACACCATGACAACCATCTGTAAACAACCATAGTGTGGACATTTAAAACTATCAAATGTTTTTAGCAGATTTTATTCCTTTTCTGATGTTTTTAAATTAATTAAACCAATAAATGATATAATGAATTGTATTTAACGTTGTAGTCTTGGTTATTCGGCACCTAAAAAATCCCTCTTGTTTTGTTGTATTTACTATCAGAACAAATGTGTAATGAAAGCCTGGATGTTCCTCCCAGCAAACGTTATGGTGATAATGGACTGTATTTGATTTACAGACATATGCAGATTTTGGGCGTCATTACAACAATCAGTGCTGTTTGGCGGAGTCTTAAGAAGTCTGCATTGATGGGGGCAGCAGGTGAAAGGGCAGAATGACAGGTTGTATATAAACACACGGGAGCACAAGGCAGATATTGAAAACTGATCTGAAAGGCTCAACAATACAGCCAGGAAATAAGAGCAGAATACTTATCACGGGGGAGGCCGGTGTGTGGGAGAACTGTGATATCAGCCACAATGGAGAAGAAAGGAAAAGAGAACATAAGAGGACATAGTGATAATAGTGCAACTACTGATAAGATGTAATTCTGATACTGCAAAAAAAGAGACTTTACTCAATGTAAAGGACTATGCAAATCTAAGCCATGTGTATTATTTGCAGGCTGTAACCCTTTTGAACTACAGGGTCAACTTTATTACAATGGAATAAGGTAAAAAAGGTCTCAAAAGATTACTTTGGTATGTGAACATTATGATGTGACTGGTTGGAGAGGTCTGGATAGCCCCCCCCTTTTTTCTCTCTCCTAGCTCGGTCAGTGCATAGATAAGACTGGGAACTTAAAGTCATTGTAAACTCATATTTTTATTTTTTTAAATCAAAAACATGTTATACTTACCTACTCTGTGTATAGGTTTCCCCAATCCTCCTCTTCTCAGGTCCCTCCCCCGCCACCACTCCTGGCTCCTCACTCCAGCCGATTGCCCACCATAGCAGGCCGCTTGCTTTGGGGGCACTCATGCGGTTCTACTCCCAAGCAAGCTTTGTGTGTCCATTGACTCAGAGAGCGCAGCTCAGCCTGCACCCAATCCCTCCTCACTGGCTGTGATTGACAATGGCTCCCGCTGCTGTGTCTGAGCCAATAGCGTGAGGAAGAGAGCCGAAAGAGCCTCTGTTCTCGTGAACTTTGCTTGATTGAGATTGGGTTTAGGAAAGTATAAGGGGGTGCTGGGGTGGGGGGGGGGGGGTGTTAGCTGGACAAAGAAGGTTTTTTCTTACCTTAATGCAGAGAATGCCTTAAAATAAAACCTTGAGCCTTCACAGCCACTTTAAAGCTGTATAATACTAAAAAAAACATCTATTTAATATTTTGCAGCTTACTGATACTTTATTGTGGTAGCTGCATTCGTTTCTTTTCTTAACATTTATTTCCTCTATTTTCACCTGATGATCCAGCCAGTAACACATTTCCTGTCTTTTAGTGTCTCCACTCTGGATGGAGAAGCAACTTAGGCACTTTTTATTATTATTATTATTATTATTATTATACAGGATTTATATAGCGCCAGCAGTTTGCGCAGCACTTTACAACATGGGGACAGACAGTACAATTACATCACAATTTGGTATAAGAGGAATCAGAGGGCCCTGCTCGTTAGAGCTTACAATCTAAGAGGGAGGATCAATTGATACAAAAGGTAAAAGCTGTGGGGGATGAGCTGATGTAGAAAGAAAGAGTATTAGGTAGAAGCAGGATAGGCTTCTTTAAAGAGAAAAGTTTTCAGGGATCGTCTAAAGATGGATAGATTAGGAGACAGTCGGACTGATTCGGGTAGGGAGTTCCAAAGGAATTAGGCCTGATTCACAGCTATGCATTTTTAGTGCATTTTGCAGATTTGCACTGCAGTCCATTGAGCATGGTTTCCTATGGAACACTGGTTCTGTAGTGCAAATCTGAAAAATGCAAAAAACACTAAAAATGCACAGGTGTGAATCCAGCCTTAGGCAGTATTGTCAGTCTGGGGAAAGGGTAGTGTTAGATGGATTAGCAGATTTAGATGGAATTGACTCACAATTTAAAGCAGAGTTTCACCCTATTAAATGTCAGCAGCTACAAAAAGTTTAGCTGCTGACTCTTAATAATCAGACACTCACTTGTCCCTGGCTCCAGCGATGCAGCCATCTGCAGCGCCGCTCTTCTCCCCCTCCTCCATACGGCGCCAGCATCACAAGTGTGGGCACCCAGCTTTGGCTTCAAAGCCGGGTGCGCACTGCGAATGCGCAAGTCGCCCTGCGCTCTGTGAATGGCCAGCGTATCTTCTGGGACCTGTGATGTGTCCCAGAAAATCGCCAAGAGGGATGGGGGAAGGTGAACTTCCTTCTGGTTTTGCGGCACCAGAAGAGGATGTGGGACCAGGGACCCCAGACCCCCCCCCCCAAAAAAAACATGCCAATTGTGGCATGTCGGGGGGTCACCTTCCCTTAAAGCGGAAGTTCCACTTTTGTGTGGAACTCCGCTTTAAAGTTGAATTCCAGGGAGCACTTTTTAAGCACATAGTTCGCCTCTACCAAAAACTGCCTTTGTAGGTAAAGGATGCCTGTAGATAAAAACAAACTGTTCAGCTTTGACCAAAGTGAAATAATACCCTTGATATAGGTGTAGACCATGTATATACCCCCTAAAGCCTGGTCAAAAAACTCCCAGAGATGGAATCATCCCACCCTGCCTTATTGCTAGAATGTTACTAAGACACTCCCAGCTGATTCAATTTCCCTTGCATGCCCTCTCTCTTCCCTGTCACAGTAGCTCTAAGCTGAGTGATGCTGCGATATAGAAAATAGTGGACCACACATTTGCGAGGGTTAAGCTAGTCATAGATGGATTGAATCTATGTCAGTTCAGCAGGGACCGGCTGAGGTTTGATCCATTTATGGGCAGGCTGGTTCTACTAAAGCTGATCCATCATTTAACTTTAGTACAACCAACCATTTGGATCATTTGCATGTGATCATTGCTGGCGGCTATAGCAGCTGGCAGTGATCATTGCATTCTGCCGGTAGGGAAGGCTAAACACAATAGCTCTGTGGGAGGGATTCCCCTTATAAATAAAGAAAAAAAGAAATCGAATGCAGTGATCACATCTAAGAATTGGTAAATTGCAACAGAATACATTTTTGTTTTTGAGTTTAATACTGCTTTAAAGTGTATGATGGGGCAATAAAAAAAAGAATATATGCAGTACATCTGAGCAATACATGCACAGTTCTATGTCTTATCTCTTTAAAGGAAGCAAGTATCTTTCAAATTTCTTGGACTCCAGCTTTAATGATAGGTCCACTTTTAAAGTCAGGCATAGAAAGTCTGAATCTCGGCCTGTCCCTGCTGAACTGGCCGAGATTCAAACCATCCATGGGTTGGTTCAGCAGAGACCGGCCAATCTCTGGGTAGAGAGAGGGCATGCGATGGAATTTGAATAACCTATGGGCAGGCTGACCTACTTGGGTACAACCAGCCAAGAAGACACAATAGATCTGTGGGCATGACTGTTGATGGTGGAATCAAGCAATTTTCTTTCCTGCAACCTGTGGTTGCAGGAAAGAAAATTGCATCACCTATGGCCTGCCTAAGGGTTAATCCTTTCAAAAGTGATATTTTAGGTCAAGATGGAGCCTGGCGGACTGAGTCAGCCCTTGGCTTCTTATATGTTTTATATACTTCCTATCACAATGCTCTGTTCCTGTTCACCTGGGAGATTCTGTGCTCCTCCTAACCATTTGTGTGTTCCAGGTACTCCTTTTACATTCTACACTATTTAAAATGAATAAAAATCCAATAGGTTTGGTGGGGACCCCTGATAATGGCCAGTGTGCAGATCCGGGAACCCAGCCAGAGATCTCACCAACGGGGTCTTTTGAGAAGATATCAGGTGCGTGAAAACAGAACTCCAGTTGCGTTGTTTTGTGTTTTTGTTGGATGGCATCTAGCTTGTGTAACATCATCGGTTTATGCAAAGTTTATTTTCTTAGATCCCCTTTGACGGCAGTTGGGGTTGAATCCAACATGTCATTAGGAGTTTTTTGGCAACCAATAAACAGGAGTGTTCAAATTTCATCAATTGGGTTTCGATTGCTGCCGGTTGACGGATTACGTGAAGAAGGGTCGTGACTATGGTTGGGATTCTTTTTTTCTTATAGAGTAGGAACATGAAGCCAGAAGGTATGAATTCGAGGACAGTACCACAAGAGATGGTCAAGCCCTGCTTTGTCCTCATGGCATTTGGGGTATTCTTTTCATGTAAAAATGGGGATCTGGTCTAACTCCACCAAACATTGAAATATCAACTTTGGATGCACTGATCCCCTAAGGGATTATCAGCAGAAGCGTTCTTCTCTGGAGCCAGTTGCTATAGATTGCTACCCTCTGCATCTCATCACTGCTCTTCGCGCTGCCTGGCTGAATAAGCCTGATTGTACAATCGGCCTGGAACCGGCAGCCTGACAAGCTCACTGTGCATATTTTATGGAAATATTAATCATATTGTGCAATATAGCTCAGGGGTCTCCTGGGTAATGTACACAGGTCATAAAAATATATTCCTGTCAAATCAAAGCCTACACAGGATGTGATGGAGAACAGCGTTCAGTAGATACACAGTCCTCGTAGTAGTAGTCCCAGATAGCAGGGCGTGGGCACTCACATGCCACAGGCAGACACTATTCAGCTGCGCTATGGATTGTAGGAGGATATTTGAGAAGCTAAGACTTACGGACATCAGGGTTATACAGTAAAACCTGAAGAAGTAGACATACAATGTCATATTATTTTTCTGCATATTTCTGCAGCCTACTGTGGAGACAGATCAGGCCTTAGGGTTCCTTAGGGTTTGCTCACACAAGCAACCACCCACCTGAACGAGGGAGCATCTAGGATGTACACATGCCATGGCAAGTTTTTATTGAAGCTGTGCCACACAACTGTCCCTCTGCAGAGGCGATATGGGGCCATGCCATGACTACACGTATGCTACGTAACTGTGGTGCAGTGGTACAGTATTTAGGGTTAAATCAGATATTGTTTCCTCAGAACCTGTCAAATGCCCTCTGAAAAACGTTCCACCGTGGACTGCTTTTAAGGAATGGCAAGGGCTTCTGCATATTTTATATTTATATTAATATTATACAGGATTCATATAGCATATAGCGCCAACAGTTTGCTCAGCACGTTACAAAATGAGGCAGACAGTACAGTTACAATACAATTTTGTACAAGAGGAATCCGAGGACCCTGCATATGAACAAACCCTCAACCACTTCCCATCCGCCCTATCGCAGTTTTACTGCTACAGGACAGCACTTGTGCACCGGATCACATATATACAGTATACGTGATCCGATACTTTCAGGTAGGGGGCGTGCACACGCACCGGCGGCTTGCTCCCGCTGCCATTACACTAGGTATTGCAGACTTGATGTCCACCAGCACCCACGATTGTGAGGAAAAGACACAGGACTGCAATCTGCCTATGTAAACAAAGCAGATCGCCGTTCTGACAGGATGGAATTTGTGTACCGATAAAGCAGGAAATAAATCCCCCCTCTTCCGCTAGTAAAAGTACAGTATAGTAAAACACCATAAACCCTTTTATCACCCCTGATGTTTAACCCCATCCCAGCCTTGTAATTAGTACAGTGACAGTGCATATGTTTTAGCACTGATCACTGTATTAGTGGCACTGGTCACCAAAATGCAAAATGTGTCAAAAGTGTCACTTAGTGTCCAAATGTCCACCGCAATGTCGCAGCCCCACTATAAGTCACTGATCGGTGCCATTACTAGCAGTGGCAGCTCATCCATTAGGGCCACACAGGCACTGCCCCCCCCCCCCATCCATGCGTCCGATCCCCTAATCTACATGCAGGGTGCCAGACGTATGGATTCCAAACAGAGTTTTTTTTATGTGTGACAATAGCGAATTAATTTTCCCGGCCAATCAGTTAGCAGATTGTGAGAACCGTCACGCGGTGGCCCGAAAGGAGATCCGATCGGACTGGCTGCCAGGAGGAGGAGGGAGGAGATGCAGGGGAAGCGAGGAAGCAGCCTGAGAGAAGCTGAAGTCGCCTGCCACCCGGAGCACTACCCCACAAGATGGGGAAAGTGTGAGGCCCCGACTACTGACTGAGTGACCGGGGTGGTGGGTGCCATCCGTGACCTGATCGACTGGGGGGGGGGGGGTGACAGCGGATGGATCATTTGCCCCCCCCCCCAAAAAAAATCACAAGCCGGCACTGATTACTAGTAAAAAAAATAAAAAATATCCCATAGTTTGTAGACGCTATAACTTTTGCGGAAACCAATCAATATTTTTTTTTTTAACAAAAATATGTAGCGGAATACATATTGGCCTAAACTGATAAGGAAATTAGATTTTTTTCCCATTTTTTTTATGGGATATGTTTTATAGCAGAAAGTAAAAAATTATTTTTTTTCAAAATTGACAGTCTTTTTTTTTTTTATAGGGCACAAAATTAAAACACAGAGGTGATCAAATACCACCAAAAGAAGGCTCTATTTCTGAGGAAAAAAAGGACATAATTTTTTTGGGGTACAGCATGGCATGACCACGCAATTGTCAGTTAAACTAAGCCAAGCCAGTGTTAAATCTAGCAAGAGCTGACAAATTAGGGCAATGAAGGCACAAGCAATCCCAAAAAATCCCTTTTTTTCACCAGATATGCACCTAAATATACCATAAAACAAAGGAAAGGGTTAACGTGGGTGTGGCGCTGTCATATGAATGTGTGAGTAGTGACCCATGAAGTACATATTATCTTCAACAAATCATATACTAAACACAACACATATATATGTTCCAAACAAATAGTGAATCATGCGGTGATATACTGGTAAGCGGATAGCAAATATTATCAATGTATATTCATACAAATAAAAAAAGTTCAGAGAATAAGGATAGACTGTTCGTCTGTGAAGGGGGTGAGGGGAAGGTGGAGCAAATGGATAGTGGTAGGTACGTGCCCCCCTCCCACACCCCACTCACCAACCCTTCTGCTGCATTTGTACTAGAGATGAAGGTAGCTCGGATCCCGGAGTATACAGCACAGCCCGGTGGGTTCAGATGGATCACATGGAAAAAGAAAACTCTAATGTGTAGGATATAATATATAAAAACACGGAGTAGTAGGCACTTACATATGCAAACGAGAAGTCAGACGCTCAGACCCGGAGATTATGTATGTTCCTTGCAGCGACGGCTCCGTGTCTCCTCTAGCTTAGCGCCAGGCATCCAATAGGATTGCCTGGCACTTTTGCCAATCAGGAAACAGGCTCACTGACCTGGCTTCTGATTGGGGGGGTGGAAATGTGAGTGTGGAAATAGCGAAAATCCATTCGCTATGGTTACACAATTGGGTGGGATCGGGGAGAACTCTCTGCTCCCCGAGCCCACCCTATTTTGAAGCCAATTAGAGCCTCTGGCTCTAATCAGGTGCTTAAAAAAAACACCCCCTCCCGCCATAGGAATCCATGTGTCTGGCTTCCTGAAAGGGGCCGGGCCCATGGATGGGGGGAGGCGGCAGGGACATGGGGGCGGCGCCCGTGCACCCTTAATGCACGGGCCGCCCCTGTTCCACATGATTGGGGATTGGCCCTATGGACAGAGCTGGTGTTGGGAATACGCTCTCCGGGGAGCAGGTCATCATATCCCCTAGTGGGACCCTGGCCGGGTGAGAGCCACAGGTGTTCCTCTTGCTTACAACAAAGACTTTAGCAGTCTTTAACATTGGAGTCTAGGTCAGGGGGACACCCTTTTTGGGGACACCGTTCTCCTGAACCATAGCCAATAAAACCTGAGTCACATAGAGAGGACCCCCTGGGAAACAACTGGTCCAACTTTGGGACCTCCAGGACCTATGGGTCGGCCGTACCAGGTCCTCAAATTGACCAGTCATTGACCAGCAATTGTCGGGTGAATTTTGGACTTAACATTGGAGTCTATAGGAAGGTGGCACCCGGTTTGGGGACACCGTTCTCTCAAACCATAGGTGATAAAAAGACCAAACTTGGGTCACATGGAGTGGGCCCCCTGGACCCCAACTGGTCCAAGTTTGGGACCTCCAGCACCTATGGTTCAGGGTGAGGTCTTATTGCAAGCACTGGGTGAGGCTGTGCTGCCTGTGCACTGTTTGTTTAACCCCTTGGATCCCATACTAGCATGCATTGCACACTTCACTTCACTTGAATGAGTCATGCTTGGCAGGCTACACCTGGTAAGTGTGACAGGGTGTATAATTCCTACTGCAGCTGCGACATGTGTGCACCCCTGGCCAGTGGGCGGATGTGGTGGGAAGGCCAGTGGCCGGGCCCTGGGGAATGTTGGTGGTCAGATAGGGGGGCCCGGGTCTGTGTAAGGGGCCCCAAAATTTCTGATGGCTGCCCTGGGCCGGCTGTCAGGAGAGTGAGTAGTAGAGAGTGGTTTGACATTTCAGTAGTCATTCCCCTGCTCTCCTGTGCCCCACTCTCATGCACAGTATATACACCAGTTTATACACTTATTGGTGAAACTTATAGAGTTATAAGAAGTATACCTTGTTATTCACTGGTGTTTCATCATCATACGTTTGAGACTTATTTTATGTATCCTGTCAAGTCAGAGTTCCTCTTAAACAATATATTTTGAGTAAACACTATTGAATTTCTCAACTTTGTGTACTTCTTTCACTGTGTCCTACTTAAAGGGGAACTAACATTATGAGTGAACCCAGTTTGTTGGGGTGGCGGAGGACTCCCAGGGTCGGGGAAACCAGGGGTGGATTGACTTATCTTGCGACCCCCAAGGATGCAATGCTACACATGGGAGACAACTGTTAAACCATAACAAGAAGTACTTGAACAAGGACCTTAATGGCAATGTTACCAGATATTATTTTAATGAAATCTACAGATTTAAAATAATTAAAAGCAACGATTGAAATTAACATGTTAACATTTATATCAGATTTTACTGATTTAATCAGCATCCACTTTATTAGTAAAAGGATCAGGTCTAAGTATGTAGGTCCACTTACAAGATAAATCAGAATTGGTCCCCCAGGACAAAGAAAAGGCAAATCTAATAAATAATTTCTTGCACTCTGTGTATACAAAGGAAAACAGTGAAGCTCAAGTCTATAATAGAGAGTGTTGCTCTACAGCCTCAAATAAATCACAATGGCTCAAAATTGATATGTTCCAGAAACGGTTAGGTACATAAAGGTGAATAAAACACCTGGACAAGATGGTTTACACCCATGTGTCCTCAGAGAGTTGAGCCCCATTATTTCAAGTTTTAGAAACTCTATTGACAGGCTTGTCACTGATGGATTGGTGCAAGACTATAATTAAAAGGGATAAAGGTCTTAAAAAGTAACTAAAGACCTGTAAGATTAACACCTATAGTTGGGAAGATACTCAAGAGTTTGACTACATAGAAAAGTTTTTACTAGAAAACAATAGTATATGCATAAACCAGCATAGATTCACAAAAGACCAAAGATGTCAAACAAATCTACTTTTTTATGAGGAAGTAAGCAAAAAAAAGGAGTGACTGTGGTTATAGTATACTTGGACTTTTCAAGAGCATTTGGCACAATTCCCCACAGACAGCAAATGTGTAAGTTAAAGTCTATAGGCTTAGAAAATTCAGTTTGTAAATGGATTGAACACGGTCTAAAAGTTCCTATTCAGAGAGCAGTTATTAATGTTTCTTACTCTGAATGGTGTAAGGTCATTAATGGTGTACCCCAAGGTTCAGTGTTGGGGCCCTTACTTTATAACCTATTTATAAATGATATAGGTTCTGGGACTAAAAGTACAATTTCAGTCTTTGCAGATGACACCAAGCAATGCATTGGAATAACATACTTACAGCATATTTCCAACTTAGAAGCCAACTGTTTAATTGGGCAACTATGTGGGAAATAAGGTTTAATGTTAATAAATCCAAAGTTATGTACTTGGGGGGCTAAGACAATGCATGTACTATACATTCTACAAGGAGAACAGCTAGGGGAGTGAATGTTTGAGAAGGATCTGGGCAATCTGGCAGATCAAAGACTTCATAATAGCATATAATGGTAAGTTGCAGTTTCTAGAGAAAGCAAAATACTTTCTCATATTAAAAGAGGTATAGACTCAAGAAAGACATAATTCTGCCTCTTTACAAATCATTAGTGAGACTTCATATGAAATATGGGGTTCAGTTTTAGGTACAAGTTCACAAAATGTTGTAAACCTGGAAAGAGTGCAAAGAAGGGCAACCAAACTAATAATAGCATGGAGGAATCCAGCTATGAGGAATCATTACTGAACTGAAAGAATAGGCCTGGAACTGAAAGTGCAGCGTTAAGTGGAGGGCCTACATGACTGGGTTGCTGGGCAGGCTAGAACTGGGGGATGGTTATGTAGCCCTGGTCAGGTAATTTGCTTATTGGGTGACAAAAGGGGGCAGGGTGTGGCCAGGCTGGGCTGGGTGTGCCTGCAGGGGTCCAGTGTCAGGGAGGAGCCCTGGGTGGATCAGTGCAGAGCCTTGGAAGCAAGAAGAGGACGTTTTCCCTCCCTCCCTCCCTTATTTAAATGTATTTATAGCAATGTATTAGGTGCTTTGTTTGTTTAGTTTACTTGTTGCAGTTTTGGTTTTATTGTTTAAAAAAAAAAAAAAAAAAAAAAAAAGTAACAATGGAAAGAGATGTGACGTTTAAAAATGGGGTTAGTCGTAGCAGTGGGCAGGGGTCTCGGGTTTTTGAAGGTCGGAATGCTTAATAATTAGAGTACATTGGAGTTTAACGGGTTGGGCCTATCTCGGTATGGGTACCTTCCCTACTAAGGAAGTAATGGACTATCGTCATCCGGCTGCATCAAGTGAAAATGGTAATAAGTTTGTCCCTGAGCCGGTGGAACTGCGACTAGGGGCCAGGATGCTTAAGTGGTTGGTGGTACAGCCAATGCGATAGTAAAAACCTGCCTTCAATAACCTGAGACATAGTTTAGTGTTATGAGAATGGAATATGTTTGTGTTAATTTTGTGGTTGTTAATAAAGGGCTGCTACGGCCATTTAAATCCAAAGTGTGTGTTGCGTATTTTCTAAAAAGGTGGTATTGGGTTTTACAAGTTATGAAGTAGGAGGTTGTGGCAGCCATAGCATCAGCCATACGCCAGTCATGTATTCTCCCTTGAGAAGAGGCATTAAAGGTTGGGTTAATGATCACCTTTATACATTATGGTTCAGTGGTATAGTGAAATTGGTGCAGAGTTGTTCAATTTATGGTCACTGAAAATAACAAGGGAGCTCTAGGTGCATCTGGAGGAAGAGAGGTTCTCCTCCTCCACATAACCTCCACATATGAACAGGCTTCTTTACAAGAAGAGCTGTGAAGATGTGGAAAAGATAGTTATACCCAGCTCAGTTGATTGTTTAAAAAGAAAGCTGGATGTGTTTCTAAATGCACAGAATTTACCCGGTTATGTATCTATAAGTAATATCACCATAAATTATTGATCCAGGGTATTATCAGATTTCCTTAGAAGATCAGGAGGGAATTATTTTTCCTGTTGGAGCAAATTTGATCATAAGATTTTTGTTGCCTTCTTCCGGATCAGTGTTTCTCAACCTTTTTACAGTCAAGGCACCCTTTAAAAATTATGGACAATCTCGAGGCCCCCCCATTCTAAAATGTAAAAACTATTCTAATAGTTTTACGTAATGCAGCAACATTTATGCATGAAAACATTCCCCTACTCCCATCCCTTCTTTTTTGTGTGGATCCATGCCTGAAATGCATACCAGAGTTCTTTTAGGCACTCCACAAAGTGTTACTGGAGTCTCGCACACACAAACAAGAAGGACACCCAACATTAGAGGTGATTTATTCTTCCATAGCAAACACACTTTTGCAAATTGCTAATGTGACCCCACCGTTGATAGAGAGAGGCAAATGAGGGTCAAACAAGGATACTATGCAGGCAACTGACATTCTCCTTATCAACTGATGACACCATTGGTCGTTATGACTCCGGCAGCTAGAAGGTTGTAATAGTACACAATGAAAACCTGTGACTTTGTGTAACTAAAAGGCAACCTTCATCCCCATGCTGGCTTATATGCAATTTTTAGGCATTTTGCCAAGGCACTCTCGAAGAAACCTCTAGGCCCCCCCATGGTGCCTGGGCACCCTGGTTGAAAAAGGCTGCTCTGGATCAGTTGAGGGTTTAGGGTTCTATATAGGTAGGCTTTCAATGTTTTTATTTAATCACTTTTCTGTTGGTTGAACTCGAATGATGTGTCTTTTTTTAACCTGACTATGTAACTTGCATTGGCCAGTAAAGAAAAAAACTGTAGTAGATTAGAACCAGGGATTGCTGTGAATAGTTTATGCACTCTTTTTGTGGGCTACTGGCTAATAAAGGGAAGGGATTTCTATATTTCATCATTCAGAAAAACAATGAGAGTTTCTGAAACTAAATAAGCATTTCAGAGAAAGAGTTTTGCTCATTCATTGAAGCCAACCTGCCATGCCTAAGGACAAGATCATTGTCATGAAGCAGACTATCAATGATCATCCTTACGGTAAGAGACATCCTGCTATGCTGGTGACACACAGCTGGTGGATGTGATAGTGTATCTATTATGTATACATTACACTGTACACTGGATATATCACATTTCTACTGTATGGAATCACCATTGTCTGGCAAATCGCTTCTATTCAATGATGTAGCATGTAAAACTGACCATAGATATTCTATCGTCTCACATATCTGCAACAGTTCCTCCCCTAAGGCAAGCCATATATGAACGCCGCCAAAATTCATATGTGGTACTCTATCTTATTCCTTTATAAATACCTTTAGTTATTTTTTTTTCTCTTAGTCCTGATGAAGAGTTCCTTGGAACCCTGAAACACGTCTTTTTTATTTAATCACAACGCTAAATTTAAAAAAAAAAAAACATATTTTGGATGTAGCACACTCCTAGGTAGGTGCTACAAGAGAGTATAGTTTTTGGGTCTTTTTGCTTACCAGGAAGACTACCAGGTAAATTTAGATGCTCTCTGCCTACTGGGGAGCAGGGATCCATTGATAGGGTCTGCTCATGGTGCTCAGATGCTGCTCATGTTGTCTGTATGTTTCACACTGGTCCACAAGGGGGGGGGGGCGTATTGGACAGTGGGATGAAACCTAACACATGAGAGCATAGGCATAGTTACAGCCCTGCTGACTGGCCGAGGAAAGTGCCTCAGTGCATGCTGGGTGACTGTATAATTGCCAAGGGCACATGTGCTCGGGATCTTCGGCTGGAGAGCAGTATCCCGGAGGGAGGGGTGGCTGCCCTTCCTCTGCACAAGCTGCCATGCAGCCTCAGGTGGTTGACCTGAGGGACTGAATCCGGGTGAAGCTGCAACCCAGATGTCCAGCAGAGCTGACTGGAAGGAAGACACACCAGGAAGGTTCTGTTTTGGCCTATAGCGAGTAAAGATTCGGGTGTCATGGGGCCTGTCCTGTGTGGGCCATCCCTTCAGCTTGTAGGGTCAGTGGACGGGTGTCAGTCAAAGGTGATGCTAGTGAGTATCCTGAAAATAAACAGTTTCATCAAGTCTGCTACCAAAGCAAGCAAAAGACTTATTCCTCTCATACAAGTGTCATATGGTATAGCAGAGGTCTGCTACCACATTTAACCTGGTGAGGCCGAGTGAGAGTTGTCCTCATCTGTAATTAGTTCCAGGTGGAGTTTCCCACTACTCCCTACTCTCATCCAAGTTCCAATAATAAATACCAAAAAAAACAAACCCCTGGATTGATTATTGGATAATGAGCGGATGAGAGTACGGTTGGTCGTCTGAAAACCCCTAGCAACTGGCTGCAAGATAATAAGGGGAAAGCCCAGGGAAGTCTACACACAGCAATCCCTACGGGGGCAGTGCTACATGGAGAAAATAAAATCAGTCTGGCTCCTTCTTCTCAGTACCTCTAGCAATAAAAACCTAACTGGTTTTAAAGTAGAACTTTAAACAAAAAAAAATAAGATAAACATTAATAGCCCATTAAGAGATGAAATAAAAAAGCCAGTTTTTGCTGCTATATTCCTCTTTAATCCAGAGAATGCATTTTTCTTCCACTTAAAATCCTCCTCAATCTGATGGCAGGCATTCTTCCATCCACTTCCTTTGAGCCTGTGATTGGACAGTGAATGGAGAAGCAAATAAATTGATTGGCTCCTTGTACTGCTACTTCCTCTCTCACTCCAACCCTGCTGTACAGGGACTGTAGGAAATCAATATCAATTAAATTCAGGTACTAACATTGCTTGCATTTAAAATGCGTTTAGTGATTGATTAGAGAAAATATTGGGTTTTTTTTTTGTTTTTTGTTTCAAGAGACCCAATCATGACTACATTCTAGCTGCTTTCTTTCCCACAATTCCGTGTTTCTGAAAAGATGGATCTTTGACAGGACAACCATCAAGGCTAAGGATAGCACTGCTAAAATAACTTGGCTTCACTGACACCGTTTTTATGAATCTATTTATTATTTTATGCATCTATGGGCTCATTAATTATCTAGTGTGCAAGCTGCTTGGTTTGGTTTTGAACATACTGTATTTCTGTAGGTCCCTTGAGAGTCCTGCTGGAACAAGGCAGAGTTTGTATTTACAAATAATTTGCTGACTTCGTCCACAGCTCCTCTTTAATCAGAGCCGATAATGTGTTTTCCAGGGTCAGGTAGAACCTCATTAGATGGAAGTTATAGGGTGTGCGCTTATGAGATCGCAAACATGACGGGGAAGAGAGGGTCCTGAGCTGAGATGGAGTTTTCTCTGCTTATTGACAGTCATAAATCCACAGAGCTGCTTCGGGATGTGATGCTCTGGGAATTCTACTCAAGATCAGCTTTCAGCATGAAGAAAGAAATCTGGGGGAGATTTAAATATATATATATATTATTTGGCAAAGAGTGCGTCTGGAATCGGTACAGGAATAAGAGAATTAAAGTGAACCTGTGCTTTTCCAATGCAAGAAAAATCTTCAGGTTCGTTTAATACTCAGCCTCACTGCATATACTAGTAGATTGTAAGCTCACAGGAGCAGGGTCCTCCTAACCCTCTTGTATTGTATTGTTGCTGTATTGTCTCCCTTTATATCGTAAAGTGCTGCGCAAACTTGGCGATATATAAATCCTGTATAATATAACTATATACTCACCTAACCTTGGCTTCCCTGCCGATCCAGTCTACCACTGGAGCAAAGTTACACACTATATTACCAAAAGTATTGGGACTCCTGCCTTTACACGCACATGAAATTTAATGGCATCCCAGTCTTAGTCCGTAGGGTTCAATATTGAGTTGGCCCACCCTTTGCAGCTAGGAGGTTTAGGAGTGTCTATGGGAATGTTTGACCATCCTTCCAGAAGGGCATTTGTGAGGTCAGTCACTGATGTGGACAAGAAGGCCTGGCTCACAGTCTCCGCTCTAATTCATCCCAAAGGTGTTCCGTTGGGTTGAGGTCAGGACTCAACATGAAGTGGGAGGAAATATCCAACATTTTTTTTGCTTAGATTTGGGCCCGTGGAGCCACTAGGAATCGAAAATACCCTTGCATCATTGGTAATAAACAATGCCCCTATCACTGGTACACTTGTGAGGATTAGTGCCCATTTCTTTGTGTCAGTGGGAAGAAGAGTGTACCGTTGTTGGTGTCAGTGGGAGGAATAGTGCCTTATCCATGGTATTAGTAGGAGGAATAGTGCCCCATCATTGGTATTAGTGGGAGAAATAGTGCTTTATTGTTGGTGTCAGTGTTAGGAAGAATGTCCCATCACTGGTGTCAGTGTGAGGAAGATACACCTACATAAGTTTGTTAGACACCCCATACCCAAAAAATGAGAAATAATATGGAGTTGTTCCCCCTTTTTCCACAATAACAGCTCCACTTTTCTGGAAAGGCTTTCAACAAGATGTTGGTGTGTTTCTTTGGGAATTTGTGCCCATTCAGCCAAAACAGCGTTTGTGATGTCAAGTTCTAATGTTGGATGAGAAGATATAATCAGCAATCCAATTCATCCCAAAGGTTCAGCAGAGTTGAGGTCAGGGCTCTGTATAGGCCACTCACCAAACCATGTCTTTCTGGAGCTGGCTTTGTGCACAGGGGTGCAATCATGCTGTGGGTCTTACACAAGCTGTAAGCACAAATCTGTAAGTGCACAACTGTCTCAAATGTTTTGTGTGTTGTAGTATTAACAGTACCCTTCACACACGGAAACATCTGAACTCAATAATTTCACTTGACTGTGAAGCGTAATAGAGCATAGGCTATAGCGCATACGAAAAAATGGAAAAGGGTCAAAGAAAATATGCAGAACCTTAAAATAAAATGATTTAAGGGTTTTTGGGACTAGGATTGCGGACAATATGGTTGTGAAGTTTGCTTCTGCAGGGCTGAATAGAAAGAAATACATTTACAATACTTTAGTCAATTACATTTTGTTTTAACTTTAGAAAAGTATCCTGACATCACTCCTACTGCAATGAAACATGTCAAAAAAGAATTCACTCAGCCTTTCATCGCCTGTTATAACCAACATCTGCTTTTATGTCCTTGGGCTCCATACGTTGTTCCTCGTTCAGAAGTCTGGTAATAAATGTTTTTGATTCATTTCCAATAAAAGCATGTTTCTCGATATTCAACTACATTTCCTGAACACAGTCTACAAAACCCATTGAGGCACCCATGATTCATAAGTTCGCTTGAATCTATTACTTTCAGCAGTTGCCTAAAAGGTTCATTATCATAATGCGTAGACACAAGCTATGAAGCTGTGATTGTCTCACAAAGCTGAAAGGTTTGAGATATGAGTTGTATGCAAGTCCTGAGTCACTGGCAAAAGCCAGCTTTAAAGGGGAACTTTGGAAAGGCCCAATACATTCCAACAAGACCATGTTAGTTTTCCTGTTGAACTACTAAAATCTTTTAAGCTATTAGGTTGCTATGTGTTAAGTCTTATTTCTGTATAGAAAGTTCAAAAGTTTGCTGTGCGCAGTTGCTGCTCCCCTCAGAACATCTATTATGAGCAAAGAACTTGAACAACGTCAGTCAAGTGAACATGGAATCTAAGATCAGTTTTCAAGATCTTTTCTAGATTTCTTTTTGTATGTATTTGTGCATTACTGGAATAGTCGTAAGTCAATGAACCATAGTAGCAAGATTTGTGACTGTTCTATTGGGGTGATCAGTCATTGTTTCTGATTGTTCTAAGATTTTAGATAATCCTGTAAATTTTACAAGGTAATAGCCATGGGGTATGATTGTTCTACTTTAAGTGTTCTTAGTGTGTACAGCTGATCTATTGGTGTTTGAAGATACTCATGAAACTCATGATGAGTGATGGATTGTATTCTTAGCAAGTCTTCTGTCAAAAAGAAGGGTGTTCAGTGGTACATGCTAATTAGGTCATGTGCACTCTATTCAAAAGACAGAAGGAAGATAGTAAATTAAATCAATATTTTAATTTCCCAATATTTATATACAATAATCTGCTTCTGAACACAAACTTTTCGCTAATAAAAGTCCTTTTGTCCCTTGGACATACTAAAAACCAATGGGTGACTCAGATTGCCAACATCTACCCTAACAATTTAGATTTTTCGGTCATAATTACTACTACCTATTAATCAAATGTTGTAAAATGTTGTGCTTAGCCAGCCCCTGACTTACCGGTCTTGTGTTCCGTGTGAACCCAACTTTTCATTCTTCAAACAATAATCTGGTGAGCTTTGGAGGTAAATCAGTTCTGTTTCCTGCACTGGTCTGATGTCTAGGTCCTTTGGTACTAGCTGTTTCCGTGTACCCATGGGCCGATGAACCACCTTTGTGGCTGACAAATATTTGGTTTTAAGATCCAGAGCAATCTCTCGAAGTTCTTGAAGACCTCTCCAGCAAGTCTTAATAGAGCAGGAACCCGAAACTCCATGACATTTACACTTCATCTCCAGGGAGCCTTTCAGCACCTTCAAGAAAAAAACAAGTATATGTATGAAAGAGTCATAATAACATATTGCAGAGGACAAGGAAGTGTGGTGACTCATAACAACCTATTAGGTTTCACACTTCATTACCATTACCAACAAAACATGACTTGTAAATGATTGTGCAAATGTACTTCTTTTGTTAAAGCCAAGGTCGGTATCTTCACCCTAGGGTTGGGTGTTATATGGATGGCACTGTAGCCAAAAGGTTACTACTTCTGCTATACAAGAGGGGTTTATAGGTCTTTGTTATGTTTGCATGATATTACTTCAGTAACTAAAACCAATGGATATGAATTTTAGAGTGTGTGGAAAGGTCCTTTGGGGCAGTACAGATTAGTGTGTATTGTAGAGACTTAACTGTAAGATTCTTTCAGGCAGGATCTGATGAATGAGTGTGAAAGGAACACTGTTCTGTAAGGTCCTCAGGGGCAGGGAGAGATGGAGTTGTATGGTGGAGACATTACACTGTAAGGTCCTATGGGGCAAGAACTGAAAATGTGTGTGGGGTCGGATTATTACATTGTTTGGGACTCTGGGGCAGAGACAGGGAAGCATGTGTGACAGGGACATTATTATAATACTGTACTAAAGGATTTATATTCAAAAAGCAACGTGGTAATCAAAATAAATCAATAATGACTAGCAAATTGCAAGCAGCGCTTGAGCAGTCCTTAGCACCATACAATCTTCATAAATAGATCAAAGAACTGTCCATCCACTCAGAAATGTGATATTTTGAAGTCCTGGCCACCACCACACCTCGTGTGAAAATACTGGGAGGGAAGGCCCCCCAACGTAGAAAAACTCACCAGATATCACTGGATAACTCGCGTTCAGGTTTATATGGTGTACACCACTCTTCAATGGACACCCATCCGAATCCTGTTCTGGAGGATTGCAGGGAAACCTGACCACGCATGCACGGACGATTTAAAGAGGTGGAATAACAGAGGAAGTGTTGTTGGGGATTACTCTGTGAGCCTGATCGCTACCATCTACCGTTTGAGTCCCAGTTATACACTGATTCAGGATTCGGATGGGTGTCCATTGAAGAGTGGTGTACACCATATAAACCTGAACGCGAGTTATCCAGTGATATCTGGTGAGTTTTTCTACGTTGGGGGGCCTTCCCTCCCAGTATTTTCACACGAGGTGTGGTGGTGGCCAGGACTTCAAAATATCACATTTCTGAGTGGATGGACAGTTCTTTGATCTATTTATGAAGATTGTATGGTGCTAAGGACTGCTCAAGCGCTGCTTGCAATTTGCTAGTCATTATTGATTTATTTTGATTACCACGTTGCTTTTTGATTATTGACATTTATAAGTAGCAGCTACAAGATAATTACTGATGCATACAGTTTTGTGAAGTGATTTATCCAGGGCGCTGATACTTGTTACTAAGTTGTTGCAACAAAGTTACAAGGGTTCATAGTAAAGGATTTATATAGCTACAACCCTGTGCTCAGCAGTTTACAAAATAAAGGGAAACAGACCCGTTACAATGCAATTTGAAACAAGAGAATTAGAAGGGCCCTGCTCATGGAGCTTACATTCTAAAGGGAGGGGCAAGTGGTACAAAAGGTAGTAACTGAGGGGGGTGAGCTAATGGAGAAGGAGGAAGTGCAGTTTTAGGTGGAGGCAGGGTAGGCTTCCCTGAATATATGCATTTTTAAGGATCACCTAAAGGCAACAGAGTAGGAGATAACCGGGCAGATTGGTTTAGGGAGTTCCAGAGGAGGGAAGAGGCTCTACAGAAATCCTGGAGGCTTAGAGGTGAATGTGGGAGGTGTTGAGGGAGCAAGAGAGCAGGAATTCTTGGGAGTAGCTAAATGGACAATTTGGATAATATTTCAAGATGAGGTTGGTGATGTAGTCTGGGGGCAGAGTTGTGAATGGCTTTGTATGTTATAGTTAGTATTTTGAATTATATAACTTGGGTTAGCGGAAGCCAGTAGAGGTGTTGGCAAAGAGGGCCAGCAACCACATATTGGTTAGTAAAGTGGATGAGTCTAGCAGCAGAATTTATGATAGAGTGAAAGGGGTTAGGTTGTGTAGACATAGGCCAGTGAAAGGGAGTTGCAATAGTCGAGACAGGGGATAACCAGGCAGTGGATTAATTATTTTGAAGTGTTATTAGCTAAGAAGAAATAAGTTTTGGAAATGATATGGAGGTTAAGGTGGCAAGATTTAGTCAGTGATTTGATGTGGGACTCAAAGGAGAGGTCAGAGTCTAGTATTGCAAGGCATGGCCCTTGCATGCAAGGAGGGACTGATAGCTGTGCTATTGATCTCAGTGGTAAAGTTGGGGAAGGAGGAGAATGGAAATATTATGAGCTCTGTTTTTGATATTGCATTTGAGGAACTGGTGTAACATCCATACTGATATGTCACTTAGTAAATTAGTGATACTTGAGATCAAAGGAGTAAGCAGGGGAGTAGAACTACAGATTTGGGTGTCATAGGTATGGAGCTATTGGAAGCCAATACAGGCCCACAATGTTCTTTCTGAGTGTGTGTGGTAAGGAAGTAAGATTATAAGGTTCTCATTCTTTCAGTTTTTTTTCAATTATATTTTAGCAATATTTATATATGACAATAATTAGTCTTATGCCCTGATGTAGTACTTTGGTAAAGGGTGCCGGTTTACTTCCACTGTGAAGATTTGGCATTGGAGCTATCTTGATTTTCCTTTTATAGTTTAGATTACCAGTCTAGTGGATATACAACCAAAGCAATACTTATCAAACTTAGCATATGATTGAATGAACTAAGGATTCAGCAGCACTCTTACCTGTCTCCCTACTTCGCTGTTGTGCAGGTGCATTAGCTTATTGGCTTGGGAGCCTGCCTTCTTCATCTTCATTGGGGCATCGGAGAACTTCGACCCCATCATAATGCCATAGTTGAGGTTGTCAGCACATCCTCCCCACCGATACCCTGGGGCTGGTGCCTCTCCAGGGATAGGACCACAGGAACACCCAGGAATGTCACCTGAGGTGCATGCCCTGGCAATCGTATGACTGATGGTAGCCGCAGAGAGAGCGTAGACAAAAGCTGACTCTCGTGTCCCTGAAAAACAGAAAAAAAATTGGTTAATAGACAGGAAGAGGAATGTGGTGAGAGATACCATACATAGAGGATAATGGTCAGGAGGAGGGTAGGTACTCAGTAGGTGGTGTTTATCTATATGCTAAGGGGAAGGAGGAGAAGATACTCAGTAGGCAATTCCTTATCTATAGGTTAAAGGGCAGGAAGATGAGATACTCAGTAGAGTAGGTTAAAAGGCAGAAGGAGCAGGAAGAACGCAGTGGGAGGTACCTTATCGATAGGTTATTGAGAAGGAGGAGACGCTCATTGGGGGGTGCTTATCTATAGATAATTAATAGGAGATGCTACTCAGTGGAAGATACCATACCTATAGGGTAATAGGCAGGAAGAGGTAATCAGTGGGATCTATAAGTTAATGAACACGAGGAGGTACTCACTGGGAGGTACCCTACCTATAGGTTAATGAGCAGGAAGTGGTATTCAGTGGGAGGTACCTTACCTACAGGTTAATAAGCAATAAGTGGTAGTCAGTGGGAGGTGCCTTATCTATATGTTAATCAACAGGAGGAGGTACTCAGTGGGAGGTATCATACCTACAAGGTAATGAGCAGGAAGTGGTATTCAGTAGGAGGTGCTTTACATATAGATTAATGAGAAGGATGAGGGTACCTTACCTGTAGGATAACAAGCAGGATGAAGTACTCAGTGAGAGCTGCCTTACATATAGGTTAATAAACAGGAGAAGGTACTCGGTAGAAGGTGCCTTATCTATAGATTCATGATCAGGAGGAGGAATTCAGTGGGAGAAGCCTTATCTATAGGTTAATGAGCAGGAGAAGGTACTGAGTGGGAGGTGCCTTACCTATAGATTAATAAGCAAAAAGAGGTAGTAAGTGGGAGGTGCCTTACCTATAGATTAATAAGAAAGAAGAGGTAGTCCGTGGCAGGTGCCTTATCTATATATTAATAAGCAATGGGAGGTACCTTATCTATAAGTCAATGAACAGGAGGAGACACTTAGTGGGAGGTACCGTAGCAATAGGTTAATGAGCAGGAAGTGGTATTCAGTGGGAAGTGTCTTACCTATAGGTTAATGAGAAGAAGGCGGTACCTTACCTATAAGTTAATGAGCAGGATGAAGTACTCAGTGAGAGGTGCCTTACATATAGGTTAATGAGTAGAAGAAGGTACTCAGTAGGAGATACCTTATCTATAGATTAATGAGTAAGAGGGGGAATTCAGTGGGAGGCAGTGGTGTATCATCCATGGGTGCAGGGTGTTCACTGAACGTGGGTCCTGAGGGGTTGGGGGCCCACTGTGCTCTGACCCACACTGCACCCATGGATGATCTCTCCCTGGTTGACAGCCGGGGATGATCGGTGCGGTGTAGGCTTGCACACGGGCCCACTAATTTCATGATATGCCCCTGGTGGGAGATATCTTATCTAAAGGTTAAAGAGAAGGAGGATGTACTCAGTGGGTGGTACTTTATCTAAAGGTTAATGAGCAGAAGAGGTACTCAATGAGAGGTGCCATATTTATAGATAATGGGCAGGAGGGAAAGAAGCTGCTAAAGTTATAGGCAAGAGAAGGTGCCCAGGTGGAACAATATAACAGAGAGAGCTTAGGGTTTGTGTCACCAATGTTATGATGTTTTCTAGCAGTTCAGAAAAGCCAGAAGGCAGGGTAGTAACAGGGGGCATATTTAGCAGCCAATGCGACTTTCACCAAACATTCACTGGCGGTGAATTAATTCACTGTGGTGAATGCATGATGAATGCCAAATTCACTGCCCCATAGGGTCTGGTGAACTGTAAATTCTGAAAAATGATGGTGCTCTCTTTGAAGCCACGTAACGTGGGTATGTGCATTACTTTACTTCAGCAGGAAATAAAAGATATATGTGCTTCAGTCTGATAATTAGCTGTTTATCTGCCATTGCCCTTTAAATCCCCAGCTTTGAGGTGTGGAATATTTCAGTTCACAGGGTAGGAATGTTACCATTTCCTGCCGATGTTTGGCTACCGTAGACCACATAATGAGAAAGAATAACACAATCCGTGTAGTCATCATACTGAAACATTAATACTAATGAAGGGATGCTTGCTCACACCAGCGTTCCACCATCATCCCATGCCGTAACTGCCATTATCCAGAGCCTCTGACAGCTAAGGTTACACTCCTAGGTGTGGGGGGGCGGAAGGGCTGCTTTAATGGGAAGGGTCTCTTTCATCGGCAAAATGCTGATGAGTATACAATGTGAAGGGAACATTCATTTTATGGGTTTGCTCTGCCTATTACTGGGTAATCACAAGAAAATGCCACAAAGATAATTAAACAAAGGAATTTCATTCATCAATCCCATGTCGCCAAAAAGGCAAACAAACCATTTCAAAGCTTAAAAAAATGTACTTTTAAAAGGAACCTCCTGGGGGAAAAAAAGAGAATTTAAAGTGCAGCGTTTGTGTAAAGCCAAAAACTTTTTGTTTACTCCTGGATAGAGCAGAGGTTAGAACCCCGTCAGTTTTTTTTATTAGTGTCTGTGTCCCTGCTGGGTAGGTTTGCCCTCTTTATTTGTCCCGATGACCACTATCACTGAGACATAAAGTGATGGCAAATCCAACATTGGAAGGTTTTTATTGTTGTTTGTGCCCCCATTATGGAGATTAACCCTTTTTATTCACCGTTTCTATTTACCATTATCATCAAAAGTCCTAGGTAAGTGCGCACCAGTGATCCATAAAGTAGCCAAGACTACTAGCCAAGGCTTTGGGAAGCCACTGTCAAATCTTTGAAGGAACCTTGACAACTTCCTCAGTTCTAGGTGCCCAGGGCGTTTTCTCTCAGAGAATAGGTGGAGGTATTCCTCCCTCCTGAGTCCCCCCTTCTCTCCGCCCCCTACCCACCTCCAAGCACCATCTCTTGGTTCCAGCCCTTTTGGAAATACAGAACCAAGTATCATTGTGTGGTGCTATGTAATTTGTATGTCATTTGTTCATGATAAGAAGGAAAGAAAATAATTCCTACAGTCAGCAGCAATAGACCCCTCACAAATAATAGATCCCACAGCAACAATAGATCTCCCTCAGCAACAATAGCCTCCCCCCAGCAACAATAGCCCCCCCCCCCCAGCAACAATAGACCTTCCGCCAGAACAATACTTCCCCAGCAAAAGAAATCCTCCCCAGCAACAATAGATCTCCCAGCAGCCAGCATCAATAGACTCATCCATCAATAGTAGATACCCTCCAGCAACAATATATCCCCCCATCAACAACAATAATTCCCCTGCAACAATAGATCCCCTCCAGGGATAACAGATTACCCAGCAGCCAGCAATAGACCCTCCAGCACACCCCAGCATCCCTTGCCATTACATACTTTCAGTGCCAGAGGTGTCGTTCCTCTGTGTTCCCGCTGAAAAAAAGCCCAGTAAGTGCCATATACTGTATATTTGAGACCTATAGAATCACATTCATCTATGGTGTATTATATTACATGGGGAATAGACCCTAGTCCTATGCTAGGAGGCCCTTTTCACCAAGAAACCTACTTTCTGTACTTCTTGTTGATTTGGACCATCTCATCTACTGTGATGCTGGAAAGTTCCGGAGGCGTCCTATGTACCCTTTTGACTCTGTACTGTGGGATTTGCATTGCAGTACACACTCATTCTAGCCATTGGTGTTGTAAATATTTCACCATCTTTCGCCCTAAGCTGAAGATATAGGAGTTAATGTACTAAAACTGAAGAGTGCAGAATCTGGTGTAGCTGTGCATGGTAGCCAATCAGTTTCTAACTTCAGCTCATTCAACTAAAGTGATAATAAAGTCTTGTTTATTAAAACAAACATGTTAAATGTCCCTGCTCTGTGCAGTGGTTTTTCACAGAGCAGCCCAGATCCTGCTCTTTTTGGGTCCCTCTTTGGCGCTCCTGGCCCCTCTCTCCTGTTGAATGCCCCCATAGCAAGCAGTTTGCTATCGGGGCACCTGAGCCGAGCCACAGCTCCGTGTGTCCATTCAGACACTAAGCCATGGCCTGGCCCTGTCCCCTTACCACTCCTCTTATTGGCTCACTCTTTTTGATTGACAACAGCCGGGGGCCAATGACGCTTCACTGCTGTCTCAGCCAATGAAGAGGGAGGGTCGCAGAATGCTCAGAATGCTGTGTCTCTCCTGCAACATTGCTGGACTGAGATGGGTCTCAGGTAAGTATTAGGGGGGCTGAAGAGGGCTGCTACACACAGGAGGCTTTATCCTAATGCATAGAATGCATTACATTAAAATACCTTCTGCCTTTTCAACTCCTTTAAGCTTTGACCAATAAACCTGGAAGCTGATTAGTTGCTATTTAGAACTGCACTAGATTTTGCCCTCCCTAGTTTTAGTAAATCAACCCTATTGTGTTTCAACACTTCCCGCCCAGCCTATAGACAAATGACAACCGGGCGGTGGTTTAGTTATCCTGACCAGACGTTATATGGCATCCTGCAGGATAACCCACGATTGTGCGCACGCAGGGCGATCGGTGATGCGATGTGTCAGTCTGACCCACTGCGTTACCGATATCAGTAAAGAGCCTCCATCAGAAGCTCTTTACCAAGTGATCAGCCGTGATCACAGTGTAAACAGGAAGAGCTGTGTATCGGCTTTTCCTCTACTCGCATCTGCAGACGCAAGTAAAGGAGAGCCAATCGGCAGCTCTTCTGACAGGGGGGGGGGGTCTGCACTCATTGTTTATCACCACCAGGAAACCCATCCAGGAACCACTAGGGAGCCCACACAAGACCACCAGGTAAGGGGCATACAGTGTACAATAGGGATGGCACTGTACCCATGTGTGATGCCTGCCAGTGCCTCCTTATCAGTGCCGCCTAACAGTGCTATCTATCAGTGCTGCCTATCAGTGCCACCTATCAGTGCCCAGTGTCACCTATCAGTGCCCATCAGTGCTGCCTATGAGTACCCATCAGTACCACCTATCAGTGCCCACCAGTGCCACCTATCAATGCCACCTATCAGTGCCCATCAGTGCCACCTATCAGTGCCCAGTGCCACCTATCAGTGGCCATCAGTGCTGCCTATGAGTGCCCATCAGTGCCGATTATCAGTGCCCATCAGTGCTGCATATCAGCACCACCTATCAGTGCCCATCAGTGCTGCATATAAGTGCCTCATCATCAGTGACCGTCAGTGCCACCTCATCAGTGCCGCCTCATCAGTGCCAATCAGTACTGCCTCATCAGTGCCCATCAGTGCAGCCTCATCAGTGCCCATCAATGAAGGAGAAAACTTACTTATTTACAAAGTTTTGTGACAGAAACAAAGAAAGACTTTTTCTTTCAAAATTTTCGGTCTTTTTTTATTTGTAGTGCAAAAAGTAAAAACCGCAGAGGTGATCAAATACCACCAAAAGAAATCTCTATTTGTGGGAAAAAATTATAAAAATTTTGTTTGGGTACAGTGTAGCATGACCGTGGCAATTGTTATTCAAAATGTGACAGTGCTGAAAGCTAAAAATTGGTCTGTGCGGGAAGGGGGGAAAGTGCCCGGTATTGAAGTGGTTAAGCATCGAAACGCGTCAGTGCATTCTCTCATTACTGAGCCATGTATAATTGGCCTTATGTCATTGTTCATGATGGTTTAGCTATGCTTACATTTCATCATCTGGTTTATTGTTTTTAATCCATTTCAAATGTTTAAATTATTTAATAAATTATATTCATTTTATTATGATGTAATTGTTTGGAATTTTAAACCCTAATGCCTAAAAATCCCACCCAGTGAGAACAAATCTTTCTATTACATAGACAACAGTAGACCCTGACATCAGAGGCACATGCCCTAGGCCTCGTTCCTAGTATCCCAGGTCTAGTCAGAGAGTGAACAGATCAAGTCACTCTGCCCCTGACGTTGCCCATATAATTCCAACCCAAAGGCACTGGAAGAGATTCAGGACATAGAAGGAAGTGGTGTGAAACCTGTACTGCTGGGTACTCACTACTCCCACTAACCATCAATTAAAGGGGAAG
The DNA here is from genome assembly GCA_018402905.1 of Glandirana rugosa. Lineage (NCBI taxonomy): Eukaryota > Metazoa > Chordata > Amphibia > Anura > Ranidae > Glandirana > Glandirana rugosa. The sequence goes on from BLSH010555921.1 coordinate 1,152,593, forward strand.
GTACTGATTACTGATCACTACAAGAGGACCCTGACCGTCACAGAGGGGAACCGACGACTACATAAGGCCACTGATCAGCATGTTGAAGGCCACTGACCACCACATAGAGTGGCAGCTGTGACCACTGTTATGCATGCCCCAGAACTGCTTTCGCCTCTGTGCCCCAGGTCTTTCCTAATCCTAATACCCCTGACATGACAGCCAGACAAGTATAATTTTCTGGAGTTGGTTAGCAATGGCAGTCCTTCTTGCAGCTTTGGAAGTGGTGTTGGGATGAGACAGGTTCACTTTACAGACTTTCCTTTTTTGATGATAGGAGAACATGGAAAAGGGAGGTACAGCACGGTTTGAATTTCAGCAGATTACATTTTGGCTGTTTTTGGCTTTCCCCAATCAACTTGTAAATGAAAACGAAGGGGCGGCCATGTGGGATTCTCCACTTACTTTCTAAATAAATATTTTTTTTAATGTCTTCTTAAGCAAGTTTCTCATATGGAAACAGGAGTAATAGAGCTGCAGATTCGCTTAGCACAAAGAAGAAAAATCTCAGCAACTCTGGCAAAAATAACTGCGGATTTTGTGATCCATGGCTGTATGTTGTTTGATATATTTAACACATCTCTTGGCTTTCTGAGATGGGAAGGAGGGTCAGCTTTAGCAAAAAAATGTAGGGGTAAAGGACACACCCTGCCCTCAGCTTAGCTGATGTGCCCCATGTACCTCTACACCCCAGTGTCTAATAGTAGGGCAGAGATTTGTTTTAGCAAGTTACAAAGCTCTTAGCTCAAATGCTATATGAAAGAACACAACCCCAGCATCCTTTTAGAGGTGTATGCTCCTCTGTGCTGGCCACTGCACTTTAGCTGTGCAATCTGCTAATCAGTGGCTTGATTACATTCTCTATCAGATTTGCACTTCTGGAACAGATCAGGGAGGAAATGCACATCTAAAGGGATGTCAGAATGTGTTATTTCATGGAATGCATAAGTTAAAAGCATAGCACAGCTTCCTTGGAGGAGAAAACTAGAGTACAGTGGCAATGCTGAAGACAGAGTATCAGATGGAATAGTGTAGTCATACTAAATAGGTGGATCAACCAGGTATTTATCATCATAGTATATGGCAATGGAAGAAGTGTTGAGCACACTGTAGGATCAATTCATTTTATAGTCAATGACATTAAAAACTACGAAAACTTTAACTTCTTTTGAGCAGCTTGCTAGCCTTTCAGTTCTTTTAGCTCCAGACTGGATATACTGAATTTAGTCCTTAGTCCAGGAGTGTAGCCTTAAAGCAAACCTGCAGTCATTTTTTCCACTTTCCATCTATTAAATCTTCTGCCCTTTTTGTTTTAACTTTGGATAGTAAAACACCCAGTGAAGTAAATGGGTGACCTTGCCCCCTCTGACGTCACATGACATCAGAAGTGGCAGATCACTCAGTTATTTCACTGAGTGGCCCCCGCCCTTGCCTATAAAATAACTGTCAAACTGAAGACAGCCCATTCTGGGAGTCGCCTCTGGTCGGCAGCAGGAGCTGGCCTAGGCTATAGGAAGATTGCCAAGACCCTAAAACTGAGCTGCAGCACGGTGGCCAAGACCATGCAGTAGTTTAACAGGACAGGTTCCACAATAGACGTATGAGTGCTGCCAGCATTGCTGAAGAGGTTGAAGGAGTGGGGGGTCAGCCTGTCAGTGCTCAGACCATACGCCACACACTGCGTCAAATTGGTCTGCATGGCTGTCGTCCCAGAAAGAAGCCTCTTCTAAAGATGATGCGCAAGAAAGCCCACAAACAGTTTGCTGAAGACAAGCAGACTAAGGACATGGATTACTGGAACCATGCCCTGTGGTCTGATGAGACCAAGATAAACTTATTTGGTTCAGATGGTGTCAAGCGTGTGTGGCGGCAACCAGGAGTACAAAGACAAGTGTGTGTTGCCTACAGTCAAGCATGGTGGTGGGAGTTTCATGGTCTGGGGCTGCATGAGTGCTGCCGGCACTGGGGAGCTACAGATCATTGAGGGAACCATGAATGCCAACATGTACTGTGACATACTGAAGCAGAGCATGATCCCCTTCCTTCAACAACACATTCCACAAATACTGCATGCCAGGACCACTACTTAACCACTTGCCGACGGCTGATCGGCAAATGACGGCGACAGAGTGGCTCTGTAATGCGAAACGCCATCATATGACGGCGGCCGCGAGACAGAGCCTAGTGAGAGCGCTCACTGTGTTCGGGGGGGGGGCCAGGGAGCGGGTGCGGCGGCTTTGATTGCCGTCGGCTACCCGCGATGCCCCCCCCCCGGAGTGAAGGAACGGAGGTCCGTGTAAGTAAACACGGACCTCCGTTCAGTGAAGGGGGAAGGGCTGTGATCACAGCCTTCCTGTACATGAAGGCTGTGACCACTTCCCTTCTCCTGTTAGGGCAGCCCCCCCACAGTTAGAACACGCCCAGGGAACATAGTTAACCCTTAGAGCGCCCCCTGCAGGTTAACCCCTTCACTGCCAATGACATTTACACAGTAATCAGTGCATTTTTATAGCACTGATCGCTGTATAAATGCCAATGGTCCCAAAAAAGTGTCAAAACGTTCCGACATGTCCGCCCCAATATCGCAGTACCGCTAAAAATCGCAGATCGCCGCCATTACTAGTAAAAAATAAAAAAAAATAAAAACCCCAAAAATGAATTCTCATCATCCGTAAACGCAACCACTTTTGCGCAAACCAATCAATAAACGCTGATTGCGATTTTTTTATTGCAAATATGAGGAAGAATATAAATTGGCCAAAAACGGTGAAAAAAAATGTTTTATTATATTTTTTTATTGTATTTGTATTTTAGCAAAAAGTAATACATTTGGGTTTTTTTGCAAAATTGTCGCTCTTCTTTTGTTTATAGCGGCGATCAGAAATGACGCAGCGGTGATCAAATACCACCAAAAGAAAGCTCTATTTGTGGGAAAAAAGGACGCAAATTTCGTTTGGGTACAACGTCGCACGACCACGCAATTTTCAGTTAAAGCGACGCAGCGCCGAATCGCAAAAAGGGCTCCGGTCCTAAAGCTGGAAATCCTTCCGGGGCTGAAGTGGTTAATTTACGCAATGCATTTAATTATTTATTTACTTCTGTGAATGAATTTTAACTGCTTGCCGACCGTGTCGCGTACATTTAATGTGGCAGGTTGGCAGCGCTGCGCAGATCGCCGTCTATAAACGGCGATCGGCGCAGTTGCAGGCGGGTGCGCGCTGGCTCGCTCGCGACTGCTGCACGCTCCATGAGCGTGCCTGCGGGCTGGGCGGAGTCGATCTCTGCCGGCGACCCGCGATCACCTTCTAGAGAGGCAGAACGGGGAGCCGCCAATGTAAACATGGTGGTTCCCCGTTCTGTCACGGCACATATGACAGATCTACTGATCCCTGTAATTGGGATCAGTTAGATCTGTCATGCCCCGGCCAGCCCAGCTCCCACATAGAACACAGTAAAGGAACACATTTAACCCCTTGATCGCCCCCTAGTGTTAACCCCTTCACTGCCAGTGACATTTATACAGTAATCAATGGCTATTTTTAGCTCTGATCGCTGTATAAATGTCAGTTGTCCCAAAAAAGTGTCAAAAATGTCACCATAAATTAATTCTTATGGTTTGTAAACGTGGTAACTTTTGCGCAAACCAATCAATATACGCCTAGTGCGATTATTTTACCACAAATATATAGAAGAATATATATCAGCCTAAACTGATGAATACATTTGTTTTTATATATATATATATATATTTTTTTGGACATGTATTATAGCAAAAAGTAAAAAAAATATATATTTTTTTTTCAAAATTGTCATTTTTTTTGTTTATAGCGCAGAAAATAAAAACCGCAAAGTTGATCAAACACCAACAAAAGAAAGATCTATGTGTGGGAAAAAAGGGCACAAATTTTGTTTGGGTAAAAAGTCACATGACTGCGCAATTGTCAGTTAAAGCGGCACAGTGCTGAATTGCAAAAAAGTGCTCTGGTCATTAAGGGGGCGAATCCTTCCGGGGCTGAAGTGGTTAACGACTGTGAATGCGGTATTTACCAAGCGTTTTCAGCGTTTTTTTGGCCTAGTGAATTGACAGTTCCAGGATCGCATTAAGGCAAAATGTGTCCTAACACCTAAATATGTCATGCGAGTTCTGTGAATGGAGCCCACGGTCGCTTAAAGCCTGCCAGTGCTTGCTAAAAGCTTATTCAAAGCTACAACCCACACTCCTATTAGGATTTGAATATAACACTACTAGAATGCAGCTAAAAAGTGCTTTAGGGCTATCAGATGCTTATCAAACACTTTGTAAAAGCTGATGCTTTCCTGATTAGCATTATGCTAGTAAAGATTAAAGAAAACATATCACAAAAAAGACTGCCATTGCTAGCCTCCTGAAAATGCTAATTTCCTGGCTGTCTCTGGTTTTTAGTTGTCACCGACCAGACAACTGTTTCAATCAGGAAAGTCAGGCATAACTTAGCACTCCTACTCCAATGGGATTCATTATAGCACTGAAGCCACTGGATGAGCCTGAGGGCCAGGGAGGCTGTGTTTTCAGTAAGGTGTCAGCCTCCATACTTCTACAGTGAAGGCTTCCATTAAAGCCCAACTCCAACCAAATCTATTGTAAGAGTGGGGAAGGGTTAGCGCACTTGTCAGGTTTTTATTGCCCTCAGTGCTCCTGACAGGGGGAGCATAGAATCTCCTCTCACTTTTCAGGACAGGAAATGATAGGAAATCCCACCAAAGGGGACACATAGAAAAACACATGTTTAGTAGAGCACAGTGGCGGCTGTGTTTTTTTTTTTTTTTAGGGTCGGTCAGGTCAACCGCAACAAACCCCCCCCCCCCTGTGGGTTGGTCGAGCGGCCCCGCACTTACCCCACCGGGCAGTGGCTTCTCGTGCATCTCCTCACAGCGGCCGTGCCTCTCCTCCCTCCTCCTCCTAGGATCGCCTGGCCTTTCAGCTGATCAGGTGACAGATCTCAGGACCCGCTTCCTGATTGACCAGGAGGGAAATAAGTGTGACAATAGCGAATATTCATTCGCTATTGTCACATAACTGGTGGGATCGGGAAGCAGTGCTCTGCAGCCCGAGCCCACCCTTTATTGAAGCCTATTAGAGCCTCAGGCTCTAAAAAGTTGAAGCTGTTATAGCTGCAAAGGGTTGGCCAACTCAATATTGAACCCTACAGACTAAGACTGGGATACCATTAAAGTTCATGTGCGTGTAAAGGCAGGTGTCCCAATACTTTTGGTAATATAGCTGTATATATATATATATATTTTAGACTGTAAGCTCCTATGAGCAAGGCCGTCCTAAACCTCTGTATTGTATTGTATCCGAACTGTACTGTCTCCCTTTATATTGTAAAGCGCTGCGCTAACTATTGTCACTACTGTATAATAATAATAACCATAATATACAGTATATATATATATATATCATATTGGGTACATGTGGGTACATAAGAAATAAAAACCTGAGAAAGGACCCATTCACATTATATGTGTTGGGCTATGTTGGGCAGAGTTGCATTCCAACAAATAGACAAAGCAATCTGCCTTATATCCCATTCTTTCAGTTCCCACCATCACCCTAAAGAAAAATAGGAAATGATGCGTTTTGCACAGCGCAGTATGTTGTGGCGCACTGCATGAGCTGCAGTGCATAAAGTTAAATGAAATGTAATTTTGTGACAATTCAATGAAGTTAAAAAAAAAGAAAAAGATAAACACTGCAACATACAACAACACCCTTTTACACCAGTGGGCATGCACTATACAGAGCACAATGCATGCCCGCTGGTGTAAATGGGCCAGCTCTTCCAAGCCCAAATAAATAATTGAATAAAACAAAATAAACTGGGTGAAGTTAGGCAGTAAGGCCAGCTTACACATGGATGGGTTGTGTTAGAGAGGTTCAGAGTGGATGGATTTCATATGTACAGATCCAGGGCTCATAGTACAGAAGGCGGGTGACTAGTAGGTGGCACTCATGTATCCTTGTAAACAGCAGGAGAGTGTGGACAGGAATTCTCAGCATGTGCTGACACCGTGCCATCACTCTCATCTATACGGCAAGTCATGGCACCACACTGGGAGGGTAATGTGACAGTGTCAGCCAAGGGACTTTATGCTGGCCCATCTTCTGAGACTTTCCCCGCGTCCACCTGGAATTCACGTCACGTCGCCCCTTCAGACTCCCTAGCATGCTAAAACCATTTGGCCTCACTGGGAAATTCCCTTTAAAGGCAGAGTAACACTCCTACTCTACTGGTGTCCAGCAGAGTGTAAAGATGATGTCCAGGTATGGATATTTTATACATAGTTATATTGATCCAGCTTGGACCTATGTGAATATGCATAGACCATACCTGTGCCCCTGGATACCCCTGCAATGCATTCCCTAAATAACGCCCGTGCCAAGTGTTCATTCTCCTGTTTTCAGAATGCAGCAGGGCAGCCGCTTAGTACAGGACTCGGAAGCAAGCGGAGATCACTGGAGTAGCGGTGTCTACTTTAGTGAATTCCAGATTCCAGGGACATCGGCCAGGTATGGAATATACTGTACAGAGTTACATTGGTTCAAGCTGGACCCATTTAACTATGTATACAAGATCCATACCTGGAATTTATCTTTAGGGCTCGTTCACACTAGCTTTGACCTCTAAAGACTGATCCACATTCGGATCGCTCTTCAGAGAGCATTTGACAGGAGGTGAGGAGGTGCTGTATCGCCAATTTACCATCTGCTTTAGCCTTGATCCCTGCATCAGTGTGCAGCAACTGCGTGGTTGCAGGGCGCTTGTTCCTATTCACTTGAATGTGTTGGGTTCTGCAGGCACTACGCTCTTAGGGTTGGATGGACAGAAAAAAATTCTTTGTCAGGTAAACAGTTCCTACTTATGTATTTTATCTGTGTATTTATCTATTTGCTTGGAGCTCCGCTTTAATAATAGCACAGTGCACAGTCAGTGTTTTCTCTTTCTTGGCTGTCCTCCATGTTTCCATTTTGGTCACTCCTACCCTTGAAGACACGCATATACTTTGCTGTCAGGTATTTCAACATTCAAAGTTCTTGTGGTTTTCAAGCTCACCTATCTCCTTCATGAGCTTGGAACCCCTGGAAGGGGTAATCGAGATGGAGAGCAGGAATATTCATTGATTCCCTCTTGACCAGCCTTTCTCAGCCAGGGTTCTGTGCAACCCTATGGTTCCTTCAGAGGTTGCTAGGGGTTCCTTGAGCAATGAGCGAAGTCTGTCTCTCAGTTACGTTCCCACTGACATTATTGATCTTTTAGGCTGTATGTAAGTGGGGGGGGGGGGGGGATTTTTTTTCCCACTGACCAGCATTCTTCCCAGTGACCATCACACTTATGTACAATGATCTGTGAGTATAGTAATTATAATCGATTCCCAGTGACCTGAAAGCTATTTTGAGGGTTCCGTCGTGTTATATATGTTGAGAAACGCTACTCTAGGATGAATAAAGCCAGAAGATCTCAGCTCACTTTAGGGCTCGTCTTGGTATGCTGACGCCTTAAGAGTTCCCTTCACTGGAACTAAGGGGCCAAGCCCAACACCTGAAACACAACCCCACAACATAATCCCCCCTCCACCAAATGGTTTGGTAAAAGCAAGGTCCATAAAGACATGGATGAGCAAGTTTGGGGTGGAGGAACTTGACTGGCCTGCACAGAGTCCTGACCTCAACCCGATAGAATACCTTTGGGATGAATTAGAGTGCAGACTGCAAGCCAGGCCTTCTCATCCAACATCAGTGCTTGACCTCACAAATGCGCTTCTAGAAGAATGGTCAAACATTCCCTTAGACACTCCTAAACCTTGTGGACAGCCTTCCCAGAAGAGTTGAAGCTGTTATAGCTGTTAAAGGTGGGCCAACTCAATATTGAACCCCATGGACTAAGACTGGGATGCCATTAAAGTTCATGTGCGTGAAAGGGCAGACGTCCAAATACTTTTGGTAATATAATGTATATAGATCTAGATAGATAAATAGATAGAAATATATATTTAAAACAAATAAAAAATATATAAATATTATACAATATATATATATATATATATATATATATATATATATATATATATATATATATATATATACAGTATCTCACAAAAGTGAGTACACCCCTCACATTTTTGGAAATATTTTATTCTATCTTTTCATGTGACAACACTGAAGAAATGACACTTTGCTACAATGTAAAGTAGTGAGTGTACAGCTTGTATAACAGTGTAAATTTGCTGTCCCCTAAAAATAACTTAGCACTCAGCCTTTAATGTCTAAACTGCTGGCAAAAAGTGAGTACACCCTTAAGTGAAAATGTCCAAATTGGGCCCAATTAGCCATTTTCCCTCCCCGGTGTCACGTGACTCGTTAGAGTTACAAGGTCTCAGGTGTGAATGGGGAGCAGGTGTGTTAAATTTTGTGTTATCGCTCTCACTCTCTCATACTGGTCACTGGAAGTTCCACATGGCACCTCATGACAAAGAACTCTCTGAGGATCTGCAAAAAAAGAGTTGCTGCTCTACATAGAGATGGCCTAGGCTATAAGAAGATTGACAAGACCCTGAAACTGAGCTGCAGCATGGTGGCCAAGACATACAGTTCCACTCAGAACAGGCCTCGCCATGGTCGACCAAAGAAGTTGAGTGCATGTTCTCAGCATCATATCCAGAGGGTGTCTTTGGGAAATAGATGTATGAGTGCTGCCAGCGTTGCTGCAGAGGTTGAAGGGATGGGGGGTCAGCCTGTCAGGATTACTGGATCCATGTCCTGTGGTCTGATGAGACCAAAATAAACTTATTTGGTTCAGATGATGTCAAACGTGTGTGGCAGCAACCAAGTGAGGAGTACAAAGACAAGTGGGTCTTGCCTACAGTCAAGCATGGTGGTGGGAGTGTCATGGTCTGGGGCTGCATGAGTGCTGCCGGCACTGGGGATCTACAGTTCATTGAGGGAACCATGAATGCCAACATGTACTGTGACATACTGAAGCAGAGCATGATCCCCAGAGCACACCTCCAAGAAAACCACTGCCTCGCTAAAGAATCTGATGGTAAAAGTGATGGACTGACCAAGCATGTCTCCAGACCTAAACCCTATTGAGCATCTGTGGGGCATCTTCAAATGGAGGAGGAAAGTGTGCAAGGTCTCTAACATCCACCAGCTCTGCAATGTCGTCATGGAGGAGTGGAAGAGGACTCCAGTGGCAACCTGTGAAGCTTTGGTGAACTCCATGCCTAAGAGGGTTAAGGCAGTGCTTTTAAAATAATGGTGGCCACAAAAAATATTGACACTTTGGGCCCAATTTGGACATTTTCACTTAGGGGTGTACTCACTTTTGTTGCCAGCGGTTTAGACATTAATGGCTGTGTGTTGAGTTATTTTGAGGGGACAGCAAATTTACACTGTTATACAAGCTGTACACTCACTACTTTACATTGTAGCAAAGTGTCATTTCTTCAGTGTTGTCCGGGGATGGCTGCTGTATAAGGGGTGCTTGGGCGCCGCCTCCCCGCTGGATACAAAGAAAAAAAAAAGTCAGCCCAGCCCCTGCAGGAGGCGCCGGTACATTGACTTTATTTTATTTTTTTTCCGGCTCCTTGGCTGTCACCTTGCAGCCAAGTAGTGAGCCTATTGGTCAGCCATTAAAGACTATGTGTGTGCGCTGAACAGGTGCACGCACATAGTCTGATTGGCTGCCCTGAGCCTGTAGCTCAGTGTGATTGGATGCTGGGGGTGGGTCACTGTGGTGGCGGACGTGACTCCCGCTCCCACAGAGACCCTGACCGGTGACCGACGAGCGACAGATTGATGCGCTCTCCGCATGCTGATCTCTGCAGACTGACAGCCACTTGTCCGCATGCCGATCTCTGCAACACTCCTGCCTGCCTGCTTATTAGATGGGGTAAGTGCAGGACTTATCCCGACTTCGGGGGGGGGGGGTCTCTGCAATGTACCCCACCTGTGATACTGGCTGCAAAGTGCCCTCACCTGTGATACTGACTGCAAAGTGCCCCCACCTGTATTATTGGCTGCAATTTACCCCCACCTGTGATATTGGCTGCAATTTACCCCCACCTGTGATATTGGCTGCAATTTACCCCCACCTGTGATATTGGATGCAATTTACCCCCACCTGTGATATTGGCTGCAATTTACCCCACCTGTTAAATTGGCTGCAATTTATCCCCACATGTGATATTGGCTGCAATTTACCCCCACCTGTGTTATTGGCTGCAATTTACCCCCACCTGTGTTATTGGCTGCAATTTACCCCCACCTGTGTTGTTGGCTGCAATTTACCCCCACCTGTGTTATTGGCTGTAATTT